>JAHLJT010005437.1:50049307-50493285 GCA_031308135.1 Acheta domesticus
GCGACACGATGTAAACAGGGAGTGGACTCCGGCTGCAGACTGGAAAGTGTGGCCAAGATGGCAGAATTTCACAACGAGACGTGATGTAAAACAGCACTTTTACGTGAGCGACTGTCTCAGCGTCAATTCGATTTAGATTTTCAGTTCGATATAGTTTCGAGTCACGTATTTGAGCTGATGCAAGAGATACGTTTTATTGATTTGAAGCTGACGGTATAGAATTATAGACTTCCGGTACAATGAACATGTGTGTTTGGTAGTAAGATTTGACAACAGAAATTCAGCGTTTCTTGAGGATTAATGCACTGGCATGTTACTTTCTGTGTATCATCCAAAGGCTGAGTGGTACCTTTTGATTTACATTCAAAGTTCACACTTCCACAATAATTTTTTCACTGCAGTGTCTCTGACCGGGAAGTTCTAGGTGGAAAGGAAGTTTTTATACAGACACACATTTCCACCTAGTTCATCATCCCGCCGCAAGGGACAACGCCATTACTATTGTAAAACGGCGGGGTTACTAATAGCTTCATTTCCCGACGCTAGTGGCGCAGAGAAGCTCGTGGCGTGGCACGGTGCCGCGAGGCGTACCACTGCCACCAGTAGGAGACATTGACACCACTGTGCTAGCGGAAGCGGAAATGGGTGAGCGTCGGAGGCAGCCGAGCGTCGCCCCTATACTCCTTCCGACGCGTGCTACGCAGCACAGTTCCGTGTGGCCGCGCGGTGCAATGCCGCCACACTTCCCTGCTGTAAAGCCATCCCTATCCTCTCGGACATCTACGGCTGATCTGAAAAATGAAAGAAAAACTTGGTCAGGAAAGACAATAGCCGTTCGGCGCGCTTGTGGCGTTGTTTACCGCAATTTTCTTGCCGTATTGGAGTTAAGCCCTATTTGCTGTTTCGGTGAGGCCTTCTGCAGCATGTCTCTGGGGCGCTTGTACGTAGCCGTGGGGTCCGGCACGTACACATTTAAATTTCTAATAATGTCATTATTTGATGCGTTTAATTTTTCAAAGAAATTTTTAGCTAAATTTTTGAAATGTTGTTCTAATGTCGGCATCTTTAGCGCCGAATGAATTTCTGAAATTATCCTCCTTCCCCCACCCTGACATCGCTTTTAGCCCTGGAGAGGTGGCGGTTGACGGAGTTACGTTAAAGGTGGCGCGGGGTCATTTCTGACACGTGTAAGTTATATCTTTAAAAAATTATATTTAGCAAGAAATAAGTGCGAAATTAGTTATTTTAATAATAATCAATCATTTATAAGATCGTATTAACTTAATATACTATTATAAACAAATATGCAAATGAGGAATTGAAACAAATAAAAGGGCAAAATTATTATTTTATTTTATGTAGTGACTCCATTTACATTTTTCTGAATATTTGAACGACAAAGCTTTCAGAAAATTCAGTAAGTTTCATTTTCTAACATTGTCTCACATAAAAACGAACAATTTATTGAAAATGCTTCAAAGCCAATCAACACAACTTAGAAAAAGTACGAAATTTAAGATGTTTGTATTGGTTCCACAAATATTTATAAACAAATTATTACATATCAAATTTGGAAAAAATTTCAGACAAAAGCTAAAGAATATGTTGGAAGGTATGTGAAATGTAAAGTTTCTGACTCGCAAAATTAGGCAAATGCAACTATGCAAAGATACGTGGGGGTCACAAGAGACCCCGCGCCACCTCTCTCGGGTTAAGGTTGATCTACTTTGTGATTCTAACGAATTAATTGGCTATTTTGGTGATTTACCTCACTGAATGGACGGCAGGATTATGTGCCTACATTGTCTATAATTTTTATTGCTATGCAATTATTATACAGGGACTACATCAAGATGGTTGAGAGAGGGTTCAAGTAATAGAAAGTAAGCTAATGTACCTACAAGACTAAAAAATTTAAAATTAGGTATGATTTGAAAGATTTTATTTGCAAGGCTTGCCAGAGGTAATCCCACCGTTTTACAATAGTGACGGCGTTGTCTCTTGCAACGGGGTTTTGAAGTACATGGAGGTGCGATTTAGTCGTGTGCCACGGACCACGGGCCGTCGTGCCACGGACTCCCGCTTGTGGCATCGACCTTGACAACACCGCGCTAGATGCCACATGTATAAAACATAAACAAACACTATGCACGTGATATTTCTTATACCTTCCTTGTTCTATCCTCACTTAGCTGGATTCGATGGTGTGACGGTTAGCGTGCCGGACTGTCATGCCCAAGTTCGCGGGTTCAAACCAGATCGAAGCCGTGGATTTTTACGGGCGAAAAAATCCTTCGTACGCCTTCCGCGGAGGGGAAGTAAAGCCGGCTGGCCCATGTTAGTAGATTTACTTGCATGTAAAAGATCCTCAAGCCTAAATGAAGCCTCTGAGCTAAATTCAAAATCGCCTGTTTCGTCGCCCGAGATAATACCTTCTTTCTCCGCTAGGTGAAAGGAGCGTAGCGAAATTTGCGTGGTCAGACGGAAGAGCAGGCCTCATGGCCTGAGTCTCGCCACGTAAAATAAGGCAATTCAATTCAATTCAACTTGTTACTTACATACACTGCACTCATGCCGGGAGACCGATCTGGAGGTTAGAGCTTGTCGCGGCTGGGGCTGTGCCCCACTGGTTGGAGGTACCCAGTTGGGGAAAACCTTTCTAGCCAACAGGGAGGTCGGCGCCGGATCTAACCATGCAGTGGAATGTCACTCACAACTTTCCCAGCAAAAATAGCACGTACGGGTATAAATGACCTTAGCAGTTGGCGCGCCCGCAATCACTAATCAATCCTAATGATTTTAACCGTAGTACTTTGACACAGCTTTCTTCACACTCGCATGCATTGAGTTCACTTTGGATTGCGTGGAAGATACAGTTCATTCGCTAATACCAATTAGCGAGAGTTTTGCGTGCCAGTCTTCCCATTTTATTTATTCAAGCGGCATATACATAAGCCCAGTGAGCATTGATAAAGTGCCCAGTGAGCATTGACATCCCCCCAGGGTGAGCATTGAACAGTTGTGCGTGCAGTAGACGAATACTGTAATGTTCTGTATCATCTCGCAAGTACACTGACCCGCGAGTTTGCTCGCTGTACACGCGAGTTTGCATGATTAAATTTTCGAAAATATTAATAGTTTTTGCATGTAGTATTTTTTTCTTAAAAATATACAATGAATTTCTGTAATTTTTTTCCGCTGTATGTGCCGAAGAACGGTAACGAAAGTTGCAGGCAGTCGACGAATTCAGTAGTGTAGTGTTGTGTATCATTTCGCAAATACGCTGACGCGCGAGTTTGCACGCTGTACGCGACAGCGGCCACAGACAAACGACCGACTCTTGTGCGAAATATACTTTCCTTGTGGCACTTGGGCTGAAAGTTTCGAGAATAAAGTATTGCCACACACCCAACCGGTCCGACGGTTGCGGTCCGACTCAGATCGTTAGCCTGAAGGTGCAGGCAGTGGGGAGACGGGATGGGGGCCCCAAGCCGCCTGGACCTTACTTCAGGTGGCCCCCAGTTGGGCTCTTGGCTTCGTCGTGGCAGTGGCCCAATACTCTGGACATAGACAAGGGACTTGGTGTCCCGGCGCATGTGAGTGGTGTATTCTCATAAGGGCAACATTGACGCCGAGCCCGGATAGCTAGGAGCTCTGAGCTGGCAGGGCGGCCTTAAATCCAGGCGTTGTATGGGAAGGTTGCCGCGAGGGCTGTGTTCCGGCGAGATCCGGATATTGGTCAGAAATTGTACTTGTAGAACTGATGAGGGTGAGGATAGAGGTTAATGCCTAGGAGCCCGACCTCGGACTTCGGTCCCCTAATACGGTACAAGTGCTGGGGGTGCTATTTGGCATAACACATATACACATTACACACGCAACAGTTGTTACTTAAGATAAGATTAACCAAAGGTCATGTTTAATTTTTCGGAAATATGAATAGTTTTTGTATGAGACAATTTTTATCGATTATTTTCTCAAAATATGTTCTAATTATTTTCTTTAATTTTTTCCGCCGTATGTTGCAAAGAACGAAATGGAATTTGGGGCAGGTTCTATTTCCAGCGCATTTGATTTCTCTATTTTTGAAAATTTTTGAAAATGTTGACCTAGTTACTGATTGTAAATAAACAATCGACGCCGCCGCATATAAATACACGAATAACGAGAAAAATTTTGCAGGTAGAAAGGCAAAACCCCATGAAGATATGATGTTAGATTGTACATGCGGCGTACTCGTCACAGGAAGATTGAAAAAAACGTTTTTGATCGCAGACGCCGAGGTTGTAGGTTCGGAGTTGCATCCTTGTCAGTCTTCGTGTTGAAGGGATAATGATAAGACTGCGTAGATTGTATTAGGAGTATTAGTATGTTAAGTTCGTGAGAGTAATAACATCGCTATTTTTAATCAGACAATTGCTTGGAAATATTGTATGTCGTGCCGATTATTTTATAGAAATTAATTTTCAAAAAGTAGTTTCGGAGGAATATAATTTTAGTTCGGAAGTTGTTGTTTAGTTAATATGGACACAAGAGAAAGATTTGATTCATATTAGGAAAACTAATCTGTTTGATGCACAGATCCTTGGTGATTATTAAAAAATAAAATTTATTCGGGATATTTTCTTTAATTTTCGTTTAATAGAAAGGTTTTGCAGTTAAATCTTATTTTTGTTATAATCATTCGTAGTATTAAGTTCATGCAGGGAATATATTAGATAATATAGGGAAAATTATGTGAAACATTTTTGAGGATAGAAGAAGCAAGGCGTCTAGGTCTTTGCCATGACGTACCGAGATCTCCCGACAAGCACGAAGAGACAAAGCTATTTTTTCTTGATTTAAAGGAAAAGAAATTTAATGATCCCAAAATAATTATTTATTTGGAATTAAATATCGAACCCGGGTATTGTTATATTTGATAAAGAACCTGTAACAAGTGAGCTTAATTTTTTTTTTAATTTGTTAAGCTAGGTGAAATAAATTTTATGTTCTTTTATACAAATGCTGATCATTTAATAGAGGTATTGCAATAAGTCGAGGGATATTCATTTAAAATATGTTTCCAGAAGTTGTCATTTCGTATTGACGGTCCGTCAGCATATGACAACGTAAATAGTAACTTGTTCTATGTCGATAACCAAGGATAATGACCCCTATAACGTCAAATATTGTTTAATACTAGCCAGAATAATATCAATATTTGAATTGATAAATAATTATTACATTATAAAGAAAAAGTTTCATCTATTGTAGACAATAATGTGAAAATCCAATATCATTTTCATTCATAAAATAAAGTTGAAGTTCGTACAACATTTCAGAAAACTGGATTTTCACATAATTGTCTATAATAAATGGAACTTTTTCTTTTTGATTTATGACAATCAATAAAAACTTACAATTATTTCATTACTTATATTATTCATGAGTAAAGCAGGGAAATATTAATAAAAATATAATTTCTCTTGAAAATTCAAATTGAGAATACATATTGCAGTACATGAGTAGTTTAGCGTATTTTTTGTAAAACTACGAATTTTGCAAATTTGAATTTTCCGTGCTTTATTCGCTAGTCTTGCACGCTATAATCAGGTTGTAATACATATTGCATACCGCACCGCGACTCATCCGTTTGAAATTCTGAAAATTCTTTCACAAAATTGGCTGATGTTCATGGCTGAATAAAACGAAATTTTAACTGTCCAATTTATGTTGAGAATATTAGCTTTAACAAATTCGCCCCAAGCGCGATCTTCTTTAAATATGAAGTACCGTCTCTTATGGCAACAGTGTTGCCAAATGTTGCGCTTTTCTGTTGTACGAAATGAATCATGAGCTACGTACTCCAGGTGACGACGAATGTTGCAATAGGGTAGGGCGCTTGTTTAGCACTAAATTAGTTTGCTTCGAACCTTACGAATTTTCTGAAAGCGATTGTTTTTCCTTTTCTCAAATATGAAACTATTTATGAGGCTTTTATATTTGGAGTTGTAGTTGTATGACGTGCAATTTGTCGTCTTGTTGCTAAAACAGCAGAACTTACACCGAGTGCTCCGCTTTTTCATCCACAATCCATTCAACTGATTTTCGTGAATTTTTCGTTTCTAGTCGTATAAATTAATAAGTATTTGTTTTCTTAAGTATGGACCTCTTTAGTGCACCTGTGCTTTACAGATGGTGGATCACACATTCGAAATTAATTTAAAAATAAGTAAATAAATTTAAAAACTTGTAAATTAATAAGTTTACCACAAGCTAAAAATCAAACTGAAGAAAAGTAAACGAAATTACAAGTTGACATGATACATATGATACACCACAAATCTCAAACCCAAACACAACAATGAAACCCAGGCGAACTACCAGAACGCATTATTTCTGAGCAGAGTATGAAACGGCAACCAAAGTACGTGGCACCGCGGCTGTGGGTGATCTAACAGCCGAACGCATATGTAAATATGTAATGTATTCCAGGTGTATTTTACTAATGTAATTGTTATGAATTTAAACAGTTTTGAAATCTTGGAGGGGAATTTTGTGTGTGTGTGTGTGTGTGTGTGTGTGTGTGTGTGTGTGTGTGTGTGTGTGTGTCTGGAAAAGCCCGTAAGGATCTGTGGTTTGGACGCACTGTAGATGAAAGGCCTGAACGCTAAAATAAAGTGACGCCAGGGGTGTCACCATCAACAACTAGAAGGTGGTATTCGCAAAATCCGACGTATTAACTATATCTCTCAGATGAAGGTATTTTTGGCTCACTTTTTATTTCGTATTCTCTATTTTATATGCTTTGAATACATTTTTTCTAATTTTACATTTTAGTTCATTTTCTAGAAGTTATTTCTCAATCTGTTATGAAGAAAAGATGCTTGCTAAAATTATACTTCTTTTGGCAAATATACCATAGGGAAGTGAAAAGTAATTATTAATGTTATGTGTACCAGGCCATGCAAGTTACAATCACTCAAGACCGGCCCATGGAGTCGGCCATACGGCCACATTACCCGAAGTTCCCAGACTTTTCTTTACTGCTTTAACCCGCGAGTGGGTATGCCGGTCACATGAGTCAATGCAGCTCTGTTTGGAGGCACATTGCACTTTTAGATATATTTATGTATATATGATCTTTCAAGCGGCTCAGAATCTTTTGTGAAAAGCTTTATAAACGTCACTGTCCGCATAACTTTTAACCGCTTCCGGTCCTTTCCAAGAAATTCAGTCGCAAAGGTACTCTGCGATTTTTATAACTTTGCCCTTCAAGGCCCGTCTTCACCGTGGAATATGTCACGGTATTTCGAGACGTTCTCAGTCGTGCCGCTGGGGATCGCATGATCGCAACCGTATCAAGCGGCGCTTGCGATAATGCGACTTCTAGCGGTACGAGTAAGACGCAAAATGATATTCCATCGTGGCCATAGGGGCTTCAGAGGTAGTTAGAAAAATCACACTGTAAGGTGAACCGACGTCGGGTCATTCAGTCACCTCGCGTCTTCTTTTGTTGCTGTTCCTTGCAACGTAATTCTAAGCACTTTCCAATACATTGGAGCAGTAAGCGATTTTACTTACGTGCTGAGCATGCTGCAATGCAGAATAAAGACAAAATCTTGAGTGTATGTAGGAAATTAATAACGTGGAATTGTGTGCATTGGAGATGTGCTATTCACATGGAGTGAACGCGAACGTGTAAACGTAATTTAAATAATGTTTGAATATACACTTTTATTAGCCTTCACGACTTAACATGAGTTACTCACGCTTTAATATGTATATTCTTCAATAATTAACGATAAAGTAGTCTTGTTATTACCTCGTATGTTCAATGAAAATCAAATCAAAGTAGGTGTACTTTATTATGGTAGAATTAATTGTGAGAGTTAATGGAAGTATTGAATTCGTAGAGAAAGTACTTTATCGAAGTGGAGCATGAAATAGTTCACTTAACTTTGTTGGTGAAAGTTGGTGTTGCAAATGATGTTCGGACAATGGAGGCAGCGAGCGGTGGTATTCGAAAACCAATCTCAAAACGCTTCGCTTATACGCGCTTTATGTGACAAGAAATAAGCAGAATTAATTATTGATAATACTATTAAATACGAAGTATTCGTAAGGCGAGAAAGTAAAAACGATGGAATTGTTTCCCACCTAGTACTAACTGCTGTGTACGACATTGGCTATCTTTATAGCAAAAAGTTACATATTTACGTCAGGAAATAAAAAGCTCGTAACTCCCTTGTGAGACCGATAGAGATACGAGGTTTTCAAACGCTAGCATCGATATTTTGATGTGGATTTTATGTTCAATGCACTGAGGAAAGTGTGATCAATTTACCAAATTGAATGATAATTGACCAAGTGTCCGCGAGCAATAATTTCTCATCTAGGTTCTTTGAAAGTTCGCAAGGTCACGAAATTAAAAAATAATACTCTAAAAACGAATGTTTTCAACATTTCAAATTATTTTTTGTTAATAACAAAATACAACACACTTGTTATGTAATGTTGCGCGAAAAACAGGGGAATTTAGTGCAAAAAATAAAGCAAAACAACAACTTTTATTACAGGGCGCTGGTAACTAAACAGTCGATAAATTCAGTTAATAAATTCAGCAAAAAATTCTCTATCACGTGGTGTAGTCAGAATCCATGTTTTGACGGTCTCTAATACAGAAAAGTGGATTGACGACAAAATGTCTGCCCGTCTGCCTGTCTGTGAATATTACTTCCAGGTAAACCGTTCAGCCGATTTTCTCTAAAATTGGTATTACCCTGTCAACCTGGCTGATGTCATGCCCCTTCAATTTGAAACCGAAATTTTATTTTTCAGGAGTAATTTAAATAAAGCCCCTGGGACATTTTACAAATTTTCAAAGAATTGGCTCCTTCTTTTTTGATTAAATTTTGTTGTTGGACACTGTGATGAACGTTTAAGAGAATGGCGTAGGTCTTATGTTCGTTGAAAACCCTGGTTTTTGAGAATTACAGAAGTAAAAAAAATTCTGTGTCTTCCTACAATTAAAATATTAGAAATTTTTTACTCTTAATAAAATCTGTTCATTAAATATATATTTTCAAATAAAAAGTCATATACAATTTTTCAAAAAACTTGAGAACTTCTCGCGTGAAAATACGGGGCAGAAAGTACGTGCTGTTTCAGCACGCAGTTTATAGTTACGGAGATGTCTATAGCCCGATTGCTCCCATACACTCCTGCGTAGTATATTCCGCTCACTAATTACACTGGCTGAGTTAGCTCAGGACAAATGTTGCCTCAGAAGCAACTATGATGGGCTAGGTTCTAGGATTTGAGTTCCGACAATGAGTTTTCTACACTAGCTACGTAACTAAAACAAGTTCATCCATTTTCTGTGTTATAATTCCAAGAGCTGGCTCCTCTACTCAATAATTTTCTGTTTTTTAATCAACAACAGGCGAATGAGGGAGCTGTACCTTATCACATGGGCTACGTACCGCGTGCCTTTTACGCTATTCCTCTTCATCCTTAACTCACCCTCTCTAATCCACACACACTTCATTCGATTTGTTTATAACGGCACGTGATGTGTAATCAGCTGTTACGGTGTCATTCAATAGAGAGATTAAACGCCACCTGTGACGTCTTTATAGTGTTGTTGAAGCTCCCGATTGAATGCCACCATAACAGCTGACTTACGTCAAGTACCACTACAAATACATCGAAGTATGACATGCACCACGCCACCAGACACGTAGGTAGACGAGACGGGAGCATAGAGCATATCTGCTCTCTTCCGCTGGCACTGCAACATTCGGTTACCACAAAAACACATATGCCACCATTTACAACTATTTAATTTTTAATTAATTACGCAGATTTAACTAGATTGTAATCAACATATTGTCGCAATACAAGTATACAAAATGATCTTTAAATATTAAAAGAGAACACAGAGCGGCATATAATTCACATTCAGAGATGGTAGAGTACTTAGGTGCCGGCCAGGATCTGGTGTAACCATTACGCCAAGGCGCACATTTTGTTAAAGTGTTAGCGTAGGTAATCTTCTGGATTATCAGCCATGAGCGAACTCAGCCCAGGTCAATGTAACGATGAGGTAAGGACGAAGAGAAATGCTAATTTTTAATAATTTTAGTAAAAATGTTTAAAAGTAAAGAAAAGTTTGTAAAATTTCGTCAAATTGCCTGAGTAAATAATAAAGTATAAAATGAAATGATTTTTGTGAATTTCGCAAACATTAAACGAATTAAATAGAAGAGAGACTTCGTTTTCCGGGATAAGTGGGAATTATAGCGAAATACATTTAAATTATTAAAAATTGATTATTCCTCAATCATGTGAATCTAATAAAAATTTTAAAAAAATGTAATAATATACAAATTATTTAATGCCACATATCTGACTGAACCTCCAGACCGAATTTATTATGCGCACGGCAAATGGAACGCAGGTGAATTCGAATATTCACTTGTTGTTGCTGCTCGGTTATGACGATGAGTGTTCTCTTATTCCGCTTATTAAAGTGTTTACGACAAAGATATACGGCTTACTGGTCGATATACGATAGCAAACTGTGTTCGCCTCCTGTCACTAGGTCACAATGCGAATTGAAAGAAAATGGGCGTCTTGGTACTGGTCACAAGGTTTGCTGAACTCAGATGAATCATTTTACATTGTTTATAAATTTTAAAAAGTGGTAATAATATACGAGTTATTCAATGCCCTATATCTGCCTGAATCTCCAGATTGAATTCGACGCGACACATATGAATTCGAATATTCACTTATTGTTGCTGCTCGTTTATGACGAAAACTTTTCCCTTGTTCCCCTTATTAACCAGTTTACGACAAGAATATTGGGCTCACAACTGTGAAAATACGGTCGCAAATTGTCTCAGCCTCTTGTCACTAAGTCACAATGCGAAGTCAAAGAAAATCTGCTCTTCGCGCTGATCGCAGGGCTTGCTGAACACGGCTGAACCATTTCATGTGAAAAGTACGGAAGCAAGTTTTAGTTTTTTATCTTTCTATCGTTTCCTTTCATCTTTAACACCTCAGAATCATTGCTTCCCGTGAAAGCGTTTTTCTTTTTATTTTCATTTTTCGAATTAGGCTCGCAAACTGCGCCAGCCTTCTGCTATCAAATCTACTACAGGAATCCATAAAAAATATGCGCGCGAAAACACTTGTCGTCCAATTCAGTCTGGAGATTCAGGCAGGTATAAGGCATTGAATAACTTGTATATTATTACCACTTTTTAAAATTTATAAAAAATGTGAAATGGTTCATCTGAGTTCAGCAAGCCTTGTGACCAGTACCAAGACGCCCATTTTCTTTCAATTCGCATTGTGACCTAGTGACAAGAGGCGGAAACAATTTGCTATCGTATATTGAGATATTACAGGCGAAAAAGTACCCCAGAATGTACAGTAGGAAATCGGTCTTATGTTGTTTATGCTTCAAAATCATAGCTTCCGTAGAAAGTGTTTTTCTATTAGTGTTCATTTTTGGAATTACGATCGTAAACTGCGTCTATTATCTGCCATCGAGGTCACAATGCGAGTCCAAAGAAAATGCCCTCTTGGGCACATGTGCGAGCGCTTGCTCAACATGGATAATTCCAAAACAGCCATTTCAGGTAGTGCACCAATATGAATTAGTAGGAAATACTTTTATCGTTTATTGCTCAGAATCATAGCTTTCCGTAGAAAGCGTTTTTTGTTTATCCTTTCATTGTACTTTTTTTTCTACAGCTTACGCAGTAGAGGAAAAGTTATGTAATGCTGCGTGAAAAAAAACAGTGAATTTTTTGGCAGAAAAATATTCTTATTATAGGGCACTAGTAACGAAAATGTGGATAAATTTTGAAAATAAAATCTAACACTTGGTGTAGCCAGCATGTTTGTGGGACCTGTTACAGAAAAAATTATTCTTCGGCTAAATGTTCCGTCCGTCCGTCCGTCCGTTCGTGAACAACGCTAGTGGCTAAACCGTTCAGCCGATTTTCTCCCTAATTGATATTCCCCAATCGATTGGGCCAATATCGCGGACCCTTGAGTTTGAAGTCGATGTTTGAATTTTAGGGATACTTTACATGAAGTCTCTGGGATATTTTACAAATAAAAAAGCTCCATCGTTTTTCAATAAATGTTGTTGAATAAAGTGAAATAAGTTTAAGAGAATGTTGCAGGTCCCATGGTTGTTGATAGCTCTAATTTTTCGAAAATTTCAAGATATTTTTATCCGTAATGAAATCCGTTCCTTAAAAATAGATTTTGAAATGAAAACATGTACAATTTTCGAAAATTTGAACACAGTTTCAGTAAATTTGAATAAAAATACGGACGACAAAGTACATGATGTTTTTTGACCGATAGTTGAACGATTTTGACCTATAGTTTTCGAATTACGATTGCAAAAGTCGCCTGATATCTGTTATCAATGGCGCAGTGTGGATCCAAAGAAAATGTGAAAAAATTATACAGACTTAGTTTTTCAGATGAGAAAGGACTCCAGAATGTATCGTAGGAAATAGTTCTTACATCGCTTGTTTCAGAATCGTAGCTTTCCGTAGAATAGTATGTTCTTAAACGAGCGTAAAATAATAGCCATTCTATGCGAGTAGGAGACAATACTTTCTCTACGACTTTAAAATTGATATTTTAAAAATATTCAATGCGCGCCTTAACCTCAACACCAACTCGCATACTGTTTCGTGTCTCACCTCTCTTACGACAGTTGCGACTACCCGCGACAGAACACGCAGCGCCTCTGTAGGCGACTGCGAGAACCCTCTGTCGTGGTGTAATAAACTAAGACGAATGTGATTGGACGATAGTATTCTCGCACGGCTTGTAGAATTGTCATCATTACTACATCCGATAACGTGCAGAAATGTTTACATTCCGGAGTAGTCGTATAGAAAGCATTTTTATTTTCCGCTCTTTCAAATCAGGATTGCAAACTGCCCCGACTATCTGCCATTAATGTGCCGCAATGCAAATGCAAAGAAAATGCGCTCGCCATCATTATTCGCAGGGGCTGCTGAATATGGAGGTTAAGCTGTTTCAGGTGAAAAAGTAAGCCAGCGTGTGTTTTTGAAGTTTCAGATTTTTTTTGGAGAATCATACTTGATGGCAAGGTATGTGGTAGGAACTATATAGCGATGTCGATTTTAGCAGTTGAACGAGATTTCTAGCCGGCAACTTGACCGGTAGTTTTCCGTCGGTTATTTTACTAACACCAGTCGAATGCCAGTGCAGTACCATAAATGCAGGATCATGGACGGCGCGTTATCTCTCCTTTTTCCTCTATCCTCACCCCTATGTACGAGCAATATACTCCCTCACACGTCGAAAGACAAGTCGGGAACTGAGATCTTGGCTGGGGAACAGGGGGGGGTCCAATTGGTGGGAGATACGTGGTTGGGGACAATTCTTCAAGTCGTCGTGTAAGTGGGTGCCGGATCTCGCTTGGAAGATCTCCTCTCACATCCCGATATAAACAGGCATTACAAGAATAATGACCTTAGTAGAAGACGCGCTCGGAAACATTAGTCAATCAAAAGATCTGCTGCGGACTACGAATCTGAAGGTCTAATCGGACTCGTTGACAGAACCACGCGCAAGACACTGTTATCCTTTGCATCTCAACACATACATTTCACATTGAAAGAAGTATAAGATGCATATTTATTGAAAGAAGTAAACAATTTCTTCAAGAATTATTAGAATGACCATTGGTTCGTCTGATTTAAAGCAGAACGTTTTGGACTTAATAGAAGAAGAGGAAGTGTCAAGGCTCTTCAATAACGTAGCGTTTCTCAGGAAAGAGACATTAGAAACATTTGTTTCTGTAATTGAGAGTGCAGATGAGGAGGGGTGGATGAAGCAGCGGGAGAAAATATTATACCATAGTCACTCATCTCTGTTATATTAGAACATTCTTTTGTGTGTGAGAGTGGGGTGCATCATTATTTTAAATGGCATGTTTTGCCAATGTAAAGTACTGTAGCGTTTGCCGAGAAGCTATAACTTATACAACTGATTATATAAAGAATTATGCTATATAAGTAATAATAAAGTCAGTATCCGCCGACTTTGATAACCTAGATTGCTAAGGTAATAGTGCCGTACAGCCTCGGGAATGGGTGTGTTTGTGTATGTCTATGTGTGTCGTCCATTCATCTTCATTCATGATCATCATTCCATTTTCCGTTTCCTCAGGATTAACAACCCTAGGGGATAAAAATTCGGACTCAGGTAAACGCTGATCCCCTGATGAATCACATGCACCTGCCACCGAGATAAAATGATACCCCGGTAACTTCAGATGCAAGTCTGCGTGGTCCGAGACGGCCTATTCCCGAACAAACACATCAGCATGCTGCAATTATATTCGAAAGAAATAAAGAGGTGAGAGTTGGTCGGCTGTAAGGGGAGGGGAAGGCCGTAAAATTGAAATATATTATTAACCCAGATATGCCTGACGTCCTATATTTAGGTCACTTGTGTTGTCATTAGATTTTTAATTATTGAGTTGGATCCTTTTGTTCCCGAGAAATGGCAGTAGCTCAGATCGCGTCTGGAGGCCTCAAATGACCGCTACATGTTTAAACCTTATCATTTCTGTAGTGGTGTTTTCAGTTACACACCCTTGAAATTCAGCATCCTCAAAAGTGACTTCATCATCGCGTACTAGAGAAGATAAGTACACGTAGTTCATGTATTGTGAAAGAAATTAGTTTGCAATTGATTTTATTCGAAAGAAAACATTTCAATAATCATATTAGTGTATAAGTATAAACAAATTTAGTATTTATTCGTTGGATATTATGTGTAGAAACTAGGTGTTCTATATGTAGGTCGCTAGGAAAATATATCACTTTTTCCGAAATATACCACACTAATGCGGATAATTGTCTGATTTCAATTTTGATTAATTTTTTAAACGTATTTTAACACATCTTTGCAAAATAATAGTAAATAATGTAAATTTTACATTTTTGCAGTACATTTACACTGTATGAAATTTTGACTATTTAGAAGAAAGACATGGGTATGAGGGGTATTGTTATTGAGTGGGTATGTGCCAGTACATAGAAGAATTATAAATTGGGAAAATGCACTTGACACTCGAAATGAACTTTTGATATCGATTACTAGAGATCGTTTTGAGTTTATTATGACAAATTTTCATGTCTGCGACAATGACAGTCTCAATAAAAAGGACAAGTATCCAAAAGTTCGTCCTCTGTATGATGCATTGAATAGTAAATTTTCAGAGCCAGAGAAAGAGACGAAGAAGACGAAAACGGAGGTGAAGAAGAAAACGAAGACGAGGGTGAAGAAGACGACGAAGAATACTAAAACGAAGAAGACGAAGATGATAATGATGACAAAGACGAAAACGAAGAGGAAGATGAAGATGATAAAGATGACAAAGAAGATGAAGACAACGAAGAAGACAAAGACGCCGAAGAAGACGAATTTGCCTTCTATCGAAGTTTTCATTATTACAGTGCCTGAACATTTGTGTTGTATCGTCCGTGTACATTTGTGTTTACTTTTCAAAACAATTACTCTTATTACACTATAAACATTGCAAAAATTAATTTATTCACTTTTACAAGTAATATTTTACAACTGAGAGATTATTAACCAACTTGTGTCAAATAAAATTTGTTAAACTAATAAAATTCACTTTGTTCACAATATGCGTTCTTCTGTACCCCGTATTTGCCTGACGACCTATATGTAGGACGGTCGATTTTAGCAAAATGAACAATCTATTAAAGGTTTAATTACATTTTTTAATGTTTTAGTAACCTTATACATAGAAAAAAGTAGACGGAATCCAAAATTTCCTCAAAAAAATAATTCAGGCATATCTGGGTTAAAATTTGAGTATTCTGCTTTTATATTAATCGAAAATCTCCTTCATAAATAATTATGGGACACATCCCTCGCTGCATTGAGAGTGAACCACAATGTTCAGTAGGCCTTTTTTTTATTTTCCGGAGCAAAGTAATTTAGTAACACACAAGTGATGAGATCCCTCGTTTTCTCATGGTTTTTGAACAGTACCGCGTACTCTTTTAAGAGAGTCGCTGTGTATGGCAGAGCAGCGCATGACGTAATGGGGATCCGTTGTAGTGTTTGTGTTATGTTGTTGTGTTAACTCGTAATTTCCTGAAGATCTGTAGTAATATTGCAGAGTAGCAATAAGTGAATTGTCTAAACCAACGAGAAACCAGGAATAATTATGCTTAGCATGTCTTTCAGTGAGTGTATAATTAATGATATGTTGAGAAAGCCACATTTTACCGCCATTCCACGAGAAGAAGCAGTTAATTAAAAGCGTTAGGCCAACATAAGCCTTAGGACAATCGGAGCTGATAACAAACAAAAGTGAGACATTCCACTTTCTCAACCTACGAAAAATCAGTCACTAACTGGCAATGAGAGACTGAATTCATTGTTCTGTTAGTCTTGTTTTCTCTTTTGTCAAGGCCAGAATACCTCGTGGATAAAATCGGGAAACAAAAATATGGAATGTTTTCACAAAAGTAGCAACAGCACATGAACTCTCAGGTGGACACATCCGAGCTTCGTATCTTTTTGGGCATGGTCACTGTCCTGGACGCCCCCACGCTATTGAGAGGCTTAGTGCCAGAAGGGGCTAACACACGAAAATGAAAAACAAATATCACTTTTTGATATATTTGAACACCTCAGGCCTATTAACAGGCCTTTGAACACCTCACCATCTATTAACGAGTTCTAAAATTTGGTGTACGTGGGTTATCCCACCTGCCATATACAGGCAGTAATACAAAACTTCGCATTGCGAGTTGGTAAGACTCTCAGTACCAGAAGGGGCTCTCCCACATCTAAAGTAGGTTGAATTGTACGGTAAACATCCGTGTTGCCAACAGAATGATGTTTTAAGTTACAGGAAGGGACATTGCTGCACTGAAACTAAGAGACCTACAATCAGTGGGACCTTTCATTCTATTAGTTTACCAATCATTTGATGATGATTTAACAGCATCAAGCAATGTACATTCCAATGAAGATGTTGAAGAAATTCAATTTTGTACCCTGTTTGCATTTTAAAAACTTTTCAAATGCTTTCATTACAGTGTTTTGAAATTATTCATTACTTACACTGTTGTTCATTCCAAAATACATTTTTGTGTGTTAAAAATAACTAAATAAATAATAAATATTTTTCAATTTCTGAAATTTTCTGTTACTTTACAATATAGGAAGGACACATTGAGCACAAAAAAGTTGTGTAACCATATACCATTTTTTTTTGGATAAAATCAAGTTCTAATAAAATCTCGTTTTTCTCAGATTGCATCTCATGTGGGTTAGCCTCTTCTGGCACTGAGCCCCTCAATTGAAAGACCCGCCGCCCAGTGACGTCAGCAGAGGCGGTGCCCTTGGTCGGAGGGGAAGGCAACCGTGGCGGGCTTGGCTTGCCCGGGCAGGGCCCGCGTGGCCGTCACGCCCCAGCAAGCGCGTAGGGACTCGCCCCCGCCCCTACGCCACAGCTACGCCACAGCACGGGCCCCAGCGAGCTATAAAGAGGCGCTGGTCCGGCACCACGGCGGTTAAGGTCCGATTAAATTAAGAAGGTGATTGACAGTTCTGTGTGACGTCAGGACGCCTCTCCCGTTTCCATGGCAGCTGCCAACCAGAGAGACAAAACGTGACGTGTCAGGTCGCTCAGTTGCCACTGCCGAACACGGGGAACATTTGAGCATCGCACAGAGACTTCCCTGCCGCCGCGCCGCCCGCGTTTCTGCCTGTGCTGCGCGCGCAATGTGTACTGTGTTGTGATGAGTTGCGTTGAGGTTAGGCTTTTGTCGTATTTTTTACACTTTTACACGTATTTTTTGAAGTGTTTGTTTTCGTGTCCCGGTAACACGTGCTCAGTGGTTTGCGACCTGGCAACGTCGCTCCCCTCCACTCACAAATGTCAATCACCTTAATTTAATCGGACCTTAGGCTAGGCCCAAAGAGGCTAGCCATGTAATAGTTTTAAGTAGTAATAAGTTTTTAAGTTAAAGCCCGCCCTTAACTCCATAAACCTAAACGGCTGGAGTGTATATATGTATTCCCCTATATTGAATAAATTCCCGCCCCACCAGGGTAACTGGAGGGGGGAAAATTGAAAAATTGAAAAACCTCGGCAGCTTCCGCGCACTTCTCCCGCACAAGCTCGTTGAACTGTGCGACGCTGGGGAGCAGATAGTGCGTGGGAGGCGGTCGCCGCTCACCAACGCCGGCAACCGCGCGGGCGAATGAAAAAAGAAGAACAATTTAAAGAACTTTCAAAAACATAACAATAACTTGTAAATAAACTAGGCTCAAAGAGGCCAGCCTTGTAATAGTTTTAAGTTAGGATGAAGTTTTAATTAGTTTATTTAAGTCAACCGCCCTCCACCATCTCCAAAAGCCCAACCGGCTGGAGATATGTGTACGTCCCTAAACTGAGAGAGAGAGAGAGAGAGAGAGAGAGAGAGAGAGAGAGAGAGAGAGAGAGAGAGAGAGAGAGAGAGAGAGAGAACACCCACGGCAGTCAGTGAGCGACGGTGTTCTGGTGTGCGATATTGCGTGGAGTAGTGGAAGTGCTTACGTGGACCTGTGCTGCGGATCTGGACTTTCTGACGGACATTGTGCGTCACGGCGACGTGCTGGGACTTGCTGCTGGATATTGGTAATTCGGTTTCGTCAACGGCATTTTCCCCCTGGATATTCGGGACTTTGGCTTTGGATACTGGTTTCCGACATTTGTAAATTGGATCATTAATAAATAACATTTTAAGAATTCCTGTCTTTGTTTGGATTCAACAGTCACATTGAAACGCAATTGGACCTTCAACTCCAAAGATAAATATCTCTCCACGATAAGAAAGACCAAAAAAATCGCAAACTTCTCAAACGTTTCTTAAACGCTGAATGTTTTCTAAGTAAACAGGAATTAGTATTCAGCGGACATGAATCCAGATTGTCATTTAATCCTGTCAGTTATGGCAGTACTGCGCTAACGACTAAATATGATTATCACCTGAGAAATTATTTGGAAAATGTGACAGTTTTCCAAGGGCTCTGAAATCGGACACAAAATGATCTCATATCTCATAATAGGTAAACCTCGTATAATCTGAAACCGTTAGAGACATTAATGGGTAATGTAGGTGTCTCAGTGTAAATTGTACGCGACCGTAATGCACATTTTTAGATAATATCAGAGATTTAGTTTGAAGACTGTGGAAATTTGCGGTTCTTTGAATTTATTTCAAATGATGTCGGCAGGTATAGTAATTACAAGAATCATTTTTCTCTAAGGAACTTTCTATCTTAGATGGAGCTTATGAGAGTAGTTTTCATGAAATAAGATTACGCAATGAACGTCCTGTATTTTTTAGTGCCGAAGAGTGTGAAGTCTGTACGAACTGCTGAAAACTTTGAATTCTAAGTCGATGTCCACATGCTTACTACAACTAACGCGCCTTGTATCACTGACATGTTCAACTCATTTATCAACAGCATCGGTAGAAAGATAGTTTTTAGATCTATAAATAATAATAAAAAAACAATGTTCCAATCAGAAAAAAGTGAAAAGAGATTATATAATTTAGCCTTTACTCTCTATTGAATTATCACTGCTATAGGACAGAAGACATTCATTTTTCGAGAAAGCTTTGCAGTTTTTGCTATTCCAGAAAGCAGAATGGAGTTAAGTTTCCGTTTATTACCGCAACATTTGCAGGAAGCAGACTGCATTTTCCTGTTCTGTTACTCGTACTTACATCAATTTACTTTTTATTAAATTAAAGTTTGTTGAGTGGTAATGAGCAATTGCGTATTGGAATTTTTTATTTTCTAAATATTTTGTGTTTCATGGTTGTTTAAATGATCTCCTTTTGGGTGTCATCGTGTGTGGTGGGGGAGAGAAAATCTTGTTGGTCAGTAGCTGCTGGGGTATAGAGTATACTCGCACACAGCCCTGCATTCCCGTACGCGTTTTTTAGTCAACTTGTTTCTTAATTTTTTGTGTATCCAAAATCGTAATATCTTGTTTGTACTAGTGTGGATCAGGCATGTCCAGTGATTCCGACGTGTGAAATGTCTTTGGATGCTACGAGAAAGCCCTTTATTATTTTATTTTTTGTCAAAAGTTACGTATTTCTAAACAGTTACTATTGATGTCAGACGAGTACAGAGGACACCATTACATGATTGAAAGAAAATTTAAAATTATTTCATCTAACATCGCTCTTTGTGAAGGGATTACTATTTTCTTGGCTATTATACAGCTGATACAATATCATAGCTAAAATTATCATTGCTTATCTTAAAAATACGTGAAGGATATTGCGACAAACCACAAGATAAAATTGCTTTACCACTTAAGCTTGTTTGTTCATTTGTGTATTGTACAAATATACGAGTAATTTACAGATTTATTTGAGTATCTCACCGTGTGTGTGTCATATTTCCAAAATTTTATAGCGTGTAGAGTAGATTTTTCTTTAGTAAACCGCCACTATTCTATTATGATTTCGTAATTTTTAATAGCCTGTTAATTTTGAGCTTCTAATTATTTTTAAAATGGTCCAGTCTGTGCCTGTTTCCCTATTCAAATTTGTGTCACTAGCCTTTCCAATTTTTTCGAGTTCACGGACGAGGTTGGAATGTCTTCTAGTCGCCCTCTCCACTATTGAAGCGGGTTTTAAAAACGCCTGTTCAGATATTTTCTTCAGATAGAGGCAATGCTTTTGATGCTTAGTTGAATATCTCATTGCAACGTTTTTGTGAGTGCGCTTTGTTTCCACCATTGTAACAAAAGTACCTCGGCTGCTGTGAATTCGTGATCATCAACCGTGTTCGAAGTTCTTATCCATGTTTTCTGTAGTTCTCTTTCATTTCTGGGATTATAATTCTTTCGAATGCTCTTTTGAAGAGAGCTTCTTATGCTACAATCGTCATATATTCTGAGGTGTTTTCGTTTCGTTCAATTAGTATTTTTATCTTTTGTTTTCGTTTTTTGTTAGCTTGGAATTTTCTACGTAATCTCACATATTTCGGAAGAACCCAAATCCTTTTACTCCTATGAATTTACGTGGAATTTCTTAGTTTACGTGTTTCATACTTCTAGGGAATGTGGAGGGGGGGATGAAGTTGTTAAAGATTTGCGACAGAACATGTGATAATGTACCTATAACGAGATTGCTGACGTCAAGACTGCGAGGCAACCCACTGGACATTCGCGTTCAGCAGTTAAATGTAATATCTTCGTCAGCCGGGAAACATGAAACTGTTCCAAGCACAACCTAGAGACGAATTTTCAGCAAATAATCGTCGATGCATGTATTCGCATTAAGCAGAATGGAAGAATAAGGCGGCGGTCACAGTGCAGCCGACGTATCGGTCGTTCGCTGCCGGACGACCCCGAGCGAAATCGGTCGTGTTTCATCCGAAAAGCACTCGAATGTTGCATCCGAAATTCGTCCGAATACTCCCATAATTCCACAGAACATTTGCAAAACGTTTGAGAGAAGCACCTGGAAGCACCCGCGTAAAAAACAAGTATAGCAGCGAAGAAGATTAATATAACTTCTGAGCTTTATACTCGGCACAAAAGCTTTGTACTCCTTATACCATTTACTTATCATCAGGCAAATACGTACATTGGCAACAAGGAAGCGGCCAGGCTTCCAGATTTCAGTAAAAGCGATAAGACAAGAATAGCACGATCTCACGAAAGATATCTTCTCGAAAGGTTGTCCAAGAGTAACAATCTCATCGAGTGTTCTCAGTACAAAAACGCGACCACTGGAAGCTCAATGCAAATTCACGTGAACCTTTGCAGATATGCAAAGTCCAAAAATCCCTCTTTAAAATTACAACTATAAACAGAAACTAGATTCCAAATAATTCAATTCTTACAAAAAACTTCACTTTTAAACCACAAAACTCCTCATTCAATTAAAGTAATTAACCACAAAAAAAATCAAAGTAGGGCGACAAGCACTCCCGGAGTGAACACTCACCAAGAAAAAAAATTGAAAAAGACTACTTATGCTCAAATTGTCGAGTACCCAATGAACCTAATGGTAAATAAACCCTTTCCGAATACGTCATTGTGCACACAAAAGCTTATAATACAGTAATATAACCGTAAATCCCTTCCAAAAGTGGCTTTGCACATGTGCAAAGCGGTGCAATGAAGGGTTAAACTTCTGCATGGGGGTTGGCATTAAAACCAAAGCATCTAAAAGACTACCACCATTTTCTTTCATGATGAATGAATTTTTTTCATTGATAAAATAAATAATTAAATATACATTGCAGTTATCAAAACATTGAAAATATGAACGTGAAAATATATAAGCAACACTGGAAGAATTCCTGAAATTGGCGTCCACGTGTTCCCCTCGGCTGTTTTCGGGCGACTGGAACCGAGAAATCCAAACGAAACAGATATTCGTCCGACAGCCGATGTTTTCGGACGCCGTCGGAAGAGGTCGTTCGGGTGCACTATGACCATTTCCGTTTACTAGCACGTGTTTGAACGAATCGGGCAAATCGGACGAAAACACCCGACGTCGGACGACCGAAATTTCGGCCAAAATCGGCTGCAATGTGACCGCCGCCCAAGTATTTGTATTCTGCTGCAATATTTAAAACAGGCACGTCAAACCACGCACCCCTGGGATGATCAGTGTTTCTACGAGCTAAGGAAACTTCCCCTGACTCCTCACCGAATTTAGCCTCGAAATCCACAACAATATTTGCAAGATATTATGCCGCGAGGCGCGGAATTGTGGCTTCATACAAATATATGTTAGTGAAATTTGTTCTATCAAACGGACGATGTTTCTATTTCCGTCTATGCATTCTATAAACATTTTTTCCGAATGTGAGAAAATGTTTAAATGACTGATGATTCCATTCCTTGTTTTCTTTTGTGGCATGTTTACTAAATCATTCTGCGTTTTGTTGTATACAGCAACAATGTAAAATAAGTTAACAATATTATGTAAATTAAAAAAATTCTGATAACTTTACCAGATATAAACTTTTGTTTGTCCGCGAATCTTGTAATTCGAACTTAAAAAATTAACGTCAGTGTTGGACTTATATTTTGAAATCAGGATGTTTTGGATTCAAAATGTTTAACTTTTCTTTCATTTGACAATCTGAAATCTGACTGATGTATTATTACATTTCAATAGACAATTTATTTTCTTTAATAGAGAAAATGTTATTAATGTACGTAGATGTGAGGATTAACTGTCAATTCTCTAAGAGACTGTCATAGACCAGACATTCAGCGTTGCAACCATTCCGCAGCAATTTCTATATCCCTTACTTTTAAAACTTGTGACAGTTTCTCAGGACACTGTTCTAGCAAACTAGTAAGCTATTTACTTTGCCCGCGACCTTGACATGCCCAGTTTAGTGTGTTGGAAGAAACTGCCAACTAGGAAATATATTATTATAAGTACTGTGAGTACTATATGCTCAGCACGACTCTAATCTATATGTTTGGTGTGTAGATGACGAATTGCACACAAGTTACGTGATATTGACTCTAGTTCTCATGTGAAAACACTACTTCTAAAGATATTTTCCGGGACGCAGCCGATATCATCAAATGTAATAGTTGTGCCTGCGTCAAGTCATTTTTCATTGTCGCGGTTAGTCGCAGAAAGTTTGGTGTGAATAGTGGTATAATGTATATAATAAATAATGCAACTCAAGAGGCTGGAATTTCGGCCAATGTTGTGAAGGTCTTGTATGTCAACAGAATGCATGCTCCAAACAAATTAGATGGCAATACGATATGGATGTTGTGTAAGTACTATAAGGACCAACCGTTGAATCACAAGCAATTTAAAACATTCTTAGATTATTGGAATTTCTGTTTACAAAGGTATTTGTTATTACACACATCAGATGACTCAACCGGGTAAAACCTTTTTAGTAGTCAAAATATTCGAGCTGCAGGAAGAGATAGCAACATTTCATAGGTAAAGAAGATAAACCAGTAATAATATTATATTGTTTGTATGATAGGCAGATCTTTAATTTTTCTGTGGTCTGACAGCGTCTTTAAGAATTAAGTGTGCTTCCTCAGTGGGGAATGAGCTGCTTATTAATTAAGAGTAGAATATTCATTAGGACAAAATAGAATTATGAGGAAGACATTTGTGAAAAAGCTACTGAACTCATTGGTGTCATTTATAACGTTTATATAACATCGTATCGTTTTTGATGATGGACAACCTTCTATTAACAGAATTTGGCGAATTTTGGTATCAATGATTCAGAATTTTCTTGTTCTTTCGTTTGATCAGAAAAATTCCAAAGAAAACTGGAAATTGTTTTCTTAAAATAGAAAAAAACCCTCATATGTGCTCTTTATAATTTATTGATAGAACATCTCGTATGTGGTACGAGCTACACGGGAGGATTTCGTAAAGCGCTTTCAGAAAAATATTACAATAAATAAATATTCAATACTGTTGTATTGAGTACCTTAACGTAGCTAACTAAAGGTTACTAAAGGTTAACATCAAAAGGTGTTTCTCTATTCTGTTGTAAAATTTTGTTTTTGTCACATGGGAGGTTGTCCCCAACCTTGTCGTATTATACCTTCAACAACGATATAATAAATATTGAATCTCCCAATACAATCACTCATATTTTGTTATTAAAAGATTTGTATTCTATCTGTATTCCTCACTGACTTAATAAATGCTTTAACTAAACCCTGTTGTGCTGATCCGCGTGATCTTGATAGTCTATTACAATCGAAACTTTAAA
Source organism: Acheta domesticus (assembly GCA_031308135.1). Lineage (NCBI taxonomy): Eukaryota > Metazoa > Arthropoda > Insecta > Orthoptera > Gryllidae > Acheta > Acheta domesticus. The sequence continues at coordinate 50,074,151 of JAHLJT010005437.1, forward strand.
TTTACAGTGCGTCAGATAAACAAATGGAAAGTGTAAATTTATGTCTTGTTCGTATGTTTGATCCGTTAAATTAAGCTGCGCGCTCCTGCATTTCTGGCAACTGCCCAAAGGGCGCATTACTTACAAGGAGAAGCATTTACAAAGAAGATTATTAGACAGTTGTGTTTTTATAAGCTCCGGCAAGATGAAATGGAGTGAGTCCATTCCGTACGATGTAGAGTACGAGCTGTAGAAGTCAGTGGAAGCCACTTATTCGTATACGGTGATATTTTTGCAATGTTTTTGGTTCCTCCCCTTTCGGCTACGGGAAAGTTCTTACGCTAGTGCACCTGAGCTACAGACGATCTGAGATGCAAACCGAGCTGGAGACGTCAGTGGAAGTCACTTATTCGTATATGGTGATATTGTTGCAATGTTTTTGATTGCTCCCCATTCGGCGACGGCACAGTTGCTACGCGAGTGCACCTGACACGGCTTTCTTCTCATGGCTTCTCTCCTGAACCACGGATTTCAATTCAGTGAGTGCCTTTATAAACTTCGACAAGAGAGGCTAGAGTGAGTGCAAGTGAGATGATGTTCTACAGACAGAGCTGTAGACGTCAGTGGAAGCCAGTTATTCGTGTGCGACGATATCTTGGAAATGTGTTTTGGTTCGTTCCCTTTCAGCTACGGGACAGTTGCTACGCTAGTGCACCTGACGATCCGAGCGACAGACGATCAGAGATGCTGACCGAGCTGGAAACGTCAGTGGAAGCCAGTTAATTGTATGCGGTGATATTTTTGCAGTGTTTTTGATTGTCCCCCTTAGGAAGTTGCTACGCGAGTGCACCTGACACGGCTTTCTTCTCATGGCTTCTCTCCCGAACCACGGATTTCAATTCAGTGAGTGCCTTTATAAACTTCGACAAGAGAAGCTAGATTGAGTGCAAGTGAGATGATGTTCTACAGACCGTTGTTCGTATGCAGCGAAATCTTGGCAATATTTTTTGGTTCCTCCCCTTTCAGGTACGGAACAGTTGCTGCGCAAGCGCACCTGACGATCCGAGCCACAGACCGAGCTGGAGATGTTAGAGGATTCCAGTTATTCGTATATGGGGATATTTTTGCAATGTGTTTGGTTCCTCCCCTTTCGGCTACGGGACAATTGGTACGCGAGTGCACCTGACGACTCAGCTTTCTTCTCACGGCTTCTCTCCTGAACCACGGATTTCAATTCAGCAAGTGCCTTTTATTCTTCGACAGACGCTACACTGAGAAGAAGTGAGGTGTTATTCCTCAGAAAGAGCTGTAGTCGTCAGTGGAAGCAGGTTCTCAAAGATAGATTTTGAAATAGTCATGGACAGTTTTTTGAAAATCTGAGTATTTTTTGCTTAATTTTGCGTGAATATACACAAATTTGTTTGGTTTTGTGTCTTTTAATCAAGATTTTTTGTTAAAAACGACTCCTTCGTTTTTGATGAAATTTTGTTGTTGTGTAAAGGACGTTGAAGAAAATGGCACAGGTTTCACGTCGGTTAAAACTCCTAATTTTTTGAAATTTGCAAAAATTCAATTTTTTTCGGCGTTGTCCTACAACAGAAACAGATCATCAAATAAGAACATGTTGAATTTTCCGAAAATATGAGAAGTTTGTGTGTAATTTGGCGGCAGATATAGTCTTCTGCTCCCAGTTTACTGCGCTTAGTGGACGTAAAATGAATGATGATGCTATGCATTTGGAAGCTACGTAAGTTAGAATTTGTATATTATTTCATATTTCATTTTATTGATATTATTTATTGTATGTATATTATTTCATTTTCAATTTCGTCCCTTATTTGTGTTAAATGTGAAAACGAATATATCATTTCGCTTTGATAATTACGTATGGAGAGTAATGCTCGTGAAACCAGGTAATTTTGATGAATATAAAAATATTATTTTTAATTATATTTTACTCTACATTTTCATTCTCTTGCTAGGGGTATCAACAATGTTAATTGGCAAAATGTGTATCCCATACGAATTAGAGGTTATTGTTGCTAGAAAACAATTGTAACTGATTACAGAAGACGATACTGACGGCTACCTTTTGTTCGCATTGATATAAACTAATACTAATATATACAATATATATATATACATATATATATATATATATATATATATATATATATATATATATATATATATATATTCTAACGTTTCTCCCATATGCCATAACATCACACAATGAGTGAAAGGCAGAATGAATGCTCGCAAGCGAGCTTTCTATTACCTCGGGGCAGTGGGATCCTTTTTGGTGATAAGGAATATCCAAACACACGGAATAAATGGAATGAAACAGAACACAAGAATTTTAATGGTCTGAAATCAACACTGTACATTTCTGTGGACTTGGAAAAACAATGAAAAAAAAATATGACCTTTCTCGGTTTTACTAGCATGCATTCGATTAACGAATGATGTAATTGATTTAAATATGCTGTTACTACACTTTTACTTTAGGTAAATACTCATACTTGTGCACAGTCGTACCAATCCTTCTGACTACTGAACTTTTCTTTCTACAACAAAGTATATGACAATTTCTTCTTTGTAAAACTCATTTACCTCATTGTGACCTGGTTTTAAATACTCATTCACAAATTCCTCTTTCTTTTATACCCTTATCCAGATTATGATTTCACGGGAGCTCCGGGCACAACCAATCAACCATAAGTTTTACTGCGTATTACAATACATCATGCACTGACAAACCACCTAACAATATTCCTTAAATATTACATCTCCGTCCCTCTCTCTCTGCATTCACAAACCGTCTACTCTTGTCACAGGAAATGTTAAACCTTCCTTTACATTACTCCAATAAGCATTCTGAATCTGCGGAAACCACATCCGCGCACTAATAGATTTACTTGTAACTCTTATTGACTTATCTGGTGTACTTCACTCCGTTGTTGCTGCCTCTCCACTCACCGCCGCACGCGACGCCTCTTGTTTACCGGTGTCGGCTGCCATTAGTTGACCTTGGCGCTTGGCGCTGCTACGCGACCACGCCGTCGTTCTCCGCCTGCCACAGCAGATCCCCCATCCACCATTCCCAGCGTGGTGCGCACTTCGCATTCATACACGTGTTCACGAACAGTTTTATTATCCCACGCCTGCACTGCCTCGCCGCCAATTCCTTTGCACAATTATTGAAATTACGGCTTCTAATTGTATGATTCTGCATCACTATACCGCGCATACGTAGTTGCGTCGACAAGTTTACTTTAGTAAGTAATTACTGGATGCGCGATTTCTCCTCAAATGTCCTAACACCTCTCCGTAACGAAGGTATTCTCTTCTCGGATCTTCTCCGCCGCACTAGATCGTCCGAAATTCTTCTGATCACCTTCACTATCCTAATTTCCACATCATCATGTCATGATCACCGTATCACACGCGTGTCCACGAAACTCTGCACTTCTTTCACTTATATCTATTATTATAGTTCTTCTTTAATACGATAACCATGAGTCACTCTTCTCACCTATTTCGTAACGCTCGTTGTCTCCGTTGTCCACATTCACACGATCATAACCGATTTCTCTCCTTTCGTCTCCGCATTGCATTCATGTCGCCATCTTTCCGTCCGTCCCTCTCGGCTATACTCCGCCAACTGCCTTTCCGCCTTCCGCCGTTCGATTCACGGTGTAAGATATATAGGTGTGTCAACTAGCCGCCTTTGGGGCAAATTTTCTGAAGCCAGTTTGAGGCTAGTTCCTCGCTTGTCCCTTACCACGGTGTAAGATATATAGGTGTGTCAACTAGCCGCCTTTGGGGCAAATTTTCTGAAGCCAGTTTGAGGCTAGTTCCTCGCTTGTCCCTTACCACGGTGTAAGATATATAGGTGTGTCAACTAGCCGCCTTTGGGGCAAATTTTCTGAAGCCAGTTTGAGGCTAGTTCCTCTCTTGTCCCTTACCACGGTGTAAGATATATAGGTGTGTCAACTAGCTGTCTTTGGGGCAAATTTTCTGAAGCCAGTTTGAGGCTAGTTCCTCTCTTGTCCCTTACCACGGTGTAAGATATAAAGGTGTGTCAACTAGCCGCCTTTGGGGCAAATTTTCTGAAGCCAGTTTGAGGCTAGTTCCTCGCTTGTCCCTTACCACGGTGTAAGATATATAGGTGTGTCAACTAGCCGCCTTTGGGGCAAATTTTCTGAAGCCAGTTTGAGGCTAGTTCCTCGCTTGTCCCTTACCACGGTGTAAGATATATAGGTGTGTCAACTAGCCGCCTTTGGGGCAAATTTTCTGAAGCCAGTTTGAGGCTAGTTCCTCTCTTGTCCCTTACCACGGTGTAAGATATATAGGTGTGTCAACTAGCTGCCTTTGGGGCAAATTTTTGAAGCCAGTTTGAGGCTAGTTCCTCGCTTGTCCCTTACCACGGTGTAAGATATATAGGTGTGTCAACTAGCCGCCTTTGGGGCAAATTTTCTGAAGCCAGTTTGAGGCTAGTTCCTCGCTTGTCCCTTACCACGGTGTAAGATATATAGGTGTGTCAACTAGCCGCCTTTGGGGCAAATTTTCTGAAGCCAGTTTGAGGCTAGTTCCTCGCTTGTCCCTTACCACGGTGTAAGATATATAGGTGTGTCAACTAGCCGCCTTTTGGACAAAATTTTTGAAGCCAGTTTGAGGCTAGTTCCTCGCTTACCCGCACGATCGAGTTGGGCATTCATGATGGCGTCTCGCGATTTAGTGGCTTCCACCCGAGAGTATGGTTTCCACAGTGCAGCATTTTTGTTATAATCGTAGAAACCGTAATGTAAATGTATTAAAGTCTTTTAACCCGGGAGTGCTCGCAATGTATCTGTGAGATCCAAGCCGCAGTAAAATTCAGATCCTGAATTATTGCGTTGCATTTGTCGTCTGATATTTCATGTATTCCTTCACTGTACTTTTCTGAGAACGCCTGGCAGTCTATTTTCATCCTGTCAATGAATCACTTCCCGTGAGGATGTTGAAACGTGATCGCTGCGCTGCGCGATATCTCTCAGATACATTGCGGGCACTGGCGTGAGTGCTTTTTGAGCTCCCGACGCATACGGTGCGAATCATGGCCTCGCGCAAAGACAGATTTGACTTGAATAATTCTGATGATGTTGATATGATAAGGAATATAATTTTGTGCAACAATGATAGTGATTACGAGGATTGTGATTCTTCTGACACTGATTGTGAGGATTACGTGGAACAAAGACAAAGTGATTCTGAGACTGATCAAAGTATTGCGGACGAAAGCGATTTTCATACTTTTGAAGGTTTCTATTTGGGTAAGTTTTTTCTTCTCGTGAGGTAGTCGTTATATAAATAATGCTTGAAATGTATGCTTGTTTCCCTAGGCAAAGATATGATGACGAAGTGGTTCAAGAATGCCCCATCAAAAATTTCAAAAAAGAAGCCTCACAACATCGTCACGCACTTACCTGGAGTTAGAGGATTAGCAAAACAATCTAAATCAGTACTAGAATGTTGGAATTGCTTTTTTACTGAAGAAATGTTAGAAATGGTTGTTCAGGAAACCAACAGATTTATTGAATCTGTAAGAAATTCATACGGTAGGGAAAGAGATGCCAATAGCACAGATGCTGTAGAAATAAAAGCATTTTTTGGATTGCTTTACCTGGCTGGGGTTCTAAAAAGCAACAAACAAAATGTTCAAGATTTATGGGCCACTGATGGAATGGGTGTCGAGTTATTTAGATTAGTAATGACAAAAAAACGTTTTCAATTTCTTCTTAGGCACATAAGATTCGATAATAAGGCCACACGTATGCAAAGGAAAGAGGTTGATAAATTAGCTGCTATACGAACGTTATTTGATGCATTCATAAAAAGATGTAAAGAATGTTACTCTGTAGGACAAAATGTAACAATTGATGAAATGTTGCCGTCTTTCCGTGGAAGGTGCAGCTTTAGACAATACATTCCATCCAAGCCGTCTCGTTATGGCATAAAAATGTTTGCTTCAGTGGATTCAAGAATCTATTACCTGCACAACCTAGAAGTCTATGTGGGGAAGCAGCCCGACGGGCCGTTTTCTTTGAGTAATTCCCCTTTCGATGTTGTTATGAGATTATCGGAGCCGCTTCATGGAACTGGAAGGAACATAGTGGCTGACAACTGGTTCTCAAGTGTGCCTCTTGTCCAAGAACTAAAGAAGAAGAAATTATCGTTTGTTGGCACCATGAAGAAAAACAAGAAGGAACTACCAACACATTTTATTGCTGGGAAAAATCGCAAAGTATGTAGCTCAGTTTTCGGGTTCAATGAAGATGGAACTTTAGTGTCCTATGTTCCGAAAAAAACAAATGCGTTATTTTGATATCAAGCATGCATTATGATGACAGGATAGATGAGAGCAGTGGAGAAAGTATGAAACCCGATATTATCATTCATTACAACATGCACAAAGGAGGTGTTGACACTCTTGATGAAATGATTGCGTCTTACAGTGTTGCAAGATGTACTAGGAGATGGCCCAAGGTCATATTCTACACTATCCTTAACATTTCAGCAATTAATGGTCACATTATATATTTGGGTAATAAAAATAAAATTATGAACAGAAGGAATTTCATCAAAGAGTTGGTACAGTCCCTTACCAAAGAAGAACTACAAAGGAGAGCTCAAAAGTCAAGGGGCATTCCTACAGCACTTCAGGTAGGCAATATTATTTTCTCCCTTGTCTATAACAAGTGACAATTTAGAAAATACAATCATATGTTCTCTCTAGGACCGATTGTCGCAATTTGTTCCCAAAGAAACAGCAGATGTGCAGGAGACGTCTGTAGGAAAAAGAAGAAAATGTGAGCCTTGCAAAAAGGAAAAAAGACAAAGAATATCTAAATATTTTTGTCAAAAATGTAACATTTATGTTTGTTTGGAACATGCAAAAATCATTTGTAATAATTGCATTTAATATTATTAAAATACATTAATATGATTAATTATTTCGAAGAGTATTTCGTCAAATTTCACTTTTCCTACCGTAATTATTTTTACAAGTTGTAAGAAGTGTAGGATTCATTAAAAATAGCTTTGGAGGGAATGTACAAACTAAATAAAATACATATTTTAGTTAATAGAGCTTTAGATCACTCGAAATCAACAGACGTTTCCGCTGTATCTGTGAGATACATTGCGAGCACTGGCGTGAGTCAACCTATTGCTAGCACTCCCGGGTTAAGACGTATTATAATATTTGTCGGAGGTGTTATTTTTTTAATGTACCACAGTATGAGTATTTGTATTTTAAAGCAGGAGGTGATGTTATTCTAGAGAAAAAATAATAAACAGATTACTAGGAAATCTGCTAGGAACAGCTTCCGGTTTAAGCTTTTTGCATATGAATTCTGAAAACTTTGAAATAATTTAGTATTACAAAATATTCAATAATATTCTTTGATTATACATTTTAACTCTCGGGAAACTTTGAATGTTTTTTCTAATTGACATTAAAAAGTTCACTTTTCTTTGTACATTTCTCAATATTGATTGTGTATGATTTTTACAAATTATTTACATTATTTTACAATTAACTCATTAACAGTATATGATAAATTCTTGAAATTATACTTACAGCATTTTGCATGACCATTATCTCTTCACTTTTCAAATGTTTTTTGCAAACATAATCGTCTTGTCTCAATTTTCTTTTCTTCTGGGGAACTATTTCAATCCATTTCTGTCGTAAATATTCTCGCTTCGGAACACGAAATAAAGTTGCTTCCTGAGAATGACGTTTTTCACTGTTGCTATCACAAGCGTTTTATAAAACACCTTCTACCCATTTTTTTTAAACTATTCACTCCGGCCGACTAGAAATTCCACCGCGAAATGACAATTAACTGCGTTGAAACTAATGGTTACAAAGCTATTAAATGAATCACCATCTTGTCCCAAAAAATGTCCAAGTCGTTCGCAGCGTTTATCTAGCGACAACTGTGAGAACTAGCCTCACATTAGCTTCAGTTTTAGACCGGGAGTGAACCCACCTATATCTCTTACACCGTGGTTCGATTCTATCCGTGATTCTTTGAGTTCGTTCATTGACCCGGTTGATTTTCCCAGCGATCGATCCGTCCTTCACGCGCCAATTTTGAATGTAGTATTTATGTAATACTGGTCTTTTCACCATACTGTCAAAATATATAAACGGAGGATATTATAGTATATCTTTTAATAATTACTATTATATATTTTTATCTATTTGCATACGTTGCCAGTATCGTATTATTTATTAACTTTTAATTCTTTTACTTTCTCGCGTACTGCTTATGTGGAATATTGTAAGGCTAAATAACTCATCGGATATGCTCATGCCTACACTGCATATCTTATACAGTGAATTCAATGCCAGAAATATATTTCATTTATAATTTTGAACAAAAATCAATAGTTTGAAAATATTTAATTTTCGCACCAAATTTTCGTCATTTTAAATGAGATTTACAACAATGACATGTGTCAATTGGGAGAGAAATTGTGGTATAAATTGTATTACATAACCATTACGTATGGCGAGAAAGTACGTGGTGTTTTAACACCTAGTTTTTCTTCACCTGAATTCCCGTGATCATGCCTGCTCTATGAGTACGTTTTGCAGAAAATTCTCAACATCACGCCGAAAAATAATGCTTTTTACTTTCCCGTATACGTAAGTATATACGGAGAATTTACGTAGTGTAGGGAAAGTTATACAAAGCTGCGCGAAAAAACGGATCTTTTGCAGAAAAAAAATTCATCGCCGGGCCCTGATAATGAAAAAGTGGATAAATCGATTACATAAATTAAGAAAAAAAATCCCTAACACGTGATACGGTCAGAATTCCTGTTTTGTGAGTCAATGACAAAAAAAGCAAAACGTCTCTCCGTCTGTGAAAACGCTGGCGACTAGACCGTCCAGCCGATTTTCTCCAAAATTGATATTTCCAGATTGATCTGACTGATTTCGTGGCTTCTTGAATTTGAAACCGATATTTTAATTTTGGAGGGTACTTTACTTGAATTCCCTGAAACGTTTTAAATTTCAACAACAACAACAACAAAAATGGCGGCAACACTTTTGACTAAATTTTGTTGTTGATAGTCTGAAGGTCATTTAAGTGAATGGCGCAGGTCTCATGGTGGTTGAAAACTATGAATTTTCGAAAATTGCAAAAGTTTTAACTGTTGTCCGCGCCTTCCTACGAGTACAACTATAAAATCGAAGACAGAGGTTTTTCCTCCAAATAAAATTTCTTCTCCAAAGTGAGTTCTTTCATTAAGGTCATGTACATTTTTTCTTGAAAGTTTTAGTGGTTTTTGCACAATATTGCGTGCAACATGTGCAATTTTAAGAAAATTACAAAAACAAGATTTTTCTGAAAAAAGAAAAGACTCAAACTTTTTCTTTTAACTTTTGGTAGGAATATTACTAAATGTACTCTATGAGATGACATAAACGCCATATTGCTCTATTCTTTTTTTCCCAAATATTACAAAAAGTGTAATTTTTTGCTCGACTCTCACGTCCATAACAATTACATTAACGGCGTTTTGTTTACATTATTTTATTTATGAGTATATGTGATATAGTCACATGAAGTTTCTCAAAAACACAACAGCTTTTGCTGAAAAGTAGCTATTTTTTCCGCATTTTCGGAAACGCTCAAACGCCATTTTCTCTTGTAAATGTCTACAATTTTTTTCTCCAAACTTTTCAAACGGGTAATGATAATTTTACTCTTTAATGTGACGTAAAGTTTATTTTGGGGTATTTTTTTTGGTTTTGCAAAAATACCCAAGTGTAATTATTTGTATAAATGAATAAAATATCTCTCGCGCCGTGAATATGCACATTTACATGAATTTGTAAATACTACTGTATTTGTGAGTTACATTTCTTAAAATGATTTCTAATTACGTTTTTTGAAAACTCGAAAATTTTCTCTGAAATGAGCTTCAAATTTTGAGTATGCAGGAGTGTTTAAATGCTATTTTCCTATAAACGGCTCGAAATTTTTCAAAGAAAATTTGCCATTTAGGACGAGCTTTTAGTGTTCTTTAGTATTCTAAAATTAATATTTCCGTTCTACCAATACCAAACCGAAAAATTAAGAAAATATCAAAAAGTGTAGTTTGTGCGGCGATAGCAGCTGGCATGAGTACGTGGCAATTCGAGTAGCTAGCCCAGATCCAAAGAAATAGAAAACTAATACGGGAAGGTCTGTGCAATTCTAGTTTGCGTTTTATTTTAATCTTGCAGCTTAACTGCGTCTCATACATCAGTGCAGTTTCTTTTCTCAGAATTTTTAACTCTAAGAATAGATTTGAGTTTTTCCATGTCCTCTTTCTTTATTTTCCTAATTTCACACGGTCTGTGCTTTTGTCAGTGACCATTGTGGGATATGAGGAGCACACTTATCAGAATTTACAATGTTCGTTTGAATGAGGATGCTTACGTGGAAGAAAAATGTTCGTCAACATAATTTGTTTCAGCTAGGGGAAATGTACGATCAATTTTCATCCATTACCTGCTTTGAAAAGTGTATTGACTGATATAAAAGTATTCTTGCACGTACTGTTTTCAGCATTTTTCCTGAATGAAAATACGCTTCTTTGCAATAATTGGTCTCTATGAAATTGCATATTCGAATTTCTCACTCTTCTTGTCTTTAACGAGATAGCAGGGCGCAATACGGCGACATCAATGGTGAGTCCTACAGGTTGGAATTATCGAATTACTTCGCATTGTTGAATGTTAATGTTCTTGGCTGTAAAGAACACTGTTCGGAGTGTCGAATTTGTGTCGATGAAGGAATTAGTTGTCATGCTCTCCGATTGTTTAGGAATATTACAAGTGATGGCTGATAAGTATTAATACGGTCAAATATTGCAATATTATAAAATTATACAACAATTTCTAACGCAAAAAAGTACGTGCTGTTGTAGCACCACTAATTTCAAAACGGCTGTCCGTTTGCGAACAAAACTAGACCCTAAACTGTTCATTAGAACTTGAACATAATGAATATTCCTTAACCGATATGTCTCGAACCAAAAGGCTGCAAATTTGGAACAAATTCTTTTAATTTTGGGGATTTTTTTCATGACACCCTAGTAACATTTTAGAAATTTTATGAAGAATAGTTCTACATATTTTCTTGAAATATCTTGTAAGAATAAAGTAATGATGACTTACAGTGATTGCTTTGGTCCTATTTGCAGTTACCCTATACTTTTCAACTATCGAAAAAAATATTTTTTTTGCCATCTTATCGAACTAATTTATTGAAGTTAATTTTTTTTTGTGCTTCAAATGAAATTTGTTCTTTACAATTAGTTATTTAATAGACGACTTGTAAATTTTTTGAAAACATTAGTTGCATTTGCGTAACTTATCTTGCAGCTCCGTAGTTTACTTCTTTCAAATGAAATTTCACTACTTAAGAAATGGGTAATATCGATCGACACGGAATCCAAAATTACATGATTAGCTAAATGTTAACTCCCATCCGAAAATATAACAATTTCAGCTTCTCTCACATTTCTGTCATGTAAATGAATGCTTCACAACCGGTCTGCCACACGGAACTGCTTTTCATTAACCCGGGATTGCTGGCAGTAAGTCTGTGAAATCCAAGCCAGGGCAATTTTGTCATCATGAATCCTTGAGGTTCATTAGGCGTTTGATATTTCATGTAATTTTTCTTTGTACTTTTCTGAGAACGCCTGGCCTTCTATTTTTATTTTTTCGATGGGTCATTTCCCGTGAGTATAATGAAACTTGATCATTGCACTGCGCTGTCAGATACGTTCTGTACACTGGCGCCAATGCATTGTGAACTGGCCTAAGCGATACGTATTATGATATTTTCAGGCGTTTCTAAGACAAGTGTTCGATTTATTAACAATTGCATTGGGGGACATGTAAAAACTAAATAAAATACGTTTTTCAGTTAATAGAGCTTCAGATCATTCCCATTCTCAAAAAGTTGCAGCTATATCTGGGACAAACATTGCGGGCACTGGCGTGAGTCTACCTCTTGCGGGCACTCCCGGGTTAATGCTCAATAGATGTTACGTCATGTGAAGACGAGTCGTTCACCGGGTGGTGATAAGTGAGGTCAGCGGCTGTTGCTTTGAACAGTTGCGTGAGAACGATCAACCAAATAGGACCAAATACCCGAAACCGCAGTATTCCGTTTCTTTTCAACTTCAACGTTCATGGTTTATAGGGTCGAAGGCCTTTGCAATATGCGATACCAACGCGCCAAATCAGCAGCGCTCAGCGGCAGTCCCGAGGGTATTCCGGGCAACGAACCGACGAGAGAGCGGACCAATGAGGAACGAGCGGCGAGCCAGCGGGGCTGCGGAGGCTACGCCGCCAAGAGGAATAAAAGCACGGACAGCAACCGCAGAGGCAGACAGATTTTGTGCGGAGTTCGGAGAGTTTGTGTTAAGTAGTGATTACGTTCGAGCGATTGTGTTCACCCGGTGGAGTGATTTCTGACTTTCTTACGGCTTATTGTAGAACTACGCTTGACTTGGTATATCTTCTGGCATAACGATAACTTGGCTTTGTTTCTGGATATTTTTACGGTTACCGGAGAAGTTCTGTTTGTATGGAAAAATTATCTCTGTTGAATAAAAATCTGTTCTCGTTGACATCTGGGTTTCCCTGGATGTAACAGCCTTTAAGAAGTCTACAAGACAGATCGTCACCTTCCTCCCATCACATGTAGTGAGAATAAGATTGAATATAAATAGCGAAGTAGTACTCTGTCCCAGGCGAAATGCCGATTGGCTCAGTGGTATCAGCGCATTATGTCTCGAGTAACGTTGGAACTGGATTTTAGCGCGCTTTCTGAGAACTTTCGACAAAAGAGACCACAAAGTTGTGGGTCTCAAGTCAGACAATGCAGATGGAGAAGGCCCTTCAGTGTTATAACAATATCGTACTTCTAGTTAAAAGGAAATGGTGACAAAACGGAAAATTTTTTAATATGCGTCATGCGTGAAAAAACGACAAATAGACGAATAGCATTTGTCCCGAAACTCCATCAAAGGCAAATTTTAGTCTTCGTTTAATAGCCTAGAAATAATGTTCAGAAATCGGTTTAAACAAAAATTCCGATAAAATAACAGCTGATGCCTATCATCAGTTGATTTAGAATCTTAATCAGAAGTCGAATTTATAAAAGTATTATTAGTACTTTCAGGGTCATCAAATGGTGGATAGCAGGGAATTGATTCCCATGATTCACAAACAAATGCAGCTTTAAGTTTCCTCTTCAATCTCAGAAGAATATGTTAATATTTGCAGGTATATGAGGTCTTGTCATACGTAAGGTATTTCGAGGTACATCGTTCCTGTCCAGCTACAAGACCGTAACTGCTGATGAAGATTATCTGACCGCGTGGCTGCTACGGTCCCCGCGCCTCGCCCGCTCCTTGGCAGAGATGCTCGCTTGACTCTCCATCGCGACCACGCCCACATTTCTACTCGCCCAAATGGTGCTTTTATTTTATTTATTTGGTAAAAGAACAGTAAAAACTCTATACGACGTATGGGGCAGGAGATTATCTGCGGATGTTTTCTTGAGGTTCCGAATAAAAAAAAGATAATAAAAAATATAAAGAAGCGCGCGAGATTAGCAACATTATTAGAAAAACTAGACATATTCGTTCCCGAGTTATAGAAGATATAATTGCAACGTTAAACAAACTGCAGATGGGATTTTTCTTCATTGCTAACAAAATAGTAACTCACCCTCAGCTCTACTACTACTAAAAGCAAAAGGAGTGTTCAACAAAACGTGCGTATTGTGAAGCTACATTTACGTCCAGAAGCAAAACAAGGGGCCATCTCAGCATTTTCTCAATGGATCAGGAAATCTGGACAAAAACTTGATCGAGATGGGAGACATTGACCCGGAAGCTGAAGTACAGGCGTATTAAGTCTTTGTTAATTATACATTACAAATGTAAACGAATTCATTATATGTGCGGCTGTGGCTGCAATTTGCTCTCCCCTGGCTTAGGAGGGTATTTCAGTGACCGCTGCTCGCCCACCAGCCGCCGCCACTCGGCGTCATAAAGCGTTTTCCATTCGCCGCACTGGTGCGCACCCAGTGCACACTCAGGATAGCTTTCTTGTTCCATTCGGCCGCTAGGGCGCACCAGTGCAGAGAAGCCCATGTTCTATTCGCAGAATGACACGGACTCGGGGCGCCCTAACCTGCACTGACGAGGTCGACGGTGCAGTCCATTGCACCGGACCATTTTTGAGGTTAGGTACGGAAGTTATGAATGTTGATTTGGATTCGTGGTGAAATTGTAAAGGCAATTGAGGATCTCCTGCCACACAGAGAGACTTCAAATGATGGAGTATACCATGTTTTACTAGAAATGCTTTAAAATAACTTCGTGACTTCCTCGAAGTTCGGAAAATCAGTTTGTGTTTTCGTAAAATGCATCCGTAAATTACTGCATGTTAACAAATCCAGTGCTATTTAGTAATCAAACCTATCCCCTTACAAAATCATTCAAATATAAAATGTGCTAAGAACAGTTTCTTGCATGCGCGAGCGGAAATGCTTATATTAATATTTTTATAGTTTTCAGTAACCAAATAATTCTGCAGAAGCCTTTCGATTCGAAATGTAGTGTACTATGATCGAAATCAATTACTGGCAAATCTCGAGAAATGCACTTTCGACAGATTCGCTTTTGAAGTTCTCGGTAGTTTTTAAATAAAGAATTACACGTTAATACTTTATGAATTAAGGAGTAAACAATTACCAAAAAACTTCGTACAAGATGTGTTAAAATAATAATAATTATTATATAAATTATAACAACGATCACAATTCCAAAATTCTTATTTTTCGAGTACTGTCAGTGTGGCAGACCAAAGAACAGCTGTCTATAATCTCATTGCGTAGCGTACACGCACCGACTCAGTTCCGAAATACGATTCATTCGCGGCTGCCCCACGACTGCCCTTCACGCGTGTGGGGCAGCACTGTTGCGGAGCGATGACGTATTTGCCCTGCACTAGGGTGGGTTTCAGTGCAACGAATGGAAAACGCTATTAGTCTACAGTGACGCTACGCTCCACACGTGTACGTTGTTCTACGTGGGGCGCCTCTCAGATGTGGTCCGCTGTTCCAGGAGAAGACTATACGAATAAATTGTATGCTGCCCTTGTCACCTTACTGCATTTCAAAGGACATTTTGTACACCTGCATGTTGACAATTATGCTGTTTGTAATTTGTCACGTCGGTTTTGTCATTGTAATAATGTATTTGTTGTATACTTGCTCACTTACTTTACAACTGTTGTAAACTTCATGTAAATTACATTTTCTCTGAATTTAATAAAGCTGATGCCTCGTCGCATTGGGCCTCCAGCGGATCGCTGACCAATCGTCGTAAAACTTCTTCGATGCTTCCGCTCTCGTTGAATTTCTTCCGAACGGACTAGGAACGTGCTCCGCCCAAGGAGGTCGCCGCCGCTGCGCATGATGACGTGCAACGCCCTGATTTGTCAGGGTGTCAACGCAATGACCCTGATTGGTCAGGGGCCCAGCGATCCGCCGGAGGCTCAACACGACGGGGCATCAGCTTAATTAAATTCAGAAAAAAATTGGTTAACATGAAATTTACAAAAGTTGTAAATTTACTGTCAGTCGTAAGCAGTTACTATCTTGTCGTTAAAGTCTAGCCACACTCCCAAAAACTTCTTCTGAATTTTCTTCTGGGGGAAATGACCGACTTAGCCTCATTAATCTGGAAGCCGTGATGTTTAAGATACAGATAATCACTAATAATTTCGGTTGGTGAGTTGGACATTGAATTGAATTGAAGCCTTATTGTACGTGGTAAGGCTCAGGCCATGAGGCCTGCTCTTCCGTCTGACCACGCAAATTTCGCTACGCTCCTTTCACCAATTAGCAGAGAAAGGAGGTATTCCTTGGTCGACGAAACAAGCGATTTTGAATTTAGCTCAGAGGCGTCATTTAGGCTTGAGGATCTTTTACATGCAGTAAATCTACTAACATGGGACAGCCGGCTTTACTTCCCCTCCGAAGGAAGGCGTACGAAGAATTTTTTCGCCTCTAAAAAATCCATGGTTTCGATCGGGTTTCAACCCGCAAACTTGGGTATAACAGTCAGAAACGCTAACCGCTACACCGCCGCCGCCGCAAAGACGGACATTAGCCGAATATCGTCATAATACACCTCGCAGGCGGAGGTACACAATTGCTTGGTGATGGCCTTCATCGCCACCTGCATGAGCAGTGACACGAGGAACCAACCCATGGGCAAAGCGTTAAAGACACAGCTCTTTTGCCGCAAGAAATGCGAAAGATGTGACGAGAGACCAGGTGGATCGTCACGTGATAAAACCCGTCAGGCAAATCGAGCGTGATGGCCCAGCGGTATTGATGCAGGTTCTGTAAAACCGCGCGAGGAGTGGGCAAGACGACGGGAGGTGCATTAGCATAAAATCTTGTCCAAGGCGATATGTTATACACACTATGCTTGTTGCCATTAGAAAGTGGTTTGGGTACCAGAAGAAACTGAATGGCGTTGGATAAAGTTTCAGTTGTTTCACTTATAATCTGAGCAGCGCACATGTTATCAAGCGTCATGGCAAGGCACTTCGAGGTGGGCCTAAAATGTCGAGGAGCCGCTGAGAATGGAATATGACGAACGCCTTCCGCAAAAAGTTCATGTTGTACAGCTACATTTTTCTAGGGTGGCCGCTGGGATTCGCGAGTAGAGAGGGAAGCTGAAAGTGGTGGAGAGAGAGCCAGGAGGTGACGCTCGCTCGCGCCCATACCAAAAACATTAAAAGAAGTCTTAGGCTTCCGCGGCTAGAGTTTATATGTCGGTTGTCCGGGTGACGCCGCGTGCCCGGCTGTGTACCCGACGTTTCGACCATCGAGCGTCATGGCAAGACACTTCGAGGTAGGCCTAAAATTATGATGAGCCCCTGGGGGTGGAATATGACGTAGAACGCCTTTCGTAAACAGTGCAAAAGTTCACGTTATCTTCTTCAGGGCTGGTCTGCCTTCGCAGGCCTACCAGCTCTGAAGAAGACCGCGAAATGATTGTCGAAACGTCGGCTACACAGCCTGACACGCGGCGTCACCCGGACAACCCAGAAACAAAAACATTAGCGCACCGCACACACTAGCGAACGGCTTTGGAAATGGATTTGCTGTATTGTCTTCGCTCGGTAATGGGGAAACACACTCTCATTAAAACTGTCGAGAGCAGATTCCACGTCCTTTCTCTTCTTCTTTTTATTAGACGTATTCTCCAGATTCTCCTCATCTGGGTAAGGTCGTGATCCATTCGATAGCTCTGTGGCCAGCTGATTTCTAATTTCAAGTCAGAGATTTTTCGTTTCGCGGCGAATTGATAATGTTCACAGCGAAAAGTTACGAAAATGGGGAAGAAATATTTTGTAAAACTGTGAAATAGCCACAGTTTAAGACGTCATCTTAAGATGTATATCTTACATCTTGACCCAAACCGATCGTGCGCACCGTACGGACAAGCGAGAAACCAGCCTCAAACTGTCTTCAGAAAAGTTGCCCCAAAAGCGGCTAGTTGTCACACCTATATATCTTACACCGTGCCCGGGTCCCACTCATCAGCAGGAGCGTAGTGCTCGAAGGGCCGCTGGCCTATGCCTTCCACAGCGAGAAATAGGGGGGAGCGAAGGGTTCTCCGCTAGGTGAAAGGAGCGTAGTGAAATTTTTGTAGTCAGACGGAAGAGCTGGTCCGATGGCCCGAGTCTCCCAACCCTTAAGGTTGATTTACACGTTGGCAGTAAACGTGCCAGTTGCGGTTGCCAGCAACTGGCAAGTGGAGACTGGCAACGTGTAAACACCTTGTTGCAAGTGTCTGGCAAGACCTTCGCGCCAGTTGAACAAGAATGTTTGAACTACTGGCATGCTCGCGCTCTCCCCCACCACCATGGTGTCCGCCACGGCGATCTCCCGGGTCTCAACACGTGTTTACACTGCTTTATACTTGCACGGTGATCAACATAATCTTATAATTATTTATAAAAGTGATTTTGGAATAGAAGTCCTCTTGAATAACGGAAGAACAAACTGACAAACTTGACTGGTTATTTACAGTATCGGAACATTTGTGGGATATTTACCAGAACCGCGAGATCGGAAATGCCGCATTTCTGGCAGTTGCAAATAAAATGGAGATAGATAACTTCTCCAAGGCAGATTAAGTGAATAGGATAAAATGTTTACACAATATTTGCTTTGCACATTGTTGTTTGAGCGCCGAAAACGTATCAGCAGCACGTCACAAAGAGTATACATAAGCTAACGGCAGCGAGAAAAATATCTCATCTTGCATACCATTACTAGCACTGTGTAAACAACTATTGCCAGTCGCACAGAGCGCTAGTGCTGTCTAGGTGCTGGCAAACTCGTAACTGGCACACCAGTACTGGCAGCGTGTAAATCAACCTTTAGTTTCTCGCGCTGGCTTTGTAAGCCACTGGAACTGTTACCGCCGTAGGTGTCAGATAACATCATCAAGCGTTCTGACCTTTGACCTAACCTCGCATTCCGCTGCATCCTCCTCGATACTCAGTTGCGGAAGATTTATTGTATTGGCTATACGATTGTATTTCCGTTGGAAAACGTTGGTTTTGGCATTAAATTGGTATTTTCTACACTGCGCGGGTACCAATGTGAGTTTTCATTTTCTTTTGACTATCACAGTATTTTTTATTTATTGATGTAATTAAACTAATTTATTCTGTTTTACAATAGGAACAATCCAGAGATAATAATTTATCGGAAAATAATTATTACATAGTACAAAAGAATTATTGCGTGAGGAATCGTCAGAAGAAGAAAAAATTGAGATGCTGCAAATGTTTCTGAGGAAGAAGTAGGAGCTCAGACTGAACATGACACGTGTTCTGAGCTTCATTATGCTAGTGATTATTCAAGCAGCCATTTAGAGAATAGAGATGTTTTCATTGTAAAAGACAAGGTTACAAAGTGAAGTAAAACACAGATTTTTAGCAAATTTACAAAAACTGGATGTCGTGATAATCGAGAATAATTACCAACAAAATTAAGAACTCACTGTCACATTTTCGGAAGAGCAAAAATCCGCACTGCTACAATTATTACTACACTTACTACTGACTGGCGCAACAAATTTGCCAGAAACGAACAAATTATTCAAATACAAAAAGTCATCAAATTCAAAATTGTTTTGAATCGTAACATGCTATATTTATAATAATTATTAAGAAAAAAAGGTAATACGTATACATTTCAAATAAAACTAAATAAAAATGATATCTAAATATTATTCAGGCCTCACAGAGCTCATTTTCTTGACATAATAACCTTGGCGTAGAAATTACACCGCGCGGGTACTTGTGTGACAAACATAGTGAGAGTAACTAAGGGTTAACTTAAACTAAATGCGTGGATTCGACCCGGTCGCGCCGAGCGATGTCCGGGTTGGAGACTTACAAGACAGCAGTTACTGTCTTGACGTATTGCATCTACCAAGATGATTTCTGCCATTTTCCCGGTTTTGAAATTTGTTTTAAAGGTTTTTTATTTTAGTTATTTTGCGTTAATCGTCTTGAAATGTACTTTCAATGAGAAAACAACTTCGCTCAAGCAGCAAGTTTAATCAAACATGTATCCAGAATCAACACTTACAAATAGCGATGGATATCATTCACGACAGAAGCGCGCGCGTGAACACACACACACACACACACACACACACACACACACACACACACACAAACACTCACACTCACTTTGCCGCTGAAGTCACGAAGTTGCAGTCTCAATCGCAAACATCTTAAAAGTTAGAATTGATGGTTTCAACGGCAATTACTGTTTGGTCATTAAATAATTGAAATATTTATTTTTAGTGCGATCATGCATAGCATACATAATAATTTGTGATAGCGTAGATACCTCACCGGAGACGCCAGGCTAAGATGGTTCGAAATTTATTTTACACAAGAGAAAAAGAGGAACTTCTCATACATCTTGCAGTAGTAACGTTAGGCTCGTTGTTATAACCGTGAAGAAGGTTAAATACACGATAAATTGAAGTCTATTGGATAAACACATTTTAATCGTTTTGAAGTGTCTTACCATTTACAATAATCTTGTTTTAATTTGTAATACTAGCGATATAAATGTGCTAGAAATGGAGGGCTAAACTGCGATGTATAACGAACAGTAATTAGAGCAAGGTCCGGAGGATTTTTTTTATGAAAACAAGCTTTTATGACTAAGAGAGCTTGAAAATGATGTACATCCTTGACAATGAAATATTAATATCTTAATGCGTTGGAATACTTTATCCAAAACCAAAACATATTATCTGCATACCAGCTTTAGAAACGTATCAAGTAATTTAATAGGAAAGTCGTATCCATGCCAATTGAAAAGTTTAAAGCTTCAACATTCCAAACGCTTGTCAAAGTGCGACAGACTGCTTATTGTCCGCCGTAAGGCCACAAAAGGGACTTTTCTGAGGATTTCAATAGCCTCGTATGATCTCAATAAAGATGATGAAAGAAATTCTACCGTCTTCTACACAGTGTACAATAGGTATAACAGTTTTCTCATCATTGAAAGGCATGAACACAATTATCATCAATGAACTCCATCAATACCATCTATTGTCATTGTCACACCTTTTTGTTTTTGCAGTTGTGACACATGTTAGAGCATTTTCTCTATATTATTTCAGTGACGTTATTGATAGTTTTTGCAGATTGATTTGGAAAAATGCATAAAACTGGCGAGAGAATGACAAAATGTAGTCACGTCACTTTAAAAACGGGATTCTCGAAAAATCTAAAACTATAATATTATCGTAAATCAATACATTTAAT
This sequence comes from Acheta domesticus, assembly GCA_031308135.1. Classification (NCBI taxonomy): domain Eukaryota; kingdom Metazoa; phylum Arthropoda; class Insecta; order Orthoptera; family Gryllidae; genus Acheta; species Acheta domesticus. The sequence continues at coordinate 50,095,092 of JAHLJT010005437.1, forward strand.
TAAAAATATTTCAAAATGTTTTAAATACAGATTGACTTATCTTCACGCCTGAGTCTTTAGATGAGTCAGTTGTAACTATTATTGAATTAATACTTTTTTAATATGAACAATACGTTTTTTGTACAGCGTATTCTCAATTAATACACGAATTATTTATTGCAAAGAGTTATGTCTGATCTATTTTTGGAACATCATTTTTCAATATAAAACGTAAACAATTAAAATTGACGCTTGTCCTGCCTATTCTATAAGTCTATTGGCTTTATGCGTTTATGTCTGCCAGGCATTGGCCCTCGCACCCTCGAATTTAGTTGTTGACTCAGGTACCGCGGAAGTACATTGAGAAAAAGATCAAAGTAGGTCCATGTTCGGCCGAATAAATGTTTGGACGCTAACGACCGACTGATTCTGCTGCACAGTAATTGCGCACACTGCATTTGACTTCCAACTGGATATCATTTGTTGTAGGAAACACATAATGTAAGAGAAAAACTAAAGCACCTAGCTATGGGCTTCATTTAATTCTTATGCTGTAAGTCGATATCATTCACGCACGTTGAGACCTCTTCTAGTTCATCAATCGAAGTAAAACTAGTGATGTTACAGAATGACACAGAGTTTCTCGTATTAGTTTTCTATTTTCTTTAGTCTCTGCTAGCTCATCGGACTTGCCATATACTCTAGCCCTCTGCAATCTATCGCCTCCCAAAGTACATTTTTTTGATTAATCATTGTATACTGCTGAAAAGCTGTGAAAATTTGTACCATTTTCCCGACAACATGAAATAATCTCAGTGGCAATAAACAAACGCAATTTTATGTATTATAGAAACATCTGTAGGGAGGATTAAGCACCTAAAACACTTTTTTGGGTGTTTTAATGTCACTTACGGAAGTGGTCACATTTGGTTGCCCTCGACACGGCGAATTGATAGCTTTTCAGGGTGGCCAGCGAATCTGGAATCCTTAAAAACCGGGAAATAACCGGGAATTTGAAGAAGAAAAAAACTGGAAGAACCGGGTAAAACCGGGAATTTAATTTGAAAACAGAGGTTTTTTCGTTATTTTCGGATTTATATCCAACATTTAGCCCAAATTACCATACGGCATCTTATTCAGTAAAGTGTTTGATTTAACTCAGAACATGATAATGGCGAATGTAAATCGAAATATGTATTAGTGCCACTCGTATGATTAAGGATTGTATGGTCTTTGACTCGCCCAACACACAACTTCAAACATTTCCGCGTGTGTAGGTGCGGCATAGGTATAATATCCTGGGGATGTCAAAATTCCATTGCAAACTCCGACCACAAGATGAAAATGTACCGTAGCACACAAGCTCAAAGCGATCTATTTCTGCTGCATCGGCGTTAGAAGCTTATTGCTATTGGAAAGGTATTCTAGATGGGCTTCTATTTCTTCTAAAATCTTCAGAAACACTGCCTTCGTCATTTTGCATCTGGTTACAAACGGAGCATCGTCCATAAGTCATAATTTTCTTTTGAGAAATTGCTTGTTCTGGTACCTAAAAGTTAAACATCAACATTATCTCCCTTGTTAACATCTCGTCACTCGCTCGGTCATTCCTAGCACGAGTAGGCCTACTCGCATACTGGACACCATCCAGCGCAACCACTTTGTAATTTTCTTTCTTTATTAACAAATGTGTTGTGTTGGGCGAAGCAGAACCTGGAAAATTTATATTCTCAGACCTGCAAAAACGGGGAAAAACCTTGAATTCCAAAAAGCCGGATCGTTGGTCACCCTGCTTTTATAAACTGAATCTCCTTAGAACAATATGCAAGAATAATAGTAATCATTTCTTTTTAAATTGTAGTATACAGAATTTAAATGCCATGGTTACTTATCGACCTTTCAGGTTCAAAGTACATTCTTTACACATGATTCATTACACTGAACGTGGTTTTTATTATATTGAAGACTAGCTAACCCGTTACGCGTTGGTACTAACTCAGAAGAAAGGAAGTCCAGGTAACGCGTTGTGATAACATTCAATTTACGTCTCGCCATTTGCATTGAAAAATTCATTTTCTGGTGGAAAACAATTCGATGTGTCGTTTTATCCTATTTATTTATTCGAAACACGATATTTTTTGTTTTTCCGTATTGTGCGTACACGAATATATCAGAAGGTTTTCCGAAGCGTGAGCTGGCCACATAGTTCGTGTGAGAAGCACGTATTCTCCAAATCTAGCCCACATACTTTCCGCAATTGTCTTCGCTTTGTTGATGCCTATTGCAAAATCGAGGCGTCGAGGAAACTGTTGTCTTTTGTATTCAAATGGCGTGTCAGTTGGGATAATTGGCAACAGTACATCTTCCCCCTTGAATTTCCTATTCAAAATTATAGCTTCAATCATTGTCAATCTTGTTCCCTGAAAGGCTTCTACCGTCCTAAGGTCTTTTTTTCCCTTTTTCTTTCTCAGCCATTGTGCATTCGTCTCATGTGATAAGTTAAAATGGGTTCCAAGTTTGGAGGACTTGTTTCCCATTCTGGATTTTTTTGGTGAAATCAAAAATTGGCATCTCTGTGGTTTGCAAATTCAACAGCAATTTTAGCGCTAAATGCTCTGCTTGTTGGTGCGTTGTATACACTCCCGTCTACGCAGACTCGTGTTTTGTCAGATCTAATGATTGTAAGGCATTCAACTGCTGCCATTCGCTCGAGAGCAGTCCTGAGCACTCCAACTAATTCGTTGTGTTGATCGAATAAATCATGTAGTGTTGTAGATATTACACAGTATTTGGATATTTTGTAAATATCAAAAGACTGCTTGTAAGGTACATGAGGGCAGTTTAAAAAAAAATGTTATCGCGACATCTTCCAGGTCTATTTGGGAATATCAATTTTGTGGAAAATCGGCCGAACGGTTTAGGATGCGGTTAGAGTGGATCCGTTTTCGGTCGAAGAAAAGTTCTCGCGCGAACGACCGACTGATTCTGCCGACCTGACTGGTCACACTGCATCCGACTGCAATAGATATCTATCTGTGACTTATTGAGTATAAGTGGCCCCTAATGGAAGTGAGATGATTACAACTGCTTGCTGAGAGCTCTGTTCTTAAATTTCTTCTGCTTGAAAATCGAAAACATTACTGGGTGAACCCTATTTTCACCGATCGCGAAAATACTCGCGAATTTCATACCTTTAATTACAATTACTGAAACAACCAGTAAAAGTTTTCGAATACACAAGAATGTCGCCTAATACTTTTTGTACATACTTGGAGCAATTAGAGATGACATTGAAAAAAGGTCGAATTTTAGAAAATGCATTACTGCAGAGGAACGACTATTCGTAACCCTAAGGTATGTGAGGTTGTTTACAATACGTTTTGAACTAGTTTCGCCCATTTCTTCGGCGATTTCATTCCACAATTTCCTGCTTTGGTCCCTGTTGTGATATCTGGAATCCGATGTCTTCCACGGAGCATCTTGTTCGTGTACAAGTGAAACCAGCTTTTCAACATCCACCTCCATCAGCACAGATCGGCCGAATGAATCAAATTCATTTGAAATCGATCTTCCGACTTCGAAGTTTGGCCGTGTTCGCCAGAACTTGTCGGATGCAATGTAACAGTGTCTGCTTTCCAGTGAGGGTTTGAAATATTTGTCCGTAAACGGCCGTGTTCGACCGAACGCGAATTCGGCCAAATACGAATCCACTCTCATCGTAGCTTTAGCCGCCAGCGTTGTTCACAGATGTCGACAATCAGACGTCGTCAATCGATTTTTTGGTATCGAGGATCTACGAAACATGGATTCTGGCTACACCTCGTAATAGAGAATTTTCCCCCTAAATTTAGCATCTAGATTTATCCACTATTTCGTTGCCAGTGTCCTGTGATAAAGAGTTTTTCTGCCGGAACTTTTCGTCGTTTTTTCGGGCAGTATTACATAAATTTTTCTCTACCGCGGTACTGATAGCGAGAAAGTTAAAAACAAATACATTTCTTTGTCTTTTGTTCATTGCAAAACCTTCCAATCACCATGAAACTGGTAAGTTGTTGATAGCACTCCCGCAAAGTAGTGATAGATTATAGAATACAGAGATAGATTGACCGCAAATAGATTCCTGAACATAATAAAAAAGATTATTTAAAAAATCTTCAATCGATGCATTTTCATAACCTTCTGTTCACGCTTAGTGTTTGTTAAGGCATCGAAATAAATCGTTCAGTATTACCCATTATTTGGAAAACTTATTGTGTTCGCCGGCGAGTTCAAACCATCATTCTGGCCCCTCAAAAGCAACAATTCGATTCTCTACATGTACTGGCGTTATAACCTGTTCGCCAATACTAAATATTTGAAGAAATATGTTATTTGTCACCTGTCGTTGCGTTATTTCCACGTTTCTTTACATCCCTGCGCATGCACGTCGGTTATGTTTTCGCGCTAAAAATGGCTCATGCATACGGAGTGAAATTGTTACATCATCGCACAGGATTTTCAAGAATGCACTCGAGAGTTAACACTAACACGTCGAGCTATGTGAAAATACCATCCACGCTATATACGTCAAGAATTTCGAACAGTTGGCTCTATTGTCGATTAAACAATTCGAGCTAACGCACCTTACGGGTAATGCCCAGTTTTATAAGACATGTGAGTTGATTTTATACGACATGAGAGAGTTGTAAAATAATCTTCACATGTACTGAAGAGAAAACAGCAATGGCTAACGAACAATGATTAGATCAAGATGGTTTTTGTTAAACATTTCTGACACAAGATCTGAAACAGTTGTATTCCCTTGACAGCGTTATAGTATTTTAATTTTGCATGATGGGTATATTTTATCTGAACACCAGTTTTTTTATCGTATCGGATTAATTCAATAGAAAAATCTTATCAATCTCAATAGAAGCTACATTCCAGACGCTTATTAAAGTGGAAGGGATTGCCCTCTGTCAGTCGTGAGACCACAGACATGCATATTTGTGGAACAGTTCAACATCAAAAAGGAGATATTCATATTTTCGTAAACGCTGACCTGATATGAAAATAGAGGCTTAAATTGGCTGTCGGTTTAAGCTCTTTTGTGATTAAAAGCTTTGTGGCGATGTTCAAATTTAAAAACACTCACCTCGATACGAACGTTTTATTGGTAAAAACCACAATACTATATCGTATCAATCAATCCTACCGATTTTTCGTAAATCCGGATGTTTTTCCAAATATCTCTCAATTACCCTTAAATTATCATTTATCCAGTAGATGTTTAATACGAAGCGCAGATTCAAAGCCTACAGAAATCTGAAATCTCCATCGCGTCGCACTCTGAGATCACAACAGTTTGTTAACTCGCAGCTCAGCACTGCTACTCGCTTAAGCACACTGCTGCTTGGCAGTAGCGCATAGTACCTCATATTAAGCCTTCCGAATTATGAATTTCTCGCCGAGCGTGTCGCATTTGGATTAGTGCAAACTATCCTTGAGACTAAAGAAATAAACATGCGTTAATTTTTTTTTATTTTAGCGCATAAGAAGTTTTCTGATATCAAAATTGAGAGTATTAACACGCAAATCATTCGGCCGGCAATGCACAACCAATTATTTTTATTCAATATCTTAGCAAATGCAGACATTAGAGCAGAGCTGTAGCTCGGTTTATTATCCGTGGTTAATTTTTATTAGGCCGCAGTTGGCGGAAGTGTAAGGTTGATGCCTGTGGCTTTGCATAAACATGGCAACACGTTCAGGCATTAACATATCTGCATACATACGTTGAGAATAATCTGACATAGATTTGTCAGTTCTTTATTTACTATTAGCGATTATGGGGCCTGTGCTGTGAGTGACAGGGGGGAGAAAGCGTCAGAGACGTTTAATAACTCAAACGAATGTCAATTTTGCAACAAATTATTCGCCGCGATTATCGTGTAAAAACGCCACGTTTATTAACATTAACTTAACTCTGATGTAACAGTAACTTAACTCTGCGCAGAATAGGATGCTTAAATACAGTACAGTGAAAAGCTTTGTGGTTAAAACAGAAGTATTGTGTTTATGGTTTGAAAACTCAGCAGTATTCCGCAAATCCGAGAGATGTACCAAATACTATTAAAGTTGAGCCAATAGATGTCCATTATTTAGCGCAGATCCAAAGCCAACAAAAATTCCAAATTTTCAATTTGTCTCTCTTTCAAATCTTGGAACTCCGTTTCCGATACTGCCAGGTAGGTCGAATACGGTTGCTGTCTGGAGAAGAATTCTAGCGCTGCTATTTTTCCGTGGTTTCTCCGATCAATACCGAGCGAATGCCGGAGCAGTACCCTAACAAACGGGCCACCGACCGCGCGCAATCTTTCCTTCCTCTTCCTATCCTCACCATTTGCACACACACTAACATGCACTACACTGCCACACATGCCGGGAGATAAGTTGGGAGCTTAGAGCTTGTCTCTGTTGGGGCGGTGCCCCGCTGGTGGGAGATACCTGGTCGATGGGAAAATCCCGCTAGTCGAGGGGAAAACCCCGATCTTGCCATCCAGCGAGGAAAAGACCACCGCCATCTCCCGAGGAAAAAAACACGCACTACACTACGGGATTAATGACCTCAGTTGACGCGCCCGGAATCACGATCGATCAATCAATCAATCAATCAATCAATTGAATCTCCATAGTCGTACTCATCTAACAACTCAATCTGCTTCTCGCCTGTGGCGGCAGACTTGTGACGCAATGACGTGGGCAGAGACTCATGACTGCGACTGCCTCTTCTAGTCGAAGTCTCCAGATGTAAAGGTGCCGTCAGCCAATGAAGGGGCCGGACGGCGCCATGTTTGTTTTAATTGAATAATTACATACTGTTGGTCAGTTAGACCCTTAGCAGCTGAAGATGAACTAATTGTTTATTACAAATAGAAACGAAAAGATAAAAATGCAGCTCACGCATTAAGAACAATCTATTTCATGTGTTTAAGTCAAATTCGAAAGGAGATTATGGGGGGGGGGTCTAAGAATTTTTTGGGCAATTTACGTTTTAGTCGGTTATAATGGAAATTGTGTTTACCAAGTTCAAAATGAAGTGCAGTTGGAATTTTATTAATTTTGCGGTAGAATTTTGTTGAAATTTGTAGAAAAAAGTTTTCTAATGGAAGTATATCTGATTCAGAATGAAGGGGCTTTAAGAATAGTTCTTAGGTATTCTGAAAGAATTGTATTTTATTAATGTTCGTTTTAGATGCTGATCCCCAAATTTGACACTCATAAGATATTATAGACCAAATCATTATTTTATAAACGTGCAATTTAGTCAGTATATTTAATGAAGAAGAGTATTTAATCAGATTGATTGATTGGTTGATTCGATTTCCAGGGCGCGTCAACTACTTAGGTCATTAGTCCCGCAAGTGTAGTGCGTGTTCGGAGGTGTCGGTGATCTTTTCCCCGCTGGATGGCGAGATCTGGCGCCGTCCTACCGTCGACTAGCGGGGTTTTTGTTGTATACCAAATGAAACAATCCTCTGCGTTCTGCAACAACAATTTATTATTCATAAAATCCCAAATAATAATACACAAAATTCTGCCAGGAGTCCCAATATCGAAGATACGTTTTTATAGCCGGGTCGTTATACTGATTACAAAATGCCGTTAATCAAGAATCACAAGTGAGTATGCCAGGTACAATGTTCAAGTCCAGTTGATGCTCTACAAAATGCGGTCGGTGACGGAATGGCGGGGCCCTGGCCCCGCGGCTGCCTCGTCGGCTTTTCCCCCGCTTCGCAGGGGAAGGGAGTCGGCTGCGTGCCCCCTCTTCTATAGGAGGAGGGAGGGGGGGCGCCTTCCACGCCTTGGCCGCTCTCTTGGGGCGGTGAGGCGTATCGCTTCTGCAAGCGCTCTCTGCGGCGCCTGTGCTGGCCTCTGGCGTTGCTGGCGGACTTTTGTAGTGCCGGCACAGGCGGACACTACACCCTCCCCACCTAATTGTGGGAGTATGGGGAGAGGTGCTTCTGCAGGCGCGCTCTACGGCGCCTGTGCTGCCTGTGGCGCTGCTGGCGGACTTTTGTAGTTCCGGCACAGGCGGACACTACACCCTCCCCACCTAATTGTGGGAGTAGGGGGTGATGCGCTTCTGCAAGCGCGGGCTGCAGCGGCTGGGTGCTGCCTTTTGCTTCTTCTGCTGCTGCTACCGATCAGGCAACTGCACCGGTCGCGCCTCTTTCTCAGAGGCTGCGTTCTGCATTGCGGCGTCGCTGCATGCAGGCGGGCCCGCCCGATCAGCCGCGGCCCCGTTTGCCGCTGTTCAACTGCTGGTTGGCCACCCGGTGCTGCTGTTGCGACTGGTGCTGACTGCTCGTCGGGCTGCTCGTTCTGCGGCGGCAATTCAACTTCGAGTCCGCCGTTCTGAAAACTAAACAGCCTGTCTGAGTTTTCGTCCTGTTCACTTTGCCTTACCGATTGTGGTTTATCAATGCCGGGTATGTAATACGTCCGGTGCCTAACATATGCCTGATACCGCCCTGGCGGGGGCTGCTGTAGCTGCTGCTGATTGATGCTGATGAAATCACGGCTCCGGTTGTCGCCGCTGCACATTCGTCTCTGATGTGGCTTCGTGCCTCCCCACCTAACTGTGGGAGTGGGGGGCGATGCGCTTCCGTAGGCGCGCTCTGCGGCGCCTGGGCGCCGTCTTCTGCTACTTCTCCTGCTGCCCACGCAGGGGCTACTGCATCTGCTGCCGATGATGGTGCCACCGCTTCGGTTGCCGCTATGGCGCCTCCGTCCCTGAGGCTGTGTCCTGTCTCTAGGCCTCGCTGCTGTGCGGTTGCCGCTGCTGCGGCGGCTGCTCCGGGTACAGATTCTGCTCCTCTTCCCAGGGGACCATCTTCTGCGTTTCGGCGTCGGTTTCGCTTGGCTGCTGCCGTCGCTGCGACTGCTGCTCCTGCAGGTGTTATCTCTGAACAATTTCAAAACTGAAAATACAACCAAAATTGTGCTTCTTGAGAACAACCCTGTCATGTCTCTTAGTTGTTGCCCGACTAGTTTCCACAAAAGCAGCCTAACAGCAACTTTCTTCAGTTTTTTCTTTCTCTTAACAGCCCGCCTGTCAGTACAATAATTACTAATGTTCGTCACTTGAACTATCACATTGCGCTTCAAAGATACTGCTTTGCTGCCTAGGATTCCTAAGTTCACCCGTGGGCTTACACTCGCCCATCGCTTACACTCGTACCCGTTTGGTAGCTTGCACTCTAACTTGCCGCCCGTGGCCCTGGCGCCATCGCCTTGAGTCAGGCGTCTACTTCTACGGTGCACTACGCGACATCTAACCTTGCATTGCTTACCACCATTATTTGTGAACTTCATACCTCTACTTCGCGCTTTCGCCAACTCTTTTATACCAAACTTTACTCGAATTGCTTTCTTTCGTGTTGCTGACACCTCTACTTCTAACTCCAAATGCATTGGCGCTTTACCGTTCTGGTCACTGTCTATACTTTTGGAAACGAGCTCTGTCTTATCATCACAACTGCCACCGTCTAACTCTTTGCTACTAACCGCGGCAGTCCTGTTGTCGCTATCCAGCCTGTATTGCCCCGTCTTCAGCCCTTTACAGCACTGTCCGTTGCGCTCTTGCCTACAACTTACAAGATGATCGCTGTGTGATTTTATTTCCCTACTCTCAGCGCTTACGCTTTCATCTGCACCACTACTTACTCTACTATTACTACCAGTTTTACCCATATTAACAATTAATTTATCATTACTTTCAATTTTATACATATTTACATTTCCAATCAATAGCTTCTCTCTAGGAACTACATTATCTGTTACCGAGCCTTCACTAGTCTTCCTTTCGTGTAAACTTCGCTTTAACGTTGTAAGCTCGCTCACCGACACGCTCAAAATTTCCCTCATGTTACTATGACCGTTCATTGGTCTACGCTCACTCTCCGATCTGTTCACTTTCTTACTCTTGCTCTGAGCTTTCTCAACGTTTTGCCTATTTCTACAACTGTCAGTTTCAAAGTCACAATACATTTTTCTACATAATTCTTCCTGATCTACAACTGTATATTTCCATTCATTGCTAATGAATATTTCACGAAAATTCTGCATTCCTATCTGCATCTTGCTACAATTCACTTCACATCTAAGGCTTTCTGCTGCTCTATCCTGCTCCTGATTACTACTACTCTTTTGAAGACTGTTTCTCTTCACAGACCAGTTGCCGTTACAAAGATTCCTACCTGGCTTACTTGTGCACACTTGATCCTCGCCGAGCGTGTTCACCTTCGCTGAGGGGTCACCGTTGTGGTAGCTCACTGCAGCCTCGTCTCCTACCGGGAACGTGGCGACCTTTCCTCGTCTGCCACGCGTCACTCTAGCGCCGAGTCTAGCGACTACCTTGCTGCTTGGCGTCGCTTGGTCCACGACCTCTCTGGAGGTGGCAATGTCCCTCTCGCCAGCCTCGCTAGAAGCCGGGAACGTGGCGACCTTTCCTCGTCTGCCACGTCTCACTCTGGCGCCGAGTCCAGCGACCGCCTTACTGCTTGGCGTCGCCTGGCTCGCGACCTCTCTGGAGGCGGCAATGTCCCTCACGCCAACCTCGCTAGAAGCCGCCGCTACCACTCCCTTGGCCTCGTCCTCCACGCTCCGTGATGGCGCCGGCTGCGGCGCATCCTTCAAAAAAGCTTGATTAAACTGCACTCTACTCTGAAACTCACGTTGCCGTTCTTTCTGCCCGACCACTCGCTGCTCTCTGTGCTCCTTGTGCAAGGCCAGCTGCTGTTGACATTGATTCTCCTTAAATTTTAAACTTTCTACTGGCTCGTGCGGGCTGCGCTGCTGCAATAACTCGTCAGGCTCGGTACTAGGAATGCTTAGAAAAAATGCGCGCTTGCTGTCTTCGTCCGTTACCTTATGGAAAGCGAGGTGTTGCTGCAACCTCGCCGCGTACCAATACCATTTCTCCTTGCGCGCGTCGAAGCAGGGAAAGGACGGTATTATCTGCCGCTGAGCCGCTGGCGTGGCCATGGCCGTGATCGCTTGCAGAAAGGCCGCGTGCTGCTGTAGCTGGCGCTCCTCCCGTCTTTCCTGCCATTCTTCTTGTCGTTGTAAATGCTGCTGCTCTTGTCGTTGTAACTGCTGCTGTATTAGCCCGATGAGTTGTGCCGTCTGGTCGCCTGTTGCCATCTTCTTTTATCTCGTCGCCAAATAAATTGTTGTATACCAAATGAAACAATCCTCTGCGTTCTGCAACAACAATTTATTATTCATAAAATCCCAAATAATAATACACAAAATTCTGCCAGGAGTCCCAATATCGAAGATACGTTTTTATAGCCGGGTCGTTATACTGATTACAAAATGCCGTTAATCAAGAATCACAAGTGAGTATGCCAGGTACAATGTTCAAGTCCAGTTGATGCTCTACAAAATGCGGTCGGTGACGGAATGGCGGGGCCCTGGCCCCGCGGCTGCCTCGTCGGCTTTTCCCCCGCTTCGCAGGGGAAGGGAGTCGGCTGCGTGCCCCCTCTTCTACAGGAGGAGGGAGGGGGGGGCGCCTTCCACGCCTTGGCCGCTCTCTTGGGGCGGTGAGGCGTATCGCTTCTGCAAGCGCTCTCTGCGGCGCCTGTGCTGGCCTCTGGCGTTGCTGGCGGACTTTTGTAGTGCCGGCACAGGCGGACACTACAGTTTTGTCCTCAACCAGGTGTCTCCCACCAGCGGGGCACCGCCCCAGTGCATGGTAGTGTAAGTGTGTGTGTAAGAGGAGAGGATAGGACAAGGAAGAGGAAAGAAAGATCGCGCGCGGTCCGTGGCCCGTTTGTTAGGGTTCTGCTCCCGCATTCGCCTGGTGTTGATCGGGGAAACCACGAAAAACTACCGATCAGAGTAGCCGGCCGTTAGAATTCTCCTCCAGACAGCGACTGAATTCGACCTAGCTGACAAGCTAGTGTCGAAAATCTACCGCCGTCGGGACTGGAACCTAGGACCTCCCGGTCAGAGGGACTGCAGTGACATCAGGTTGATGCACTGAGCCATCTCTCCCGGTATATTTAATCAGAGGATGAAGCTGATGCCGTAGTTGTTGAAGCAGCTAGGTTGTCCGGACAGCATGACTATGCTGCGCACTCTAGATCGCTGCCAGAATTGTTGTTGCGCGGTTGTTGGATGTCGGGCGCGTCCACAGCACTTATCATATTTAAATCGACAAAGTAACATTCTCTGCGTTCGCGTATTATGCTTTGAATAAATTAAATTGTTCACTTCCCTGTGCGTTGTGTAATCGGCTACACCAATGTTGGCCGCTTGTGATCCGCCAATTTTCAGAAAATTACCAACCTGCAGCATCGACCATCCATTCCATAATTGTCTTCTTTCACACAATTACAACGCCATAGAAATTGAAAACATATGCAACATACAAATCCCATATGCCCCCCTACCTCTGTCTAACATCCGGTTCGTACCAAGTCTAGCATTCGTCTGCGGTTTTTGTTATGTCCACAAATTAAAGCCTGCACGCTAACTTAACAACGACTTATTGAATCCTTCTTTAAAAAGCTGGCAGTCATTACATAGGTAGGGAGTAGCATCTCCCTGCGCTGTGCCTTCTTGCTACGTCGTCTGACAGACGTGTGGCGATCACCACAAGTCGTTGGCAATCTCAGGTCCTCAGCATCTCCCCGTCCGGCTCCTGGACGTTCCCGGCTGCACGCTGGCCCCACGTGGAGTCGGCTGGCGGAGTGGATTCCGCAATCTTTCTCGCTCCCTGCTGACTGTGGACTCCCGACGGTGGACTCTGCTACTGATTCTGGACTGCCTTCGGGGTGCTGGCCGGCTCCATTTGATGCCGGGCGGTGAGACTCGCTCCCACAGCTCGTCTCTATTACGCTGTGTTCAGAATTGCCTTTTTTTCGTTCGTGAATTATAATAAATATTTTTTTCATTTTCTTTTCTTTATTTTGACGGTATTCGATTCCATTCTTTCTCAATACTTAATTCGGATATTTCTTCCGTTGTTTTGTCGGCAATTATTATTTTAATCCCATTTTATTTGTTTCACAGGCATCATTTACATAATGCATTTCAACCTTGTAGCGTTGAACTGTTTTCCGAATATATTATTTCTTCAGATTTATGCGAAAACAGATTTCCCTAAGGTTTTATTACTTATGCCCCCTCCCCAACTTTATTTATTTATCCTGTTCTTTATGTTGATTCACACAGTTCTTCAGATCAGGCTTAATATGAATAAATGTCACCTTTTCACTAATTTTTTTCACTTGTTAATTGTAAACCTATCGTTGCCAGAATGATTGAAATAAAATTATCTTGACGCATCCGTGTGGACCGTTACAATATAGACAATAATATTCGGGGGTTTCGGCCATTGTATCTACGAATGCTTCTTTCGAAATCGGGTACCGCCGAATTTGCCAGATAATATGTTCAGAGTATGTCCGAGTTCTGCCGATTAAAAGTTGGGCACCAACGACCGACTGGTTTTGCTGAACAGTAGTGATCACACTCCGTTGTCTGCAGCACACATCCCACTACACATAATTTTGAATAGAAAACATGTAATGGAAGAGGTAAAAATAAGCCACCTCGCTACGGACATTTAATTCTTAGGCGTAAACTATTCACGGTGTGTCACCTTCCACGTCACCAACCGAGGAAGAAAGGTGGCAATTTAGGCGTCTTGATTCTGTTTTTGGAATCTTTGTTTTCGGATGTCGGAAAGATTCTTATAAATGCCACTTAAACGATGATTTTTTTCCTTTTTTTAAAGTATGTAAAGGGCGTTTTGAGTAATTTACGCCACCTACGGAGGTGCGATTAGATTTACGACGTGAAATCTATAAACAAAATTTACGGGCGATTTTCTTATGAATGTAGAAAACTTCCAGGCAAACGCGCGTTTTTGTTGTATTCAAAGCACCTAAAGTACACTAGTCAAAAGCTGTGGAATTGTGCACTACTTTTCTAACATCATGAATTCACCTGGGTGACAAAAATAACCTTAATTTAGTGATGTATCTTTCAAAAACCTCTTGGGGAAAGATTTTGCACTTAAAAAGCGTATTGGGATGTTTTAATGCCACCTACGGAAGTGATGACATTGAATAGCTCTTTACAGGACGATTAACTTTTTTAAAAGTGGAAACTTTATAGACGATATTTTATTTTCTACTTTAAGACACGTATTAACTAACACTAAACAGTGGATGACTGAACTTTCTTTCAGGCTGTAAGGGAATTTTTGGCACACGTGTACTCATATTGACATTATTTTTTCCTATGTTGGTTCTTGAACACAATGAGACGCGGTTAGATCCAATTACTACTCCTTTCCATACCAAGAAGTCTCCGTTTTTGGGAAACACACACTCTTAAAAATTAAATCTTCTTTTAAAACAAATGACTTGTACTGATACATCTTTATATAATATTATTTTCTGAAGATAGACTAGCCAGGCCACGTTCGTGTTTATTGTGGCATCGAAATATCTCGTACCAATTTCGTCTTTTTTAAGCCACCTACGGTTTTGAAACGCAATGAATTACTGAACTTCCTTTCTAGTTCAAAGTGAATTCTTGGCACATAATTGCTTATATTGACGATAGTTTTTAATTTGAAGAAGATTCTTGAACATAATGAAACACTGTTTTAAAATGAAGTACTTCTACTGATAGATTTTTGGATAATTTTGTTTTTCTGAGGATGTGCGAATCAGACAACGTTAATGTTTGTTATAGCATCGAAGGATCTCGGTTACGATTTACGAGCGGAGCACAGGGTGATTTACGGGGTGGAATACTTGTGTTTGCCGGCATACTCAAACCAGTTGATTCTTGCTCCTGAAAATGGAAAATTAGGCTGCCGATACATGCTGACGTTTGCATCTGATTGCCAACATTTCATGAAAGATCTTATGAGTCACTTGTCTTTGCGTTATTTCCACATATCCTTGAAACTCTCCATGTAGATACGTCAGTTGTGTCATCGCGCGAATGGCCGCATGCTCTCAATTACAAAAATATTAAAAATTAATTTCATAAAAATATTAATAATAAAAAATAGTAAAATAATTGCGTCGTCCAGGATTTTTCACAATGCACTGACAGATTAAGCTATACATGTGTTCTTATTTCTTGGTACGTGAGGGCCTATCTTCATGATGGAATATCTCCACTGGTGATGAATTGTTGTTATACGAGTCACCAGTCTCGCGTTTCTGAAAATATTCTTTCAGGCGCTGTCATTACCACAAATGAATCCAAAAGCATGTAGAATGAATGCGTATAGTTGTATCAAAGTTTGTCATACAAGAAACTATATTAATAAAAATAATACCTTGCAAGGAACTGAATAACATTAAACTTCTTAAATGTAAACATGAAATTTTTATAAGTTAAATTAAGTCGCTAAAATTGCTAATTAAATTTCGTGTCACAAACATTATTGAGAAGTTGAGTTGAGGTGAACAATGAGGCTGTTGTGACACAGATAAATTATACTGATGATTTCTGACAATTACCCATTGCTATAAGCAGATCCGTTGTTTGGGCTGGCGGAAGTTGAGTATCGCGCTGCTTGGGCTGGAAGTGGTGTGGGCTCTCTGCGGCACTCGGCAATGTCGTCATACATGGCACATATGATGACGTATCGTGCTGGAACTCGTGATAAAACTGAAAAGCATTTTGCTGTAATGTATAACGCACTTAGTACGGTGTAGTAATGTCACCACATGAGGAATTCAATTGAAGGTACACGGCGAAACTGCTGGTACGAGAGACGTGCCATATTGTCAGGGTTCGAATATAGCACTATTGCACAATACATGATAATCAACTTTTTTTCTGTGTAACTGTGCAAGTTTGATGTTGCAAATGACAATGCTAGAACAGATTAAGTACCAATTAAGATGTAGTTCGTGATTCACATTTAGCAGTCAACTTGAGATAATAGAGTTCCAAATAGGGTAGCTGATGGTATTAACCAGTTTGTCGTATGACATCGAACAATGGAGAAACACTAAGATTTGCGCACATGTATGAAATGTATGTTACGTATGAAGAGATGAGCGAGTGAGCTGTATCCGTATCCGTAGGTTCTGACGCCGTATACTCAACTGCAGTTCTCTTACGCGGGAAAAGCTTGCAGGAGCCAATAGCGTGCGTATTCCTTAGAAAGGACAGTTGTAACTTTAATTATTAATCAAACAAATTAGATAGAAATGTAAGATATTAAATGTCATAATTTGTAGTGCGCTTGATGCGGTTAGGTTTATAGTGAATGAAAGAACTGCGTATACGTTACACAGAGCAGTTCCTGATAATGGATAACGCGGGTGACATGGCAGTTACAGCGATCCGAGAATCGGAAATTTTGTACAGTTAAATTAAACAAATGTGATGTACTATACGCGCACTTTTCTTGATACTCCACAGCGGGGGTGCGAGGGGAGACAGGTTCTGTTTACGTCACGGCAGTGCAGTGCTGTCAACATCCACAGGAAACTCAGCGTAAAAGCGCGTCTTGGACTAGATAGCAATGAGAAACAACTCAAGTTGTTTTTTTTAATTCTGAGGAAATAATTAATGATTGTAGAAATTATTGAGTAACAAAAGGTGGACGGTACGCAGAGGTCGTTATAAAGAGAGAGCGAAAACTGAGAAGTCCGAATTGTAAAGGAAGAAGGTGAGCAGCATTGCAAACTGAGCCGTGACGTTCCGAGTGGGGCTCATTTCTTCTGCCGAGCCGTGCTGTGCCGGGCTGAGCGAGAACTAGGGAGCTGGAGGATCAAGAAAAAGTGCGAGCATAGTACCTATGATTAGTCACAGTAGTAAGTTTGCTTGCTTGTACGAACACCCTGTTTTCTGAGAAATCGTAAATTACACTAAGGTACTTGGAGAGTTAAGCGTCTTCTTAACAATGTTGCGAATTAGTTTCAAGTGATTTCCCTTGGTTGCATTTTTCTCTCTGCAAAGATGTTAGCAGGTTATTAAAGTAGTAGACTACAGTAGTGCTAAAAAAACGCATCACCTCGCTCAGAGTTGTACTCTGCAATAAAATTCTAAAAACACAGAACTTTATTTGCTAAAATCGAGTTTTATGAAGGTATTGGAATCGAAAACATCGTATAATCCACATCAAATGTATGATTACCAATTTCTAGTATTTTTTTCTTAAAATGTGAAAGAAATGTAAAACAAAACACAGAATGCCCATTTTCTTTAGGTGATGCGGTTTTACGGAGAACTACTGTATCTTAAGTAGAAGAAATAGCGTGCAGTGTTTGAATAGCATTATAGGAGGCCGATTTTATGCTAAGAAGAGCTTACAAATGTTTATGAGGTTGGACACCAATTTTTAAAATAAATCTGCAAAAATGTGGCAACACTGTCTTCCGAATGCAAACTTTGCATTACTTCCGAATGCGAAATTTGACACACAATATTTTCATTAAGAAGTAACCTCTCTGGTGGAGGGAGATTAAGGTGTTGTGAAATTTATTTTATACACAAGAAACTTGTAAAAGAAACTTCACGTACAGAGAGGAGTAAACAGCAATGACTAACGAGCAGTGATTTGAGCAAAATCAAGAGCGTTTTTGTGATACATTTTTCTCACACATAAAACCTAAACCAGGTGTTCTCCCTTGACAAGGTAATAATGTCTTACTTTTGCGTGGTGGGTATATTTTATCTGCACAAAATTTTAGAAATGTATCGGAATATTTAATAGAATCATCCTAACGCTACCACATTCCAAACGTTAATAAGTGATAGTGTCCTGTCCGGTGTGTCATTACAGACCGAGACTTTCTTTCAGAATTTGTAATATCATCCATTATTTCAAAGAAAACAATGACGAGAATTCTGCTGTCTTTTACATCGTATACAATATACGAGGCAGCTTTCCGATCGATCAACTCTATCAAGAGAAAAAAAAAGTAAACTTAACACTTTTGTAGACGACATGAGAATGTGCCAGTGATTCGTTCCATCATAAGAAAAACTTATAATCGAGCGACATCAGGTTCAAAGTTCCACAAGCTGTTTTAGAAAGTCATTTTTAACAAAAATTGTCTACAGAGGTCATTTCATAAATAATGCACAATTTGGCAATACCGCCGGCAGAAGAATAGGATGGTAATTATTGTTGCGTCACTTGTACTTTAAAGTTTGTGGAAGAAGCACGTAATTGGATTTCATCAATAAATTGTTTCTTTATTTAATAAAGGATCTTAGAAATAGAGCCTGAACAGATTTCTGATACTGTGAGTGTTGACAATCAACGATAGCATATTAAATGGAAACTTAACGAGGTAAAAACCCGGCTGAATAACAGAAAACTTTAAAGTGATGGTGTACGGTGAGCTTTCAATGGTCCGGAGCACATTTTTCTTTTCGGATTGTCGATTTCGTGAAGGTCGTGTGAGAAAAAACAACGATGCAAGACCAGGAAGACACAGAACATCAACATATAAACGAGGTGGAAAATTTGTGACAGATGTTATTCAAAAAAATCGTCGTGCGACATGTGAATACATTTTTGAAGCCACAGAAATTTCAATTACGTCCATACTGTCATACTCCGGAGGAGATGGTGATCATACGGGTGGGGGTGCTTCTCAGCTCAGGGCAGAGGGAGGAATGCAAGGAGATGCTGCGGTCACTCAGCCAAACTCAGTGTTCGTAATGAACTCTCTTTATTTCCTCGCAAATTCGCATGCTCCTCATTCTCACCCTCGTGTACATTGCCGATCTCCCGTAGCACGCGAAAGGCTGCACCAGCAGACCGCTAGTCTCTCCGCTGTTCGCCAACAGCTCGTCCGAACGCGGGTCTCAAGGCTAGCTGGGCAGGACCCGCAGGGCATTCTCAGCCGCGCGAGCCAACTGACTGATTTGAACGACTGGCCTCGATAATCTGTCGAGCTCCCTTTTTATGGGCACAGATATCGTCATCCTTGACACCATCTTGGGAAAATGTGTCAACGGCCTAATTGTAGTCCCTTGTGACGCGCATTTGTCCCATGAGTAGGCCATTGACAGTCTTGGCGCACTCATGATCCACATACTTTTTCACCGACTACAATAAGACAAGATGGCAGTGTATGGGCAAGGCCGAAAGTTCCGTTGGAGTATCATCGACCCTTGGCTCAATGAGACATAAGCTAAGCGGAGCGGAATCCTTACGCGCGCGGCCTAACAGATTGCGTGACAATATTTCGAATGCTTTTAATAGATTGATACTGAAAATGCCCAAAACCCGACCTCAGTTACCCAACCACACTTTGTCACTCATTCTTCTCAACAACGTTCGACCACTCTCGACCAAAGTCGGAAGACAAAAGTTGCATAAATATGTTTGGGGTGTGTTACAACATGAACCTTACACTCTTGACATGAGTCCTCCAGACTTTGACTTATTGCTAAAATTGAAAGTACGTCTGCGAGGACATCTTTTTCATCTCTTGAGGAGTATTCTGCAGCCGTTACCCAAACAATTCGTCTGATGAACAAAGAAGGAACATTTAATGGAATTCTAAAGCTTCCCACGCGCTGAGAAGAAAGACCAAATTGAAGGATTGTAAATATATTTTGTCAAAAACAAAATGTAAAAACAACACCTTTTTTGCAGAGAGTAATGCCAAATTTAATCATTCAAAGACTGCCTTTTTAAAATGATTTTAAGTTCTTTGAAGGTCCAATAATTTTTAGGCAGATACAATTTTAACAAATTTTTATTAAACAATTTTTACCAACGTTTCGAAGGACATTTGCCTTCTTCAGGGCCTAGAACTGCGTTTTCAAAATATTTACATAAAAATAGGTGGCTCTGAAAAATTACAAGAAATATTACAACACATAATCAATTTTTTCAGAATAAATAAGTGAAAAAATATTATATTACGAAAAATTATTAAGGTAAACGTTTATTCAAAAAAAATATTTGATGCAGTTTATCTCGTAAGTCGTATTTAATATATTTTGTAAATGAAATTTGCAATGATTATCATGATTGTTTACGTTTCTACATTTTATCAAAAGAAAAATTGTACTGAAATTGTTATATTTATTTACTAGACCCTGAAGGAGACCAATGTCCTTCGAAACGTTGGTAAAACTGTTTAATAAAAATTTGTTAAAATTGTGTCTGCCTAAAAATTATTAGACCTTCAAATAACTTAAAAAAACTCCTTTTTATGAAATGCCACTTTGATTATGTACGTACGTAATACTTTACTCGAATGCTAGTGTTGCAAGAAATTATAATCGCCGCAATCGAATTGTAGAGCCACAATGTTTATTCCTAGTAATTAAACTATGAATTGGAGTGCGTATTTAGGGCTCCTAAATACAGCAAGAAGTATTGTTTTTCGTAAATGATCAAGCCCACAATATTCCACGAAACCGGGAGATATACCGAAGACTGTCCATATTGCGGTTTCCTAGTAGATGTTCATTACACAACGCAGATCTAAAGCGAACGTAAATTAGAAATTTGCAACTCGTCACCCTTTTATGAATCGTATCTAGGTACTCGTACTCGCCTAAAAACTCACTCTGCTTCTCGTCTGTGGCCCGTTGCTCTTCTTTACTCCGCCGAGTGGGGGTTGGCTGTTCCAGCGCGATGTCGGTGTTATCGGAAGCCTTATGGTGATGCCTATGGCTTGGCGTACAAACGGCGGTACGTGACATTAAAATATTGTAATCAGCAAAAAACATTTATAATCTTCGATATTATTGTAAAGAGGACATTTACTATTTGCGATTATATACTTCGGTTTTTCTTTCTTGGAGCACTGGTGTGTGTCAATAAAATGGAATATCTCACGGTATTTCGCGTCGTTCTCCGTTGTGCCGCCAGGAATCGCATGATCGCAACTGTATCGAGGAATGTGGGCGATCATGCGACTCCTCGTGGCAATCAGAGAACGACGCGAAATACCGTGAAATATTCCATTTTATTGACTCACACCCGTGCTCCAAGAAAGATAAACCGATGTGTAGCTTCCTTGAAGGGCAGCAGGCTTGCGTCGTGCTTTCCTCTCCCCCCGTCGAGCAGCACAGTGTGCACTCTTATTCTCGTGATTTATGATAACTGATAAAAATGATGATAAAAAATTTGTAAGCAATGCAGCTTTGGGGGTGGAACGGTTTCTTTGTCATGCTCGTCTATTCTGTTTTGCAAGATCAAACGCGAACTCCACCAGTTTAAGGGCGAAAGAATCCTTCGTGCGCCTTCTTTACAGTCCGAAGGACTGTAAAATAGTTGAAAAAAGAGGAAGAAGGAGACCTAAAGTGAACATGTTAAAACACCTTTAAACCGAACTACAATTCGAAAACTAAACAGAGATGACGAGGTCAGAGGAAAGAATGTCATGTCGACAGCGACAAGGTGTTTCTGATGAATGACACCTCCCTTCGGATGGGATGAAAACCAGGTGTCCCTTTTTATAGAATTACTGCAAGTATGCTGCGGTTTTCGTAACTTTGTCCCTGACAGGAATCAGCTGTTCACGCTTTCATCCAATAGGGAGCTTGAACGTCACCATAGTGACGTCACTGTCGCGTAATATAAGCTCCCGACTGGATGGCAGCGAAACAACTGATTCCTGTCAGGGACAAAGTGACGAAAATCGCAGTATAAAAGGTCCTCAAGTCTAACAGAAACCTCTGGGCTAAATTCAGATCGCATGTTTGGTCACTCGAGTAATACCTCCTTTTTGGGATAGATGATGCACGGAACGTGGCGAAATTTGCGTGGTCAGGCGGCCCAACTGTTGGGTTACCGGGTGAGGCCAAACAGGAGGTTAGCATCGCTTACTGACTGCCTCCACTTTGAAGCTAACAACGTGAGTGACGCCGCGAATCGTAGGGTCCGGGTGGACTCTTCAGCAGAAATTGCGGCAACATACGTCACCGCGATTCTTCCCTGTGGGGTAAAAAGGGCTCCAAGGGCCAAGCGATTCAACTTTTACATAGACAAGCAGTACCTGCGGAACTCGTCGAAAAGCAGTTTCTGGAGTTTTACGAGACAGTCATTCACCGCCTTGTGTCGCAGTGTGACAACAACCCCAACAGCCAGGGCAATACTTCTGACATAAAGGTAGTGTTTTTTGTTCCTAAGCCTCCGGTTCTTTTTTTTAATGCTCATTATATTATAGAAAAACCTGTCTGGGGATTAAGCACCTAAAATGCATGTTGGTATTTTTAATGTCACTTACTGTGGTGATATCATTTCATTGCTCTTGACAATACTAATAGATTAGATTTTCAACTGGATCTTCCTGGAACAATCTGGAAGATCTGTGGAATAGACACAGTTTTAACTTTTTAAAGCACCTGCAATTCTAAAATGCAGTGGATTGCTGAATAGCCTGTCTCACTCAGCCTGATTTTGTGGATGACACTGTTTTTATTTATTGAAGATTCTTGAACTAAATAAGCAACGCTTTTTGACAAAGAACTTCTCTTAATATATTTTCGTATACCCTCTGTTTCTGTGGATATACGAGGAAAAGCTAATGTTTTTAAAATGTATTATTATTGTGAACTTTAATAGCACACATCATAATTTTTGGTAGGAAAATAATTCCAACGGAGGCGCCAGTATAAGATGGAAAGAAATTTATTTGATACGACATATCTGTAAAAGTATGTTCAGAGCCATCTCGCAATGGTGAGTTTAAGCTCATTATAGCCCTAAAGTTGGCTAAATATATGGACGAACGATGTCTATTGGATATTCATATTTTAATCGATTTAAAATGTAGATCCTTCTGTTTAATAAGTTTGTTTTGTATTTTCTTATATAATGTTAATTCTGTACAATGTACTAAATGTACTGGAAGTGAAGTAAACATGTATGGCTAACGAAACAGTGATTAGAGCATGATTCGGACATTTTTATAGTAACAAACATTTACAGCCTAAATCAGGTACAATCCTTTGACAAAATAATAAATATTTTATATTTGTTATACTAATATAAAACATTAAGTGTCATAGAAACGGAGGAAAACACGAGATGGCTAACGAAGAGTGATTAGAGAAAGATCATTTTTTTTTATTTACAAACGATTTTTTCTGTCTCACAAAATCTAAAACAGGTGTACTCCCTTGAAAACGAAATAATACCTTAATTTTGCATGGTTGGGATATTTTATCTGCTTACCTGTTTTGGGAACGTATTGAGTAATTCACCAGAAAAAAATCTTTAATTGTCAATAGAAAATCTTACAGTATTGCATACGTTTTTCAAAGTTCAGGTGATTGCCCCCCTGAAAGACCACAGACCGGGACAATAGTTGAGTAGTGTTGCTGATGCTCTGTGTTACTGATGATTAGCAACGCGCTTTTCTGCTGCCGCCAAAGTAAATTTTAAAAATTCCCATAAAGAAAGTGTGGTTAAGAATAATAACGTAATAATATTATTACATTTAATATAAATATTATTTACTTATCTACACGAAACTATCGGAGAATCACATGTGAGCGAATCCTCACATTTACAAATCTTTAAAATTATTTGAAGCTGTTTGCACAATGTCGAATTCGAGAAAAAAGCAGAGAGCTGCTGCTTTACCGAGTACTACTTATGATGGTGAAATTGTACCTCTAGATTTGCTGCAATTTATTGCCGAACGAATTATGATAACTATCTTTTTTACCCACTTCTTAACCAGTATCTCAATGCTACGACAAAAATGTCGATTATCCGACCAAAAAAATTTTTTTGTGGGGCCTTGGTATCGAAAAGTGAATAAGTCTTCTTTATGTAAGTAGGAAATTACTTCTTTACACGCCACTAGCGTGTCGGGACGTAGCTGGAATATTAGTGTTTGTCAAGGCTAGTGACCATTAAAATTATTTTCCCTAAAATTTAAATTACCCTTTCGATCGGGATGAATTCAAAGCTCTGCAAATTTGAAATGGAGATTTTCATTTTAAGGGATGCATTAGACAGGCCTGCATAGCATTTGCACTTCCACTGACCTTCGTTGACGCGCGCGAGCCACTGGAGTGCAAATGCGGTCAGCGAGAAAGGATGGGATGAGACTCATTCTGGGGGTGGGGACCGCCAGTGAGAATTCGCAGTTCGAACCGTCGCACGTAAATCGAAAGGAAAGCGGCGAGAACGTGACATATCTTACACACAGTTCAAGTAATATTTCCTTTTGTATTGGAAATATTTCCTTTTATATTTCATATTGGAAATGTTTAATGTCTATAAATGGCGATGTGAAATATTAAATTAAAACAATTAGACATACTTATTTGATTTGAACACAAGTACTATAATTGCTTGTTATGGCTATAATATTATTCAATGTTTTACGATACGTCACAAACGTTTAGTCTGGTGATAAACACAAAATTGTAATATTGAATCGTTTTTGTTTGAGATTTCGTTTTCATATATAGGCTGCCACACGTTACCGGTTTTGGAATTGCCTATATGTCATTTTAATATCAAACCGTTTTAGAGATTGCTCTCATCATTTCCTTCGTTTTCCTATTATTTCGAGATTATCATATTAGTAGTGAATAAACAATTATTAAATTATAAATTTCGTTAGTTTGAATTAAATATATAAAAGATACTGTTTCAAAACATTGTTTAAGAATTACATTGAGTATTAACCAAAAACATAGAAAAAAGGTCGATGCGCAGAAGTGCACAGAATTTAAATAGTGAATTGTAACCCTTGCGGTGAGAAATACAGGACATTAATTCATGTTTTCTGGCAATAAGGGTTCGCTTTTAACTTAAGTTAATTCTCCAAAAAATCTTTTACAATATAAATGTACTTTGAACTGTTCCAATAAAACGAACAAATTCTGGACGTAAATGTAGCTTCACTGTGCGCACGTTTTGTTGAGCAATCCTTTTGCTTGTAGTTCATTTACCGTTGAAATTGATTTTCTATAACTCGGGAACAAACATGTTTCAAATATTTTTATTTTCTAAAATAATTATTTTCTAAATTCATTTTTTCGTTGTTTTTTTTATTCTGGCCCTCAAGAAAATGTGCGCAGATAAATCTTTTCTCCACACGTCATATACAGTTTTTACTGTTTTTTGACAAATAAATAAATAAATAAACATTAAGCGTTTTAGGGCCTGAAACGCCTCGCGTGCGCTCCTTGACACGTACGCAGCATGTTGCCCCGTAAACAAGATGCCTTGCAACAGCGACCTCTCAGCACTCGCGTGCGTTCCTTGACGCTGCTCGTTCGCAGGACCCATGCGGCCCTTCGCGTCGTAGATGCCTTGCTCACGGAAATCTCACTGCTGTTCCGTGCGCTTCCCGGCACGGTTCGCCCGCAGGACCCTTTCAGCCCCTTGTCTTGTTGATGCTAATATTTATGGTTATAATATTTTTAAAGTCAGATTTCAATGCTACTATTAAACAACAAAATGGAAAATTGCGAAAAAAATACGTTTTTCTGATAAAACATGTAAATCAATATACATGTGTTATCAATACAAGTATAACGCACGAACTAAATTAATATGTTAACAGATACGTTACCTATACAGTTCCACAACATTTTTTGAAGTGTTAATTATGAACAAAATATCGTAATTGAGTGCGCTGTTGAACTATCCTTCGTGTTCACGTTCCCGGCTAGTTTCGGATTTTCGGGATAATATGTGCGCTGCTCTTCTATGTCCTTCATTCACTTTATTTAAATTCCCGTTCGCGTTGCTTTCCCATTTGAGGGTTCTTGTGGAGCGTCCTTTAGCTATGTTTAAATTTAATTCTGAATACCGCTGTGATAAAAAGATGAATCAAATTATGAATACAGATGTATAAAATACTGCTATTAGGCATAAAATGAAAAAAATAATATACTGTGAAAAGATGTACGTGTTTCTGATAAAACACGTATATCAATAAATAGATGTGCATATTAATACAATGCATCTACTGTGTTAAGTGATACGTTCCGAAAATACGTAAGTTTGTGAATAAAAAAATAGTAAGTTTGGGCTAATTATTTTCCTTACTAAATGCGAAGTTCAACCATCCTTCCTGTTCGTATTTCCGTCAAGCTTCGAATTCCTATGCGAATGTTTCTATGGAATTTCAATGCAAATTCCAACTTTCTTTACGTCTTCGTTTGCGTTTCTATTGCCGTTCTCGGGCTCTTGTGGAGGGTCCTTTACCTAAATACAAGTTGAATTCTGAATATAGATGTAAAATACAGATATACCGTCATCACTGGCTATGTCGATCCTTAAGGTACTACTTGGACCCACGCGAAAAAAAAATGTTTTCAGCGGTTGTAGTCGCTTATGCTTGCATTGACCTGTTAGTTTGCAGTGTCCTCCGCGCGATGGTAGCACAGTGAAAATTAGTTAAACGCTTTTAGCATTATTCGGTGGTACACCTATAAGTTACAGCAATCTATTAAGTATCTGAGGTCGAAATTGGCGGAATTCGAGCCCTGGAAACTTTTATTTCTACGCTGGATTTCAGGATAGTTGAATAGGGGATACGTTTACATATTAGTAATTATGTGTGTATTAATAGAACAGCTATGATAACTTCGTCCTTGGTAGAACTTTCTCCCCATTTTTTTTTTCATATTTCCTAATTGTGAGCACATAATCTCAAAAACTAGGCTACTTAGACCCATGCTCACAGTAGGGGCAGCTAGCCCAAAGGTTCCTTTTTTATCCTTTTAATGCGTTAATCGTTTTACTTTGATATTTACAACTTTAACAATGGCGATTTTTCTCGGAAATATGCGGATTATTAGGACCATTAGCTTGAGGAAGGTTTGGCAGCAATTGTCGTGAATAATGTTACAAAGACGAGCTGAATCTTCCTTTAAAATAAGTTAATTGACTACAAAAAGGGAACTGAAGAAAAAATCCATTCAGAAACCGGGCCATCTAAAACTGTTTCCTGAAGACGAAAAATTAGTTTCTGCAAGGCACCGTGACCAAATTAGTAATTTCGGATTTCCTTTTGATGAACTATTTCAGATTTATTGTGAAGTCTTACTTATCTACGCGTGGTAGAACTGTTACTGCTTTCAAAGGGCGATAATGGGTTAAATTATTTTTTAGGCATCCTCAGTTAACATACAAATTTGGATAATAATTTTATTTCAGCTTTTGAAGTTATCTTCGTGTTTGTAGTATATTTACATTTATGTTTGTACAAGGAAACATACCAGCACGAGGACCCAGTGCAAATCTCAGTGTTTTCATGTCCAAAAATATCGCGCGGGTGCAAGTAGCTCACACAGCAGTGTAATTGGAACCCAATTTTCAAACAATTCTTTGCGATTTGTGTTTAATATATCTGATCAAACTACTCTCAAGCACATCACATTAAACATGTAGATCTATAGAAAAATGTATAAATATTTTTTTTTAGTTTTTCATGGATTAGCGAAGAAAAAGCGAAGAAAGTATTGAAAAATTGGTTCCAAGTACCCGGTGTTTACAGTACTGAATACAGATGTAAGAAATACTATGATGAAATAGAAAAGATGTACTATTAGGCGACAAAATGAAAAACTAGTACAGAAATATACAGATGTGTGTATCAAAATAATGTATGAACTAAATTATTGTGTTAACTGATGCGTTACGTAAATATAATAAAGTATATTGTAAATATGATAGAGTATATGCGTTACGTAAATATAATAGAGATATGATATACATTTTCTGTAGAGTTAGTAAATTTTGAGGAAATTATTCCTTAGTGAGTGGGATATTGGACCATCCTTGGTCTGCAAAGGTATGTCTGAGATGTCCGTCCCGTCCGTATGTCCGTCCCGTCCGTCTGTCCGTCCGTCCCGAGGGGTCCCGTCCGTCCCGATTTGCGTTCCCGTTCACGTTACCGTTCGAGTTAGCGGACTTGTGTAGTTTCCTTAATCCATATAATTGAATTCTGAATTCAGATTGACATGAGCGATTTCGGCAAAAATTGATTTGAAAAATATTCACACCCGTCTAATAAATATTATTTGTAAAGGCAAATCAGCTGTAGATTTGAACTTTTTTCCTTCATCGTGCCCTTTGCGAACAAAACGTCTTACTACTGTGCGAACACACAGAACTACAATTTGAATAACTGTATTCCTCACTGAACTGTAGAAAATGTGCACAGTTTGTGCAGCTACTTCAACAAAGGTTCCTGACATCGTTTGAAGGCATTGCGGTTACAGCTGGGAAGAGGGACGGGAAAACCGTTTTACAAAAGCTTAATCGTTAACTAAATAACTACGAAAATCTAACATTCCTTGGTCCCGCTGATTTATAATTTTTCCTTAACGGATATAAAAGCTATAGATATTTTCTCATGAAGATTCTTAAAAGTTTTACATAAAAATGAACGCAAAATATCGCAGGTTTGAGAAACGCACAAACGATATTTTCTGTAAAAGTTTCCAAATTTGACAATGAAAATTGTACATAATCAAGTTTTACTGTTCTATCATACTCTTTTTCCATTGCCACAAATTTCCATTCTACTATTAGGCCTTTGAAAAGTTGATAAAATGGGAAGAATGTACCGTCTTTTAATTAAAACAATTTCTTTACTCTAAAAACTCTTAGTAAACTAAATAATTAACTAATAAAACGTGCTGTAATCATGTTGTGCATCATTTTTTATAGAATTAGTTTATTTTGAGAAATATGTTCGTTAATAAGTACATTGTGTTACATTTACAAATACGATCAAGTGATTCGGCCCCGTGAGACAGGCATTTGGGGAAGATGAGTCCACGTCCAGGTACATGATCCGTAGCGTAAGGTAAGAATGTTTTAACATGCGTAAGACATGTTTTAACCTGCCTAAGGCATTAATGTTTGAACGTGCCATTTAAAACTCACCACAACTCTTCATATTTTATAATTTATGTATTACGTAATTTCACACCCTTAGCCACGAGTGGGGTACATTTTATAGATCGTGTAATATGTACTTTATGCCTTGCAACCATTGTCGATATATCACGCCATACCTCAGACGTATCTTCTCCTCACTTAGAGTTCTCGGAATTCGCCTGCCCACCAAACGGTCCTAATGCAATGCTCGCTGCTGTGATTACATCACGCAGACTCGATTAAATCATTAGTTTTATAAAGGATATTATAATTCCAATATTCAATTTTACATGCAACCATGTAATCCCTTATAAGTTAATTAAAACTCAGTACTTTATCAGAGACATTCTGTAAAAAGTCGGAACTGATTGGTGAAGTAACAGCTTGCGCGGTTGATTAGTCTCCACTGCTGGCTCAGCAACCGATCCAGTCCAGCTGTGCTTTAATGCTTCTAAGAGCGACATGCCTGTTACGCGTCGCTCCGCAAAATTATCATTTTACACTTAATATGAGGCAATGGTGGATTTATTCTATATCACAATGAACTGTGAATTGCATCGTGTTGAAGTGATTCAAATTACAAAACTGTAAGTGTTACGCTTCCAGTATAAACTGTTTTTTCGTGTTGTGCCGTGTGCATGATATTGCGTCATAGGCATTTATTATCGTATTCACAACATGCAACGTAATGTCTGCTTCCGCGGCATACGAAGTGACTTCTGCATTTCCCAGTTCATGGCATTCTTGAAGCCCAAGCCCAAGTTCATGGCATTCTTGAACCCGTGTTGTTTTTTGTTTCAGCACAAGTGTACCATCATATGTTGTCATTTTTTACTGTATTTTGTTTCATCCTAAATATCAATTCTAACATTTTTAATTAGTCCTTTTTACTTTCTCGCCTTACGAATTCTTCGTAAGAAGAGAAAGTTATGTAATCGTGCGGCGGAAAACGGAGAATTTTCGCCAGAAAATCTCTTATAGCAGGGGTCTGGTGACAGAAAAGTGGATAAAATCTGTTGCTAAATTAAGAAAAAAATCCTCTATATCGTGGTGTAATCAAAATCCATGATTTGTTGCTTCTTCATACTTTAAAATCGATTGACGGCATTCCGTCTGTCTGTGGTCAACGCTAGCGCCTAAACCGTTCGGTCGATTTTCTTCAAAATTGATATTCCTCGATGGTTTTGACTCGTCTCAAGGCCTCTTGAATTTGAAACCGATATCTTAGTATTTGAGGATACTTTACATGAAGCCCATTTTGAGATTTTATGAATTAAAAAAATGGCTCCAAATTTTTTGATTATATTTTGTTGTTGAATAGTGCGAAGAACGTTGAAGGGAATGACGTAGGCATCATTTTCGTTGATAGGCCCTATTTTTCGAAAATTGCAAAAAACTGTTTAAAAACGGCAAAATTGAAGATAGAGATTTTCGCCTCAGACAAAGTCGGTTGTACAAAATAAGCACTTCAAATAAGGTCATGTACCATTTTTTGGAAAAAACGAATAGTTTTTGCGTAAATTGCGATTCAAATTTACAAAAAAAAAATTATCTCAGAAACCGCTCCAAATTTGTTCTTTAAATTGTGTGTATGAAGGGAAAGCGTGCACGTGTGTATGAAGGGAAGGTAAATATATAAATAAACTAGTGGTGCTATAGAATGGCACATACTTTCTCGCAGTAGTTATTTTCCAAATGCCGATCATCCGATAAATTATGTGGAGTAAACAGTTCACCGCTGCCTTTCTTGGTCATGTTTTTTGAAAGACAAGTTTTTCGCATGTTGACAATTACCGGCATCGTAATGATAGAACTGATACAAGTACGTTTTGACTGAAATATTTGCAGTTGTCCTGCAAGTCGGTTTCTTAGCGCGGTTGGTTAATGCACCTTCGGGTTGAGCTCTTCAATAAGGGAGGTACCGAGTTCGATCCCCCGAGGGGAATTTTAATTTGATGAATGTGATGTTGCAGGGAAAAAAAACATTGAAAAGTGCAGATACTTTATTGAAAATCATTTGAAGTACTTCTACTCACGAATAGATTCAATATAGATAAATAGACAGGACTTGTTTGTGTTTTCCCTAACTGCGTTTTGTAAACAATTTTTCAACTCTGGTATTCGATTTCTGAAGAGTATGACATGTCAAATGACCAGTTGTCTAGTATATATCTGTATGAACCGATTTAAGTAAAATTATGAGCATTTCGGTCGGTTCTATTCTTTTATGGCTCTGTTCGACCGAGGTAGTGTTGTTGTTACGTAGTGGTATAAGTGCCGGTTCGTTGAATTTGAGTTTCGTTTTTCGGGTCTGGGTACCGAAATCGTTTGCTGGTATAGTACACTTTTGCTGGTTTATGGAGTAGTGGAATAGCAATAAGGACCGTATAGATGCAGAGCGAGAAAGTATGTGCGTTGGAAGCACCACTAGTTTTACATATGCCTCCAGCATTTACAATTATTTCATTTTCAATAGAATATGCATAATTCTAACTAAATGTAGTCTTCAACTAACATTAATTGTTTTGTTGCTACTTAGTTCATGCCTACTGAATTCGTCCAAGGTAACTAACATATCAACTAGATATTATCAATTATAGGCAAATCCGTACGTGTCGTAAATACCTGCAGGGTGGTCCTTCGTGATGTAACCGAGTTGTCAAGGTAAGTGGGAAGAAGTTGGTGTTAATTCGGCATTCGGCCTCATCAGTGCACAGCCTCTCAAGTCAACCCCCACCACTGAGTAAAGCAAGAATGTTTTAAGCTGAGTAAGACAATAATGTTTTATTATGCGTAAGGAAAGAATGATTAATGTTGAATTCGAGGTGAGGGGCATTTTTAGGGCTTTGTGGGATATTCTGCATATTCCCTAATCCTTCCATTTTCTCTTGGCCTATCGGGATGTGTGTGTATTCACTCACTGTAACTGAAGAAATGATCTATCACTGTGGTACAATCACTATTAGAGACAGGATACTTTAGTTGTATATGGAGAAGCGATTTTTGCTGAATTTTTATTATTCTTTAATGTTTAAGTTTTCGTGATATTCGGTGTATATCTCTCAAATCAATATATTTCATAACTACTGGACCCGACAATGCTTTTCTACTGCAATATATTACACTTCACTTGCTACGGTCATTGTTAATCACGTTTAGCGCTACGCTCTTCAAACATTTTGATACTTGAAAGATTTTCTCGCAAATATTGGTTGGTTTTATGTCCTGGTTTAGTCATGATTGTGAAGTACCATATTATTAAAAAGTTATCCGTTAAGTGTGGGTGGGTATGTATTCGCTTTGTTAGTCATCGAGAAATTTGATTTACTTGTCGGAAATAACGTTCAAGTAATAATTTCGGTCGATATTTCACAATCGAAGAGGTAGAATATGCAGCGAAGTTACTTGAGGATTTGGCGGGTTGCGTAGGGTTGCTTTGAGCGCTTGAAAAAGCATGAACGCATAAAAATCATCAACGTGCGTCTATGTGCGACAGACATACGTACGAACTACATTCCCATTGTACTATGCCTACATTCTTCGCGCAAGAGCCAGCAATAAGTTTTATCGCAATCGGATGAACGTTCCGACAGACCTTATAATACGAGCAATAAAACATTTTTATATATTAGATTTGTTAAAACTTCACTTGTTGAGAATTTCTTGTGCCTTTAATGTTATCTCAAAATTCCCTTAATAGGAAATGTTCACAGGATTTGGTTGGAGTCTCTAGAAAAAAATAACCGTTAGTTTGCTGAGGTTTCTGAATATGTTTATTCCATGATTGGATTGAATTTCCTTATTTTTTGTGGAGAGACACAGGCCATGTGGCCTGCTCTTCCGTCTGACTACGCAAATTTAGCTACGCTCCTTTCAACAAGTAGCGGAGAAAGAAGGTATTCCATGGGCGACGAAACAGGCGATTTTGAATTTAGCTCAGAGGCTTCATTTAGGCTTGAGGAGATATGCAAGTAAATCTACTAAATGGGACAGCCGGCTTTACTTCCCCTCCGAAGGAAGGTCTACGAAGGATTTTTTCGCCCCTAAAAACCCATGGCTTCGATCTGGTTTGAACCCGCGAACTTGGGTGTAACAGTCCGACAGACTCCAATAAAATGCAAAAAACGAACTTGGGTATAAGCGTTACACCATCGCCGCCACATGAGAGCCTTGAGGGCTTACTAAAGAATTATAGTTACGAATATGCAATTGCGTATATCGTATTTGCAATATCTAAGCAACATTTTGGCCACGTGAAGTTGCTGCAGCGCAAGTGTCTATCCTGCACTATGCCCGACTTTGGTCAAGGCACCAAAGCAAACGGACTCTTTCGCTGCAGCACCTCCGTATGGATTTGGGGTTAAATCCGGGCAAAATGCAGCTGAGAGATTTTAAATATTCATACTTCTTTATTAAGCCTTGAGAATGAAATAAATATATTCCGAAACGTTGGCAAATTATGGTTAATTTTTTCTACTTACTCCATCCAAATCCCGTGAATGACATTTCGTAATTTTACATCCTGGTCGTGAATTTTACAATGTTGATGTTTTAAATATTTTTTTTTCGTATCCTCACTTCAAAACCGATTTGACAGATAATTTATACGCCACAAAGGTGTGCTTTGGCAGTCGAGGCCAAGAATGAATTTTAGAGGACGATTACCATTGCAACGTCAAGTAAACTTACGACAAAATCATCAAAATCAGCCGCAAATTGTACATGCTTTATCAATTGTGACAGTTCTGACAACTTCAGAGGCGATAACTTAGGAGAACGTCTGTATCTACTCGACAAAACAGCATGGCATAAAGATCTCCCTATAAAATCAAGCCGAAAATTGGGAGGCGGGGATACGAAAAATAGTTGTAAGCACCTCGGCCGAAATTGAATGATTTTGGACTCTGTTAGTTTATCAATCTCAGATCCGCCTCGGTTGGTATCATCACAAATACAAAATCATTTATTTTTCGTCTTTAAGACATAAATAATTATATTTTGTTGCACGTTGTTGAAGAGCTTGCACTCTTCCTTTTTTCACTGCTTTTCCTCGGCCGTCTAAAGCCGGCGACGATAATTTCACGGTCTTATTCTCGTTTTGCAAGTCTAAATTGTGTATTATATTATTAAAAAAATGTATCTGTATATTGTATTACGAGGTTGGGCGTAGGAGCGAACCTGCTATTCTTCTAGTCACGCCACACAATGATAAAGACACTGTCATTATTATTATTATTATTATTATTATTATCACTATTACTATTAAAATTAATATATATATATATATATATATTTTTTTTTATACGGACCCTTGCGTGATATCCGACCGGTTTCAAGAACTACAGACTGTGCTTTTGAATAATTTTTGCTAGGAGGGAGTCCTAATTATTTCAAGTAATTCTTCACATTTTTGTAACTAGCGAACTCATCCCTAGCATTAACATTTAGACACTGAAGATGTCAGTTTCAAAGAGGTCCCATGTTTTACTTTTTCGACCTTTTGTAAGTAAAAAAGAAAAGTATTGTAATCGTACGCCTAAAAACGGCAAAATTTCGACATAAAAAAGTCTTATTGTCGGGCCCTTATACCGCAAACGTAGATAAATATTGTTGATATATACAGTAAATTAACATTCCAGTCCACTAACATTACGTAATACATTAAGTTAACATTAACAGTCCACTAACATTTTATGTAGTCTGAGTCCATGATTTGTTGGTCTTTGAAACTGAAAGTCAATTGAGTGCGTAGCGTTCATCCATCTGTTTGCGAATTCGTTTGTTGTAAACGATAGCGCCTAAACTGTTCAGCCGATTTCTCAAAAATTGATTATGTTCTATCGATCTGGTTGATGTCCGTGAATTTGAAACTTTTATCTCTCTCCTGCGAGTGGAACTACACGATGCGGCGTCTCTCGCACCCAAGAGTCCATCACTTTCCAACTTGCCAATCTTCTTCTTTGATGTGACAATCTCTCATTGTCGCACACCATTATACCGAGTTAGTCTTGGTCTACCTCCCTCTCTGTGCACTGCCACCTGCCACCTCCAAGTTTTAATGCCGATCTTTTCTCTGGCATTTTTCTAAGAAGCCTGCACCATTTTATTTTTTTCCCTTCTGTTGCATCCATTATATCCGAAGTGACACCCAAGAAAGAATTCTATTCAAAGTATGTACCGGTAATCATGACAGTACAGGATGCAACTTAAATTAAAAAAATGTGTGAATTGTGAAGAGAAGGTTAGAAGACTAAAATTAACGCACATTTCGATTGATTATGAAGCAACAGACGAAGATTGCCCAACTTATTTGCGAATAATAAACGAAAAGAGGAAAAGAATTGATAATACTTCTGAGTAGCAATCATTGAATATACAACTGCATTCATAACACAAACGTACAAACTTTTCCGGCAAATTTCCATCAAATCAGCAAATACATAAATGAATGCCAAAATAAACGTATCTTAAAGGCGTTCACTGAGACATGAGTAACTGAGGATGCGTGTTTTTAATGACCGCAGGGGGCTGGATACGAGCTCCGATGCCGATATACACGTTCGCAATTCCAACTAAACAGAATACCCCGGCCAATACACCAGCTAAGGAGAAAACGCCAGCGGTGTCCTATACTCACACTTCAGTCACTTTGATTAAAAAGAATAGGTTTCAGTTCCCAAACGTGTCCTTAGATCTTATTTGTTTCATAACGGCATATCTTGAACTTCGCTATGAGACTGAATATTTCGTGTTTCCGGGCTTTTTTTTCCTTTCGTTTTTCTCCTTTAGTCCCGTAACTGGAATGCCTGTTTTCTCGCCTGAGGTGGCTGGATAGGAGCTCCGATGCCGATATACATGTTCGCAATTCTAAGTAAACAGAATACTCCGGCCAATACACCAGCTGCAGGAGAATACGCCAACGATGGCCAATACGCACACGAAAAAGAGTAGGATTCAGTTCTCGAACTAGTCCTTGTATCTCATTTGTGTTCATAACGACGTATCTTGAACTTCGCTATGAGACTGAATATTTCGTGTTTCAGGGCTGTTTTGGCCTTTAGTCCCGTAACTGTAGTGCGTGTTTTTAATCACCGGAGTTAGCTGGATTCGTGATCCGCTGCCGATATACACGTTGGCTCGCAAGGATTTCCTCATTCAGGATTCCTCCAAAAGCAACTTTCTAGCTTGGACAAGTTGTACGTAAGCTTCCGATGGACTTAGTTCTACGGTGCATGTAAATGTGAGAGTACCTGTGTAAGAGGTGAAGATAGGACAAGGAAGAGAACGGAAAAATACCACGCGGTCTGCATTCTATTTCTTGTATTTCTCCGGCATTCGTCTGGTATTGATTGGCGGAACCCCAGGAAGCTAACGATCAGTTTAGGCGGCCGCTGGAATGGTCCTCCAGGCTGAGGATAAATTCAACCTAGCTCTCTAACGATTGTCGAACATCCTTCTATCGTGGTGATTCGAACGGTAGAGCATGCCTGTCAGAAAAACCTCAGTTTTGACCTGGATAGCCGAGGTCGTGTGGGGGTGTGGGGGTGAAGGCTGAAGGGCAGGAGCTGCCGCAGCTCGGAGGGTCGTGGATTCGAATCCTGCCTCGAGCATGGGTGTTTGTGTGTGGTCGAGTTGTCCTTGCGTGTCGGTTCCCCTCACAGGTAGCACAATGTAAACAAACAAAGTGCTCCTTACACAACGTAGTACTAAAACGTGACCATAAACTATAACTTCAGATACAGAAAGCGTGTTTCTGATTCTCTTCACCTGGCAATGGAAAGCCAACATCTTTCGAAACGTAGAGAATCGTAATTGTGGCGTATTTATGTGAACGTAAAAGAGGTAAAGCACGTGCTCCCTACAATAGAAAAAAATGATGATTTTGTTGTAAACTAATTCAAGAGTAGTCATGGAAACAAGTTTCTTGCTGTATGTTCTGCATTACAATTTTTGATGATTTAAATTAAACATAATTAAAAAGGTGTGGATTGTCCGTACTGGTTCAAAGTGAAATATGTGAAAAAGAGGCAGAGTCTCACTTATTCAGTTTATTACTCTACCAAAATACAGATCGGTCTTTCTTGCCCGTACAATGTTCCGTAGTCCAACAGGAAAGTCCAAAGTCGTAGCCGTGTTTACCAAAATGCCAGAAGATGTACCAAATCCGAAGCCAGTCCACCAAACCACCTGAAGATTACCCTTGCAGCACTTAGTCGGCGTAATTAGTCCCTATCACCACACTCTAGTCGCGAGGCTCACTCCGCTATTACACTCTGCCCGCCCCGGAGCCGGGCCGCCCGTTATAAGGCTGCCGGCGCCTAGAGCGCAGACTCGCGCTCCTGGCTCGCTGGTTCGCTGGCGTGGCTCACTCTGTTGCTCCCTTGATTCGGAATAGAGTGCGCCCCTGCCCGCGCGCGCCACTTCCAAACGTGGCTGTGTACACAGCAGTGTCTACATCTGTTTTCATTTCTAGCCGTCGACATCCAATTCTGTGACGATGTAGATCACAGAAATTGTGGAAGATTTTCCTTCTGACTTAAGTCCGTACCAACCCTTTGTTCGACATACGTGACGCTCATAGATTACTTATAGACAATATCCCAAAAAAAATGTATAGTGCGTTTTAAAGTCGTGAATGGTTATAGTTAGTTATAGTTATAGTTAATGCCTTATTTTACGTGACGAGACTCGGGCCATCAGGCCCGCTCTTCCGTCTGACCACGCAAATTTCGCTACGTTCCTTTCACCTAGCGGAGAAAGAAGGTATTATCTCGGGTGATGAAACAGGCGATTTGAATTTAGCTCAGAGGCGTCATTTAGGCTTGAGGATCTTTTACATGCAAGTAAATCTACTAACATGGGCCAGCCGGTTTTACTTCCCCTCCGCGGAAGGCGTACGAAGGATTTTTTCGCCCTTAAAAAATCCACGGCTTCGATCGGGTTTGAACCCGCGAACTTGGGTATGACAGTCCGGCACGCTAACCGTCACACCATCGAAATCCGAAATCCGTGAATGGTGGTGTTCCTCCGTGGCTGCAACGTCATCTGCGGTGCCGACCTTCCCCAGGTTTCCCCTCCAGGTGACTCCTCCCGCAGCGCATTGGGCCAGACGGACGAACCCTACGATCTACCGTCCTGTGTGGTAATGTAGTGCGTGGAAGTTTTTGTTTAAGTAAGGGTTGAGGGTACGGCAAGGAATGGAAAGGAAAATAAAAACGTGCGGTACGCGGTGTGTTTGTTAAAGCACTACTCCGGCATTCCCCTGGTGTTGATCGTTCACGTAAACTATCCTTTGGAGCAGCCGGGCACTATTAATGCCCTGGAGATAGCGGCTGAACTCGACCTAGATGTCTAGCTAATGTTGAAACTTCTGCTGCCCTTGACTCAAACCGTACGACGTCACGGTTGGAGGTATAGGTTGACGCCCTGAGCCACCTTTCCCGGTTAGTACTCTGGCATTCGCCTGGCGTTTATTAGAGAAAACACGGAAAACTACCAATCAGAGCCGCGAACCGCAAGAATTCTCCCTCAGACTGCAGCTGAATTCGATTAACTATGTAGCTAGTGTTGGAAATTCTGCGATCGTCAGGACTCGAACTTTAGGACTTCCCGGTAAGAGGCACTGCAGTTCAATCAGTTGATGCTCTGAGCCACCTATGCCTATCCGGTCACTAGAGATTTCTTCCAGACACCGGCAATTGGACTTAGCTGTGACCGCCGTCGGAACTTGAACCTGTTGCAAGAGATAGTGATGAAACCTTCTCTCTCTCTCTCTCTCTCTCTCTCTCTCTCTCTCTCTCTCTCTCTCTCTCTGTGTGTGACGTGTGTGTATATTTATATATACACACACACACACACACACACACACACACACACACATACACATACATACATACATACATACATACATACGAGGGACATTCAAAAACTTCCCGGAATGGTGGGTCAGCTTCTTAATGTTATAACCTACGGCAATGGTAACCTCATCACCTTCGAAGTAGGACCCTTGCGCACCCTTACAGTTGCTCCGCCGTTCCTGCCGTTGTTGAATTAACGGTAGAAGGCTTTGTTAGACGCGTTATAGTGATGCAGACACTTGCCCGTCGCGTCCTTCGAACCGCACTATGCAAACTCTCCAAAACTTGCATACATACATTTTCAGTTACAGACTGCCGAGGCCACTATGTAGCAGGGCCAATAGTGTCTGTAAATTCGATTTTCCCAGTTTGCAGTTGGACTTTAGATTCGCACGCTGCACAGTGTGTAATTTTGACGATCTAGGAGGAAAAAATTAATTACTCTCTTTGAAATGAATTTCTCGTACTTTTTGGAGGTCTGTTTTGTAAATAATGTCCAAATAAACAAATCTGCTTGTAAAACTTAATTTTTACAAAATATTTTGTAAAATATTTAGGAAATTTGAATACTTTCATTAGCCCTCATGAAGTATACGTTTTTCAAACGCTGAATTTGTTTAACTCTATTGGACATAATATTTGAATTTTACAAAACATACTACGCAAGAAAAATGAAAGTACACAAAAATAAATAACCGAAAATGAAAAAAATAAAAACGAAAATAAAGTGAGAGGAATGTACATCAAATATTTACAAATTAGTTTCAAACACTACCCGCGTATTCTTCTGATGGTGATTTTTCTAAATATGCCGTCTCTTTTTTGCCTTATTCCTTCATTCTAATAACATGAAAAGTTCATGTTTCACGTTTTGGGTGCAGTTATAATTTTGGCACTTTTGCTCGACTTGAATGGATCGGAACTAATAAGCAGCCGGTGGAGCAAATTCATATTTGCGTTTGCTCTTGACGTTTTTCTAATTTTTCGCCACTTTGCTTTATTTTCTTTTACTCTCACTTGCCATGTTCGTATTTCTGAACGATAAGAAATGTGCAAAATGCACTCACAATATTTTTTTGTTGGCGTATGTGTACATACTGGAGGGTTGAAATATATATCCATCATCAATGCAAGTGACAATGATGCAGGCTTTTGAAGAATGGATCTTCGAGCTTTGTTAATTGTAATTCTCCTATTGGAAGAAGCTTCACAGAGCTCATTATCTATAGCTGCCACATATCTTTTTGTCATACTTCCTTAGTTTGATTTCAATAGCTATGGATAACTTTTCTGAGCTAGTAGTGTCTACAAAAGGTTTCAATTGTATGGTTTTAGCTTTAATCCCACAGTACCTGAAAGACTCATTAGGTCTTCTAGCTCTATTAATTTTTACATTTATTTGTGATGGACCTGGGACTGCCTTTAACATTTACTCAGGAAGGGTAAGAGTTTCTTGTAGCCAGGACGAATTTCATTGCAAGAACGACCCTTTACTTCTTACGGAGTTTTGCAATCCGGTTTCAACTTTTTGACAAATACATC
This sequence comes from Acheta domesticus, assembly GCA_031308135.1. Lineage (NCBI taxonomy): Eukaryota > Metazoa > Arthropoda > Insecta > Orthoptera > Gryllidae > Acheta > Acheta domesticus. Next base: position 50,135,343 of record JAHLJT010005437.1, read on the forward strand.
TAACGTAAGACTTAATTTTGTCCGAAAATGCTTTGTGATATTCTATAATTCCTAATTCACGTAAGAAAACATTTAGTACAGCTTCAGATCTCTTATCAATTGAATTTGTTTCTCATATATCAAATAACAACCTGCGAGTAAGTTGAAGACCGTTTCTTTAAAAATGTATATATAATTCAGATAAGCGGGTATAAGCAGCTAGTCTTTTCACGATTAAGGACCCAAAAGTACTAGTTTTAAAATGTATATGGCCCGAAAGGTGTATAATGGTGTATAATACACTAAAACTCTAATTGAATTTAGAGAACGTGTAATACATTCAATATAAATCGCTCACCTTTTCCATTAACGTTTTTAGGCATATCAAAAATAAATACTTAAATTTTATCCACATAAAAATAATCGTAAAAGTATGTAGATTACTAATAGTAAACCCACAAATCACAGAATGAGACGAGTAGTGTATTCCAACCGAGAGAACTTTACGGACTGAAAAGGGTCATTCAGAGCTGAGCGCAGGCGGAGCGGCGATGGACGTCTTTGGACATGCACCATGGGGTCCATGTGACCTTCCAGAGAAAACTAACAACGTTTCCACATAGTTAAGACATACTACTACACAGAAATATAACAATTTTGCTATTTCAATTCAGTCGAAAATGGAATTTTTTCCAGCTAGTTGGCCAAAATTACACACTGTGCGCTGTTCGAACTGCAAATTTACGCCGACCTACTACCACTCATCTCCACGTGACACGGAGCAGTGACACCACTGCGCACTGAAACATGTCCAGACCCAATTTTTCCCGCGTTCGAACATGCCCATCCTCCTACCACACAAATGTGAACCCTGTCTTATCGCTAGTTCGGCGGCGGTAAGGCAATTCCGGGAACTTATATATAAAACTGGATGTTGGTACATATATAAGAGCTAAACTCCGACAGCGTTGGACCGATCGCCATGAATGTTTGCACTTCTATGTGTTTTTTTTCACCCAGAAGGTTTATGTGCTGTTAATTCTATTGTATCTCCACTACATGGCGCTGTAGAAGAAAACTAAATCTTCACACCAAATGCAAGTCGCAACACGCTCTGCAGAATTTTAAATCTATATCGTTAAATATCTCCTAAACGAGCGCCTTACAAACTAAACTAAAAAAAAAGAACGTTTCTCGCAACATAATCTACAGAAAATCTCGAACATTCTATTACATTTTATGCTGGTTCAGTGCTTCCCGATATTACCTCACCTGTTCAGAGACATGCAGAATCTGCAAGTAAATGTAAATGAGAAGGAAAGAGAGCGTAGACACAGAGACACACAGACAGACAGGGACAGGGTGAGAGAAGCAGGGAGAGACAGCGAGAAATGGAGATGGGAGGGGGTGAGGGAAGGAGGGAGAGACAGTGAGAAAGGGAGATGAGAGGGAAAAGAGGGAGATGAAGGGCAGAAAGTCTGCCGGGTTTTCCTAGAACTACAAATGATCTAAATGTAAACAAACGCACCAACAAAACGAGAGCATCGACATATCCGGTAGTTACGTTGTCAACAGTGGCCAAGCAATACCTCTGAAGGCGGTCCCTTACTATATGCTGCCATTTTTATATCTTTTCCCCTCAAGCCCCTATGGCCAGAATGGAATATCACACGGCATTTCGCATCTTCCTCGGTCCTTCCGGTAGATGTCGCATGATCGCAAGCACTACCTGATCAGGTCGCAATCGTACGACTGCGACAAGTCGCGAAATACCGTGACATATTCCATCGTGAAGATGGGCCTTGAGGGGCAAAGTTAGAAAAATCGCACTTTAGTAGTCTGCACACTACCGAGCTCATGCTCGTCGACCGGGGAGGGGTGGGGCGTGTGGGTGGCGCGAGTGGAGGAGCCGCGTGCTACGAAGGGGCGCCGTGCCAGGTACGGGCCTCTTCCCCCACCCCCACACCGTCGCCCCGCCGGCTCGGCCCCGCTTGTGACCAGCGGTCAATACTCCTCCGCCCCCTCTCCCCCTTCCCTCGCGCGGCGCGGGCGCCTGGCACGGCGAGCTCGCCCCCGCTGCCCCACGCCCGGCCCCCGAAGAACGTACGGACGTTTCCAACACCGTCACGCCGCACCGCTCCGGGCCACTGCTGTGACTCGGGTGCACTTTGCGACAGAACGATCTGAATTAAAGCACTACCGGGAGACATGGCTCAAGGCATCAAATGATGTCACCGCAATCCCTCTGACTGGCAAATCCTTGGTTAGACTGGCCAAGCAATAGCTCTGTTTTTGATTCACGTGGTGTTTATTAGAGAAGCAACGGAAAACTACCGATCATAGCAGCGAACCGCCAGAATTCTCCCTCAGACTGCAGCTGAATTCGATTATCTAGCTAGCTAGCTAGTGTACCCTACACACTAGTGAGCCCTACGGAGGCAGGATTTTCGATACTAGCCGTTGCGACGTTGACGACAGAATATCGATGTTCTGAATTGAAACATTACCGGGAGAGGTGGCTCAGGGCATCAACTGATGTCACTGCAGTCCCTCTGACCGGCAGGTCATTAGTTAGATTCCCTACAGAGGCAGGGTTTTCGATATTAGGCTTTGTGACGGCCACGACAGAACATCGATGTTCTGAATTAAAACGTTACCGAGAGAGGTGGCTCAGGGCATCAACTGATGTCACTGCAGTCCCTCTGACTGGCAGGTCCTTGGTTTGAGTCCCTACAGAGGCAGGATTTTCGATACTAGCGGTTGCGACGACGACAGAACATCGATGTTCTGAATTAAAACGTTACCGAGAGAGGTGGCTCAGGGCATCAAATGATGTCACTGCAGTGGATTGAACTACATGTAACCTCCATTAATACCACAAAAAGAGGCGTATGAATAGATAAGAAATATGTACAAGCTCTTCTTCCGGATTGTCTTACTGTCCATGCAGTTTGGTTACGAATAACACGACAGAAATGAATTGTTTACTAATAAATTCGTTTGACGCAAGTACCAGTGGGTAAAATAAAAAAGAATCTTTAAGTAAAATACTGTACGAGTAAATAATATGAAAGAAATTTATAGCGTTTCATTAAAATATGATCCAATTACATTCAAATAATCTTAAACACGCGTGGCTTATGTAAAATGGATCTTTTCCCTCTTCCAAAAAGATTGGATTTGGCGAATAATTGGGCAACGCCGGTGTTTTGTAGTGACGATCTAAAAAATCTCTACGGTAATTAATAATTATTCTGTGAACATCCAAATTTTGCCTCGTGGCTCGTTCTTGGTCAACGTGCTCGCTTTCCACTACGCGATCTCAGGTTCGATTCCCGGTCGAGGCATGACTACAGTGTGCGTTTTCCTTGCAATGTCCCAGTATATGTTGCTGAGTGACGATGTCTACGTGCTAACCACACGTACCCTCTTAACCCGTGGCCGCGAGGCAGCGTCGTCGCCGTTAGGCCTGATCCCGTTCACTAGCTGTCGCGCCAACTACATACATACGTACATACCCAAATTGTTAAATACTGGAGAAAATGCGCTTTTTTTCGAGGGAAGGGTGTTTCAAAGTGCCTTCGGACGTTTGGGAATATGTGGCGAAGGATTTGTGATATTTTGTTATTGAAGAATCGTTTGCGTAATTCCTCTGTTGTCATAAATTTACGTAATGTAATCCTAATATCATTGGAAAACTGGGTCTATATCTTATCCCATTTTGCCTCACATCGCCAATCACAAATGCTTCGCCTTTTGGTTTTTGGAAAACGGCAAAGTCCCTTGACAAACTTCGTCTTTGGGGCCGCCGAATCCACCGAGAGCGTTTGCACGTGAAATGGTAATGTGGAAAAAGGCAAACATATTCTTTGGCTTACGCCTATGTCATCTTTTCCAGATTCTGTTTCGACTTCAATTCGTCTCATCAGCTTGAAAAGTGCACGAAAACAGCAACATGGCTGTCTGTGCTATCCAAGGACAGAAAGTGGGTGTTTTGGAAAACTTTTGAAATCATTCGTACCCCACGAAGCTATGCCGGCTTTGGCTCACGCCTTTACTTTGGCCTTAGCACAATCCTAATATCTGTTCGAGCACGCAAGCTATCACATTTAATTAAACTAATGTATGCGCATCTCATTACAATAAGCTATATGTACAAACTTTCATTTTGTATTTATTCAACAACGAAAGCACGTTGCCAACGAATTGCGTTTCTCAGAACGTCTGTTTCCTCCCCTGCGTCGACGTTCCGACGTTGCCTCATAGTCGGATCGCCCGCAACGTACTCAAATCCTGCGCAGTAATTTACTCATTAAAACGTTAACCACACAAAGCACATTGTAAATTCTGATATTTAATAACACGCATTTCCATTTAGATTGTTTAACCCTTAACTGGCGTCGTGGTGCCATTTTGACACCACTCGAATTTCGAAGTCAGATATCCTTCCTATTTTTCAAATGAGAATATTAGTATGCTATTTACCTTCAAATATGTTTATCGTTTGATTTGACAAGTATTGCTGAATTTCGTGCAGTTTTTTGGCAGTGGCGTGTAAGGGAAATATATGTTGGGGTCACAGAGGCACCACCACGCCAGTTACGCAACTGTGTTTGAAATGGCTTCTTCATTGAAGAGACTGTATTTTAGGCTGACCCGAATTATGATATTGCTATCTTTAAATTATTAGAAGTAGAAAGTGATTATAGTGACATTGAAGGGAATGACTGTGAAGGGAAAACTTTTTGAAGATGCTGGCACGTCATCTTGCCGAACCTTCAATGAACCTCTGTGAACTTCACGGAATCATCTCGAGAATATTGAAGAAATCTATTCCTGGAGCTGAACGTAACTCACAAGCAGCAAGGAAAAGAAAGCGGTACGCAAAATTGGCCGGAAAAATTATTGAAAAACAAAGTTGTGATACATGCTGCTGCATAAATATATCACGAATGTCAGGCAAACATTTGTAAGGAATGTATAGATGTCTATTTCTGCAATAATGTTTGTAGTTTATTTTTTAATATGTGTATCAGTTAATGATAATACAAAATAAATAAAGCTTTCAAAATTTCCATGTAAAAATATGGTTTCATTCATGAGAATGTATCAGTAATGTCACAAAGAAGTTTATTATTTAACCCTCCGGCGGGCGCGTCCCATCATTTCCCATCAGCAGGCGCGTGCCGCACTCCGCGTCGCATTTGTCAACTTCGTTTTTCGCGTCAGTAATTATTACTTTTGTTATTAAATGTGAAGGAAATATTCGTTATTTATGATTGTATGCATTTTATTTCAAAATAACTAAATAGCATACGAAATAACAATATTAACCCTTAAATATAACACTTATTTAATTATACGTAAATATAACGTTTGGGTCTGTCAGACCCCAATTTTAAAGTATGTATATTTTTACCTGAAGGTTTTTGAAAGTTCCGTAAATATTTTTTAATTATACTTTTAAGTCCTTTTAGTATAGCTAACACTGTTTTGAGGGAAATTAATGTTATTTTAATAAAATATTAGCTCCATTCATAAAAAATTACACATTTTTGACAAATGTGTATAGATTTGGATGAAAATTTATTTGTTTTTGAAACAAAATATCACAGTTAAACTTTATATTTTATTAAAGGCCATACAATGTATTGTAACCGAGTATTATCATTATCTTAAAAATGTAAACAGTTTTCCTTACAATACTTTAGCAAATGAGACGCTATTTAGATAACAAAATAATGCTTTATTAGAGATTTAATTGAAGTAAAATTTTCCAGTGGAAAATGAAAACAAATCAAATTTTAACTATTATTTTTAATTTACACACGTAAAAATAACATTTGTGTAAAAAAGAAAATAAAATTATTGAAAATCATGTTCTAAAACAAAATCAGTATCCAAATCCCAGTGATAACAAAACAAGCTCTCCGATGTTTCTTTACCACTCTCATATAGTAAATCTCGTATTAGGTGTGAATTATGTTTAATGTTATTTTGTCTATAAAAAGTCTTAAAAACAAACACCAAAATTGCAGCTTTGAAAAAGACACACGTAAATATAACACTGGGGTCCAGCAAACCCCAAAGACACTTCCGCACTCTCTTGCGAGCTTAGTAGCAGACTATCAGAAGGCGGCAACTATGCAAACCCTTCCCAAACGTACTATCTGAATTTACGTGGGAGTAAAATATCGCAAAAATTTATTTTCCAACTAAACTTATATAAAGAATTTTGGTTGGGGTCCAGGGTTATATTAAAATGTTAATAAGAATCTGATGCATCACTCGCTCCCTTTGTGTCTTGGTTCGTGCCACATGAAGGGGAATGAATACGGTGCAAACGTGTCTTCTAATGTTTCTTTGGAAACAACGCATTTAAATTGAATTAGAAGTTAGTACTCCAAAATCTGTGTCATAAAGCTCAATAACAAAACAGCAGTATGAATTGTAATGGATAAAATACGCTAATATTATACTTACATGACCAAGCGCGTGCGTTGCGAAATGCCGCAACCGTTGCAGTTTGAATTACTCATGAATAACGGTCGGTCGGCAGAGTCTAAAATAGTGATTTGATTTAGTTATCATTCGGTTCAAAATACAATGAATGAAGAATATTAATGAGCTCAGTAGTGCGACACAAATTATTTACACAAAATCAACAAAAATGTAAAAATGCGACTCCGAGTGCCGCTACGCGCCCGCCGGAGGGTTGAGTAAAAAATATATTAAATATTAATTATTTTATCCAAACTATGTTGAAAATTCTATAAAAATGTGATTAAAAAGACATAGATTAAAGTGCATTACAAATTTTCATAATGAAATGAAAAAAAATTGTGGGATCATAATGGCACTACGACCCTGGTTATATAACAAAAAATCACCACGCCGGTTGAGAGTTAATTAACAATTCAAGTTACAACTTTCTTATCACATGAACATGTACGCCCATTGTCTCCCGTGAGCTTTCAGCGGCAAACCTGCCTTAGCTGCCACGCTGCGCGCGTCACAAAGATCACTGCAGAGCTGGACGCCACAAGGTACAGACGTGTGTCACACATTTTCTTTTTACATTGCTACATTTTATATTTACGCGTGTGCAAAATGCTTTTTAGTTTTTTTCTCTATAGTTCAATGCTATACGACGAACTAGCCAGTGCCATCAACTACATTGTATGGAACTTTTAACATTTTCAAGTGAACCGTTGTACGCGTGAACCATGAACTGCATTCTCAAGTGTTACGCAATACGTGTTTTCACATCGCCATCCCTAACAGTAATTTTGTACATTCATTGGGTGGCCAAATATTTCTGCCCAATACAGAAGTTAATTCCTAATTTACTATGCAATAGTGCCATGCATCTGCTTTGACAGTATCTTTCCATGTGCTTATGGTTGATCAAGAAACTGTGTGTATAATCTAAAATTTCAGATAATATGTTACGCAACATGGTGCAATCTTTCTGCTCGTAACATTTACGCTCTGCACATTTGATTGAACTTGAAATTCGCTGCATGCCAGTATTGCTTTAGTACAGCAAATGATTTGTACAGCATGTAACGCCAGTGCTATGTTACTAATCCCACGAGATTGCAGCACAAGGTGTATTATCTCATATGCTACGTAGACGAGGCGGCCGCCACGTGTGCCGGCCCCTACCACGCTCGCCCGCCTGGGCAACCTTTAGTTGAGCTCCCATCAAGACAACAGCAACTGATCATCAATGTGTTAATGCATAGGCGTCTGTAACAATCAGTGTAATTTCACCTATGACCACAATAGCCTCACTGTTCATCTGTATTCAGACTCTTAATTTTACTTGTGTAAAGAACTTTAATTTCAACAATTTTAGTAACCTAATTCAAAATTAAACAACTCCATGCTTATGCTTATTTAATTCATGCAAAAAATTAGTATTACCAGTAAATTTACTGGTGAATTTTTTTTTCTATGACAACCTTTGGTATAATTATATGCATTCATTGTATATATCTTTCAATTCATTTGTGGCGTTGACAGCACCTGAAAGAACATTTTCAGGAATGCGGGACCGGTGACTCGCTCATAATCAATCAATCACCAGCGGTCCTCCAATGTAAGTAGCAACCAGAGGATGTAAGCTGCAGTGCAATCGGCTTCGCCTTAAATTAAATACGGTCTGCTATTCACAACACACGCTGCACCCTACAATATCGTTACTGTATATGTATATATGTTGAGACGGTACCTATACACGTGGTCCTGAGAGCGACTACGTATTGAAAACCATTTGAATTGCCGTGCAACTCAGGGTGCGTTCAATGCGATAGTGTGGGCTGACCGGAAGCGTAGGAGAGGCAAATGACTGACCAGAGGGATAGAGGCGGTATCGTTGACATCAGGAAGGAGAAAAGAAGAGGAAGTGAGTGACCACTGAAGAAGAGATCGCAAGAGTTGTTATTCATATTCTGGCAGCGGAGCGGAAAAGTTCTTACGATTTCGGCTGTTAAAACAATAAGACTTGTGCTGTACTTGGTAGTGGACATACGAAAGTAGCAAGTTATTCGACAAGCGTTTGTTTAAAACATAAGTGGAGAAAGGGTTTTTTATACGCTGTAAAATAGTCAGTTGTGAGAATATTTGTAAAAGAAGCGAAAGAATTTTATTTACGGCGAGGGAATGCTCGCATATTCACAAGGCAGCGGTATTTCAAGTAATCGTTTGAAAATAGAACTAGTTTACAACGACAACAGCCGCTATTGTGAAATGCGATAGTTTGATTTCATTAGCGTATGAACTGTGTCGAATGCAATTCATGATATAAACGCGCTTAAGGAGAGTGCTGGGAATATCTGCTGGACGGAGAGTGAAGACGACCGGACTAGGAAGAAAAATGGAAGAGAGTCGTGCGAGGGCCTGCAGAGGCAGAGGGTCGGAAGGGAGAAAAAGGAAGAGGGTCTGCAAGAGATTTGGAATAGTGGGATCGGTTCCTGATCTTGAGTTGCGGCAGCGACGCGCGTGCGGCTCGACCTTCGCTGGAAAACGAGAGGTGACAATGGGAGACTCCAGGACGCTATACGTCGGTTTTTCTTTGTTGGCGCGTGGGGGGGGGGCTGTCGTCAAAATGGAATATCGCACGGTATTCCGTGTCGTTCTCGGCTGTGCCTCTAGGAGTCGCATGATCGCCAGCACTGCTCGATACAGTCGCGATCATGCGACTCTTAGCGACAGAACCGAGAACAACGCGAAATACCGTGAGATATTCCATTTTTATGCCCCCCCCCCCACGCGCCAAGAAGAAAAAACGAAGTATAAGTATCGCGATATTTTTATTTCTGTCCGTCGAGAGAGAAACGATAAAGCGAAATTCTAATTCTCCGTTTTGTACCCCGCAGGGGGAGGACGTGTCTGCATAGGTAGACATGACTTCTGGTGGCGTGTCGAGACGACCACCCGGACCCTGAGTTGAGCGGCATTAGCCTGCCGAAAACCCTCTGGAGCACGTTTAGGCGGGCGCCTTCCTCGCTCGCCGAACGCAAGGAGGTGAGGCCAACCTCTGGTGGAGAGCACGACCATCCAACCCCAGTCAGGGCGTACCTTAAGGCCTGAAACACGGTTTGGGTAGGCAGGATATGAGCCTGTCGTCCTCAGGGTGGGGGCCAGAACTGAGCCCCTCGGGGCAATGGGTAAGTCTTGTAAACGCTCCAAGGCGAGCATGAATGGAAACGACCGCCAGGATAAATCCTAGTCTCCCCGTCAAGGGAGAGGTAAAGAGAGATTCATGTAAGAACAAGCAATTTTGACAGCTAGTGCTGGCAACATAACCGAAGGCTCTGTGGTCGTTGAGTCCTTGATCCCATTGAACTCTTTTTCCTCGATTCGTTCGTTTGCAGTTGGCTAACTTGTAAGTGGTTTCGACGCTTCCTTTTGTGATGTCCTCGTCCGACGAAAATATAGTCCGCTACGAGAAATAATTGAAATTAGGAAGTGCAGTGCTATGTGCTCTTCTGTAAAAATTTATTTCTTTCATACACATTATATGGAATTTACTTTTGCGTGATAAGTGTTATGTTTATTTTAAAACTGAGTCTTGAATGTAAGGTGCGTACTGGTGCACGTGTTTCTGAACAGCTGCCGCGGCGGAGGGATACTTCTCTGAATTACATGTGATGTTCACTTGTTTAGCGCTTTCGCTTGTTCTTACTTGAATTCTTCTATATATAGCGGGGAGTGAAAAGTACGTACCCGCCGGTTCAAATGTGAAAACCCAGGCTAGACTGTGCAGTAGTAGTCTAGGCTCACCCACACTAATCTGACCTCGACGGAGCCACGTTGTTAGGGCTCCTGTGGGCACATGGCTAGTTTGCCTCGGCTGACGAAACGCAAAGGGGGCGGGGGCTTCTCCCCTGGTGCAATTGAACACAAGCAACCGGGCCTCAGTATTCCGGCACACCCGTGTCGAAAAAAAGCATGATTGCTCAAAGGGAAGGCATATGTTCAGGCGGTCCTCGCTGGGCAAATTGACGCCAGGCGGTGCCGCAACGTAAGGGAGGCCCTCAAGGGAACCTGAGCGGAAACGAGAATACCGGAAGTCCCCGAGTCTCCGGCATACCCGGTGCTGATAGCTGAAAAGCAAAGGGTAGTGTATATAATCGAGAAAAGCCTTAAGATAAAGGAGAGACGTAACTGCGGAGCGGCCACGCGGAGCACGATCGAGGGTACAGCCTCCAAATGCATAATTGAGTCTTCGTACATAAGGACGATTAACAATAAGGTTATTCCAACTTAGATTTAAGTAATGAAATAATCGAATCTGGGACACCATAAATCTGTGTTTTGATGTTATTTTGATGTTTGATCTAACGTGTTACGATGTGTGATGGCAATACGAACTGCCGATAAATCGTGAAGATACAGCAATTTGGCACTTACTAAATCTTTCCGACCGAGGTCAGAGCTGCTAGCTTCGTGTTCGGACCTATGGATGTGGAAGTTGTTGTCATCCAGGGTTCACACTGGGGGGTGGGCCGTGGTAACTGCGGCCATGGGGTGGGAAGCGTTTCGAGCTGGCGGAACAGATGGGGATGAAATGCCATCCAGGACCTTTTCGCAAATAGTGGCCCACCACCGACAACAGATGGCAAGGTCCGGCAAACGGGTAAGCCCTGGGGGGCAAGTCCCAAAAACATTTTAAAGCCCGAAACGGGGACCGGAACTCCCGACTGTCGTTTTGTTCCTGGCGTAACTCAAGTCAATAGCCTAAAGGTCTACGCAGTGAGTAGACGGGAAGAGGGCCCGGAGCCCCTTGAACCTAGTCCGAGAGGTCCTCTGATGGGCTTTTGTTTCTTCGTGGCAGTGGCCCATTAACTCGATGAGTATTTGGGTGGGGTTCGCCCCGGTGAAAATGAGGCACTATAAAGAAATCGCACTGGCCTCTGGCCAGTAGGGATGTCAACTGGAACATCGCGGCCCGACACAGGCATTGTAGGCTTGTGCTGCGTGACGACGTGATTCGGTAATGGACGTGGCGTGGAGTATGTCACAACATGGGATGAGATTAGATCCTATGGATAAGATACCCACCAGTAGCTTACTCCCCAAACTAACAAGTTCTAGATTCTCCGTTTCGTAAAGACAGAACTGAAAAGGTAATTAACTTGAGATGTGTTTAATGTTGTTGAACAAGCTTTTCAGAAGGAAGTTAATGAACCAGGAGAAAGAAAATCATTGGTCGAAATTTTTTATCAATGTATGATTTAGTTTTAATTCGAAAATCTTTTGTATTAATCAGAAATAGAATGCAAAGTTTGAACCGTTTTTAAATACTGTGTTAAAAGAAATTAATGAAGTTCGGGTGATAAAATCACTATTTAACTCGCAGTAAAAGTATTACAGGATAAATTTGCAAATCGCATCCCATTGCCTGAATTATTGAAATAGGCCTTCACGTAATGGATTTTTTGAAGATAATAGAAACGAGGTTAATTTAAATGAATGTAAGTATGTTATTTTCTTCATTTTATTTCGATGATTGAATAAATCCCTATTTTACCGGAATAGTGCTATCGTTTACTTCACATGCGATCTCCATTGAAAGCTTCACCCTACAAAGAGGCCTGCTCCTTTCAGGGTCTCAGGGTCAAATAAAAATAGTTGTGTTACGATACTGATATCGTAACACATCTTTTTACAATACGAGATTGGAAAATTATCAAACGAGCGACGATAGGAGCGAGTTTGATAACCAATCGAGTATTGTAATAAGATGTGTTACGATACGTTTATCGTACAACGTTTTATCCACTTTCTAAAAACTCAAATATCTGAAATATTCACTATTTTTTCTTCTGAGAAATGTGGCCAACTCATGTGGCGTATTTTGTTGATCGAGGTTAGTGGGAGGTCATGGATGATTTCAGTATTAAAGATAAAAGAACGAGAAAAGGAATCGTGTAAAAACTAGGTGAACGCATGTGAATTATTTGTTACTTCAGAAAATATTATTGAAATATTAATGAGCGTGGATGATGAAATTGAACGATCAACTTATGCTCTGCCAGAAAAGCCAAAATGCCAGAAAAGCCAAGAATGTCTTACGAGAAAGAATATAGCATTTTTGAAGAATGGTGTAGAGAAAAAAATGTTTCCAATATATCTGAAAAAGTAATGCTGACGTATTTCACTTTTAAAGCTGTAAAAGAGAAGCCCAGTTCAATGTGGTGCCACTATTTCATGCTACGAAGTAAGATTTTAGTTAATAGAAATATTGATAAACTAGTAAATAAGTATTTAAGGCAATATTAGTCGAGTTTCTTAAGAGACAAAGTGACGAATATGTGCCCAAGAAATCGGGAATTTTTGCAAAAGAAGATATCCATAGATTTTTACTGAAGGCAGATGATCATTATTTAATAATAAAGGTAACGTTAATTGTAGGGATATGTGGAGCTCATCCGTCTTCATCTGCGGAAATTAATTCAAATAATTGTACAAATGTTGTAATCCGTGTTTATAATAAATAGATGTTCTATGAAGTGTTGACTTTTGTTAATAGTAGGCCTTGGAATATTATAACACTGAGTGCACTAATAACTTCTATTACGACACTGTTTTCAGTTTCCTAATGTTTCACGTTAAAACATCAAAGTGGATAACAATATTAATGAGTATTATGGCGAAGTACCGTCACAATGTATGTGGGTGTGTACAATGTGTACAAGAATGTACAGTGACCGATCACGTATTCGTATAAGAGAAATACTTCGCCCTTCACCCCAAGGTATACGACAATCGACTTACGCAGCATTTGACATTGGCAACAGTGAATATCGCATCAAAATGATTATCGTAGTAGAACCGATATCTCGAATCGACGTACATTCATCACCTCATCGATTCTGAAGAATATCATCTCCCATTTGACTAGAAGCAGCTTGATGAACAGGACGTTATAAAGTTTTACATTGAGTTTGGCTCGCGCCGCTCATTATCATGTAAATCTGTCGCCTCTGGTACCTGCATCGTTGTTCGTATCGTTGAAGAAATCAGACATGTTATAATTCGCTGTTTCGTTCACAATAACAAATCCGTCGCAATGTGCTACAGAATACATTTCTCCGAGCTGTGACAGGATAATATTTATAATACAAGTAGTAGTTGTTGTAGTAAGAGCATCAAACAATCCGCATTTGACGCTCGTTTTTAATGTCGTAAAACCTGCCACATTGCAAACAATGTATTTGCTGCCATTAAATATTCTGGTTTTGTCTGCAAGATCAATAATGAATATAGTTTCATCATAGATTTTTCTTCGTAGTGTTCTGTGTTCAATGAAGGTTACACGCATCTCAGCCTCTTTAACAGTCCCATGACTAATCAATTTTTGGGCACAAAGATCATCAATGGGGGAGAGGTCAGGATGGATTAAGCTTGACGTAGGCTCTAGACACAATTGTTTCGTAGGCCTTAGAAAAATGTATAGGGCTGTCTTAAACTCTAATTATTGGACTTTTCGAACGAAGAAAATTCAATACGTTGGAAATACGTCAAATACAATTCGTTGGAAATTTTTATCGTATTATGTGACAGAAACAGTATTATGTCTGATTATTAATTTTTTCACGCTTTTACAGACCTAAGTTTGTAATGTAATATCTATATTGTAATGTATAAATTATTGAATTTATTAAGTTTAAAAATCAATAATTTTTATAAAATACGTGATTTATTTATTTTTAGTCCGGAATAACCTTTTAATATGAATCAGAAAGCCCTATCTTAGGCCCCTACGTCGGCTTGATGGGGTTTTCTCCAAACAAGTTTCTTTCACCAGTCTTGCAACGTCCCTAGCGTTGCACTCCCAAAATATCTAACCATCAACAAAATAACCTATCTCAACATCAGCATCATCAATAAATCAAATCACTCTAAACAATCTTCCTTTCAATTCTTAACCACTCAATAAAATAACCTTTCTACTTTTTCTACATACCTTCATTCAAATCTGGTGATGACGATGGCTTAGAGTTCTTTTCTAAACATTAGAGAAGCGTTGAAATTCGAAACTATCATTATAAAAAATGATTTTAATAATAAAAGTACTAGTTGATGAAACAGTAACTCTAAACAAAACCAAAAGATGTGGCTCGGGGCATCAACTGATGTTACTGCATTTCCTTTGATCGGGAGGATTTAGGTTCGAGTATCGAGGGTGGCAGGACTTTCGATACTACGTAGATATCTAGACCAAGTTAAGTCGCTGTCTAGAGGAAAATTCTAGCGGCCGGCTGCTCTGATCGGTAGTTTTCGATGGTTTCTCTGATTAATGCCAGTCGTTTTCGATGGTTTCTCTGATTAATGCCAGTCGAATGCCAGAGCAGCACCCTAGTAAACGGGCCACAAACTGCGTGAAATCTTTCCTTTCCCTTACTTGCATACACTTACCCTTACATGCACCACACACGCCGAGAGACCAGACTGGAGTTTACAACTTGTCACGGCTGAGGCAGTGTCCGCCTGGTAGTGGGAAACGCCGCTAGCCGACAGGTCGGCGCCGGATCTTATCTTCCAGTGGGGGAAGATCACCGTCACCTCCGGGGGGAAACGTGCACCACACTTACTGGACTTATGCCCTTAACAGTTTATGCTCCCGGAATGACCAATCTATCTTGTCGAAACAAAGATGAAAAAAGCTTGCAGGGGGCTATTGATTAATTCTCAATGCGTTGTGTGAATTGTTATAATTCTTTTATTTTCTACAACAAAGACGCAGCATTGCCGTATATTCTTCTCTCAGTAGATCCGGAGAGTTTTCACTTCATTTTTTTCCTCTTCAAGAAAGCACTTGATATTTTAATTTTGAAATGTTAGTCGTTATATTATGGCGATATTATTTTTGGAATGTTGGTGGTCTTGTGTTCTAAATAAATTGCAAAAACCTACAGTATAATTCGCTCGGTAGTGGTGATTTTTATATTATGTTCTTTCTTCTTCTGTAGCCTAAAGATATTCAATTTTTTTTTTTCTCAATGTTGATACTGTATTTTTAAGGAACTAATGAGCATGAATCGAAATTTAGTGAGGTATATACTTGTCCTCCGTGTTTGATTAAGCACCATATCACTTAATTATTCCAAAGGAATAGGGAAATATCGGCTGAACAAGTTTATATGGCTCTTGTAATATTCTTCCCCACAGACGAAATACATTATAACTTCCTGGCGTGCGTGGGAGGTACCTCGACACAGCACGTGGCAGATTTATCGCACCTCAAGGGCAATCTTCGATCTGTGGACAAAATGGAGTCGTCTGTTATGTTCGCTTCCTGGACACCTCTGCCACTAGACTCTTGATGTCTCCCTCTCTGTCCCTTCCCCGCCACCAATTCGTTCCGGGCAATGAAAAGCTGGCATTTGTCACGGAGGCCAGGGGAGATCTACAGGCTTTGTTCCTACGCGGACAAGACACGGGACCTGTTTTAAGATATTTTTCTTTGCTATTTCATCAGAACTGTTCACACATAAACGGAGAAAATAGCTCAAATGTAACACGTAATCTTAAATAGAAACAATTATAACCTGTCTTTGGTATAAGAGAAAAGAGCGTATATTTCAAACGTACCGTGCCCGAAATGGTTATGTATTCCTCCAAATATCACGAGCAAGGGAGCAGAGAAAAAAAAAAACAAGGAATATACACCAAACTGCTTCGCTAACTGTCGTCTGAGCGCGCAAAACACACCCTACACTTACGGGGCGAATTCCTCATCGATTGAAGCGTCCGGAATCATCAATCAATCAACAGTAAATTAGTATCTGACTTCCCGTCGGAGCCAAGGCCTACCAGCATCGCCCAATCCTTGTTGCTGTGGGTTAAGGCAGTGGTTTTAAGGTCTTCTACTGGTGGCAGTGACACGAGTCGTGGCGCCGTAGCATGCAACGAGTTTCTCTGCGACACTAGCGTCGGGAAAGGAAACTATTAGTAACCCCGCCGTTTTACAATAGGGATGGCTTTGTCTCTGGTGGCGGGGTAATGAACTGCGTAGAGGGGCGATTTCGTCGTGGCACTCGTGCCACGGACTCCCTCTCTTGGCATCAACCTTGCCAACACTGGGTTAAGAGGTACGTGTGGTGAGCACATAGGCATCCCTACGGCGTATTCCGATCTCCTCAACGTGAGAAGTGAGCTTCCTCACTGCAGCATATACTGGGACATTGCAAGGAAAGTGCAAACTATAATGTTGCCCGACCGGGAATTGAACCCGGGGTCGCGTCCCGGAAAGCGTGTATGCTGACCAGTGAGCTACCCGCGTCTCCCAGTAAGTACTACACACTGAAAACAAGGCGATGGATCACTTGCGTGGAAGAGTTGGGGAACCTTGGTGATGAAGATGGAGGTTACCGATCAGTTGGCATTAGGAAGTTCATACAACTCAGCAGTGAATCTTCATATTACTCGAAATAATCGAAGAGATTAAAAGTACTTATTCAACGTCATTATACACAGTAAGATAATGGTTAAGAGACTGCCACTTAATATTGAATAATTAATCCATTGTTACCTGATTATTCTTTCAATTTTAAATCAATGATTGATGAGTGTGCACGGAATGTGTCTCTCCATAGTTACGCGATGAACGCGGTCCGTGACGTATGATTGGTTGACAAAACTCGAGTCCGTGGGATGACAAACCTCAGCAATACCTACTAACACTTAGGCCTCACAACTCAATCCATGACGTCAGCACATACAGACCACTGCCTCTCCGGAGCCGTAAGGCTGGAGAGGAATATTCGAATATAACAAAGTTTGGATTAGGAAAAACTTACACTTTTGGAGGAACATTAAAGACCATGAATGTTCACTCTTTTGTATCATTAATAAAACATACAGGGCGGATAGTACGTTCAAATGGGCGATATTAAATAACTTGATACAGCCAACAATTTTTTTAGCATTCTCTTTTGTTATTGCTGAAATAAGACTAGAAAAATAATTATAGCATTCGTCATCAAAATGTAATTCCCAAAATTTCTATTGGAATTCATACAATTGAAAGAAGAAATACAAGTTAGGTTCTTGATGTAACTTTTAATTGTAGGTAATTGTAAGTTCCATAATGTGATTAATGAAAGCAAGCAAATGAATAAGGTGAAGGAATGGTAAGAATGCCAAATAAATTAGTTTCGGAGGCCTGAAGTATTAGTAGGTATTGACTACATGCGTTTAGGTTTTTGTTCGGTTTTAGAAGGTACGCATTAACATTGGCACTTAAAGATTTAGGAAGCATTTTCTTGCCGCGCTGAGTTGCTTTAGTCTCTTTAAAATCTTGAATTGAGACATGAACTTTTCAACAGTAATCCAAACAAAAGTCTTAATCATAAATGAATCTTAAATCATTACAAAAACCACCTTAAACCATTAGAAAATCTTATAGCGCAAACTAATCAATGCGTACGAGTAAACTAATCTAGTACACTACGTGCAAACTAATCAATGCGAACGAGTTTTTAAGCATGTCGTTTATAGTCTTTTCTATACAGCACGGAACTGTAGAATTAAATTTTAAAAAATTGTAAATTATTAAATTTACCGCAACCTAAAAAACAAAATGAAGAAGAATAAACGAAATTACATTTAACTTCGTGTTTAAAATTATAAATCTCAAAAACTAAATACAACTAAACACAGGCGAACAAACACAATCGGAACACGAAATTTCTGAACACGGTATGACTCGGCAACCGAAACACGTGTCAGCGCAGCTATGATCCAATAGCCGAACGTATCCCTTTCTACAAAAATTACTAAATTCTAAAGATATTCACCACGATTTGTGTAAATATATAATGTATTCGAGGTATTATTTTACTAATGTAATTGTTACAAAAAGTTATGTTAATGAATATTTAAAACTTTAAAAAACCGGAAGGGATGTTTATTTACCGGAAAAGTCTATAAGGCCTGTACTTCATTCTTGACCTCGGGCGCGCTATAATTTTTCGTTTTCCGCAGTCGACGGGTAGCAGCCAAAATGATTGCTAGCTTTAAAAGCTATTGGGACGACAATTCGCTGCACGAACATTCGCCGTCAAAAATTCATCCAGGCTCTGGAGTGTCGAAGTATTTCATATAATCTATTTAGCTAGAATCAATTCTTGGATTCTTTATGAAAAGTTCTCGCGAAGCAATACGTTTCAGCCGTCGTACTTACTGCATCTGACTGCAGAAATTTGCACCAGTACGGCCACCTCTCGAATTTTCAGTTTGCCAATGACTGAAGCATGTGAGATAAAAATGTTGGTTGTGCGGCATCCAAGTACACACTTGATGTCGCGAGAATTTTGGAAGCGAATGAAGTAGTCTAGTAACAGGTTGCTCTTTAAATTGACGATATATTCTTTCTCAATAAACACAAAAATCAAGAAAGGACAATAATTACCGTTCTTACATTCAATGACAAAACATAGAATTGAAAGAATGCATAAAATACAATGAAAATTACTGACAGAAATACTATACCAATGCAAAAAAAATCAATAGCACATCACAATAAAAATGTTTACTCAAAAAATAACACCTTCATTTCATGAAATATCGCTTTTACAAAAGATAATGATCTATACCTACGTAAATGAAGAAAAGCTAATGTACATATTTACAATTCTCATTGCTTTCAGATTGCATAATTTGCTTGCTTGAATATTGAATTTTGGTTAATTACTTGTTGTTTGCATTCAACCTTCAAAATGAACAATTACAATTGCAGCTACTAAATAAATTCTGTTTCATAATGTTTTCCAGTTTGAGTAAGTACGTAACTCATCAAACATCGAATTTTCAGTTCGTTACTTATCTATTCAAGATTTCTTAACAAAAATTATGAGACTTCCTTTGATTTATGTAATATGGCGTTATCTAACGTCATCTACGATTCTCGATAAGCTTGCTGCCGTTATGACCTTGACTGTACACTCCAGCAATAGTTATAAAATGTAACAGAATCTTTGATATAACTTTGAGTAGAAACACGTTTAGGAATTCTACACGTTTATTAAACAGAAAGAACACACATACTTTTCACATTGGTAAATACTTCTGAAAACATATTGTCGTTTAGTTTCCATTCATTTGATTCGTTAATGGTTTACTCGATGTAACTTTTAACATTACTTAAAAATATTTGAAGCAACATAGATGGTTACTTGTTCATACACGCTGTCATTTCTTTCCAGCATTTTTCCACATTTGTGAGCATGTCGTTTGTCCCTTTGTTCCACAACACATTCGTCACAAGCAGATTTAATATCAAAAAATTCTCTTGTGTTTCATTCTTACTCTTATGATGAAATTCTCCCGCTTGAGGGTATATCTGAAGGAATTAGAAATTTCACCACGAGAGTTGTAAAAGCTGATAGAGATTGAACCGTTTCATTATTGAATAATATTTGTACTTTAAATAGTAAAAACATATGATAGCGTTTTGGGATGATTTCCCTACTTTTAGTGATTTGAAGTCTAAAATAAAATGCAAAATAACAAGACTGACCGATTAACACTAGTGGTGGTAAACAGTACGTACTTTGTCGCCATTAGTAGTGGATACGTAATACTATTTATACCACAATTTTTTGCCCTAATTAACACATCTCATTCGTCATTTTTTGTAAAACTTATTACTAATCATAGAATATTTGCTGCAAAAACTAAGTATTTTCAAGCAACTACCTACACATTTGACAATAATAATGCATCATACAGCTAAATCATGTCACAGCAATGAGACGTAATTCACAGAAATTCGCGAGAGTGACGCGGAATGCGGTTGTTGCTTTTCACTCTGATATTCCCTGAAGGATAGCATTGCTTATTTTATTTCTTTCTAATATGTATTTAATAATTTCTACAAGATTTGTTTGTAAACGAATAACAAAAGCTCCAATATAAGAAACGGATCAAAAAAAATATTATACACATTCTAACGTACGTAGAATCCAACTGCCCCCAAACACATCTAAAATTACATTCCCAAAGCGCAGTACATTTTTGGGTGAGCGAAAGAATTCGTTCGTAGACAAATTACACAAAAACATTAATATTTTCAAAAAAATGTAACATGACTTTATTCGAAGATCTTGTTAATGAACTCATTTCATGAAGTAACGTGTGGTTATACAGAATAGTAGCTTCTAATTGGATGACAATATCCCCCTCTCCCTGCAGCTTTTGTCACCTTGATTTAAATTGGAGTGTACCTGGAGTTTTCCCAACCAGATTTCAGAATAGAGGTCCAGGAATTTGAAATTACACGTTAATTCTACAGCTACAAAGTATTCTACTCCACATGCACCGGATCCAATCGCGGAATTTGGAATGAAAGGTCCCGTCATTCTCCTGGTTTTGTACGTTATGACAAATGTGTTCATGGCTTGGACTTACCATTTCTTTCGTCTCCACCGACGGATTTAACATTAATACTCTAAAAGCATTGAAATAACTAAAAATGCAATATGCATAATGCCAAGATAATATGGCATGAACTTTTTGTTTCATTTTTGATCAATAAATCGAATGTGTCTGTAGTAAACAAACGTACTTGTTTCGCGATAAGAAATAACATTGGTTGTTCCGAAAAAATAGTTATTTATGTTCAAGGTGCTATAATCGTCATACATTTACCATTCATAATATAAATATAAATATTTGTAAAACTGCGGGGTTATATTCAAAGGCTAAGAAGCTATTCCTTTCTTTGGAGGATGTGTATTTCATATTTGTATGATGAATCAGATTTAATGTATTATACATATTACAATCTTGTAATCCTTATAAAAGAAAAAAGTCCGAAGATACGTAGTTGATTAACAAAGGCTTTTAGGTACTGGTAGAGATTTTCCGTTCCAAATAGTTGCTAGTTTTACGTGTTGGCTAATAATCAAAACCGAGCCCTAATTGTGAAAAGTAAATGCTTGAGCCATTTTGCCTCGAAGCCAGTTATCATAAGGTTGTCGTATGATATATGAGTACAGCAAAATTCTCTAATGATTTACCCCCATACGAGTTATGTTGGACATTCGAATTTGACACTTAAGTATCTTATGCTACCGCGCTCTTTTCGACTCTCATGTCCGCTACGAATAACCGACACAGCGGGTTTGAACACGCTCAGATACCAGAAATTTACTTAACTACCGGGTGTTCTTTTTATCTTTCGCCGAAGATTCCGACCGCGTCGCCCGGGCAGTCGAGGGCTCATTCGCCCGGCAAACTGCTGACTCAACTCCCGTGCTATCCGAGAACTATCGCTGCGCCGCTTAACGTACCTTAAAGAAGATGCTGAAAGTGGTGTCCTTCGGCTAGAATGCATTCTTGGCACCTCCGAAACACATTCTGATTTGCCCTTTGAAGTAAGTCTCGAGAAATTGCTGCGATATTCTCTTCAATAGAGCTTCACGAACAACCACTTCGCGACATAAAGATCGGAGTGTGGTGTGCGTTGAGTTCCACAAGAATTATCGGACCTATTTTTTTCAACACCACCGTTACTGCTGACGTTTACATATATCACATATTGGCATTATTCTTCGAACAATTGACACCAGCAGAAAGGCACGATGGTTACTTTCAAAAGGATTCGGCAACTGCTCACACTGCTGTTCGATCCATGAACTTTTTAAATAATGTTTATTGTGACGATCGTATAATTAGTCGTGGGTTATGGCCTCCTAGATCACTTGATCTATCTCCTTGTGATTTTTTTCCTGTGGGGGTACTTGAAAGATCAGGTGTATGCAGAAAACCCGCTTTCGGAGGAAGAGCTCCGGCGCTCTATTGAAGAGAAAATCGCAGCAATTCCTCGAGACTTACTTCAAAGGGCAAATCAGAATGTGTTTCGGAGGTGCCAAGAATGCATTCTAGCCGAAGGACACCACTTTCAGCATCTTCTTTAAGGTACGTTAAGCGGCCCAGCGATAGTTCTCGGATAGTACGGGAGTTGAGTCAGCTGTTTGTCGGGCGAATGAGCCCTCGACTGCCCGGGCGACGCGGCAGGAATCTTCGGCGAACGATAAAAAAAACACTCTGTAGTTGAAGAGCTGCCAACTATAAAATTGAAAATATAATGAACGATGAGGACATAATACGATTCAGTTATAGGCAGCCCAGCGAATAGTAAGATAGTATAATAGCAAGTTGATAGTTACATATTCAATTCAGCAAATAAAATGGAGGGGCCATACGCAAAGAATTCATAGCAGTAGGGCTCAAAGAAAATTATGGAATGGACAGTAACAATCAATAACTCGGTGGATGGATGACGTATGCCAGGATCTGCGGGTTTGTTTTTTTTTTAATTTATTTTAAATAGGATTATTATACAAAGTTCAGTTTTTACAACTCTCCATTTGCTTTGTTGACTTACATCTAATACTATAAACTAAATCTATTGAACACTACAATTGACGAGGGGACTCACCGAGCACCTCTAAGAAGCATTAATATTTGCAAAAATGTTTAGGAATGAGTGGATAGGATATCTATTTTTTATTCTTGTTGGGGTTTCATTAAATTTACCTATGCTGATGTGTCTATCTTGGTTGATGAGGGTTAGGTTGGAATAGAAGTTATTGGCCAGGAATGCTATGTGGTGTGCGATGGGATTAAGGTTAAATTCGTGGTGTAACTGCTTATTGGAAATAAACCAAGGGGCTTGAGTGATGGTTCTTAGAAATTTATTTTGAATTATCTGTATTTTGTTGATGTTATATTTTGCTGCATTTGTCCAAATTGGACAAGCGTACAGAAGAAGAGGTCTTATGATGGTTTTATACAAGATGATGCTATTGCTTAGTGAGAGTTTCCTGTGATTTAAGAGTGGTTTTAACTGTATTAATTTTTCTTTGGCTTGCTGAACTTTGGTGTCTATGTGTATTTTCCAATTTAATGTGGTGTCCATATGGAGGCCAAGGTATTTAACGGCATTGTTATGGGGAGTCCAAGGGATTATGTTGTTGTTCATTTTAAACGGCGTAGGGAAGGAATATGGTCTGAAAGTGAAGACTTTAGCTGTAGATTTCGAGGGATTGATTTTGATTTTCCATTTCGTTGCCCAGGTTTCTATTTCATTTAAATGGGATTGAATTTCGTTGGCTATGTAATTAATTGAGGAGTGGGACATGTAGATTACCGTATCGTCTGCAAACTGGGCTATGTGAGTGAATCTTGATGTAGGCATATCTGCTGTATATAAGTTGTAGAGTAATGGAGAGAGAGGTGATCCTTGAGGTAGTCCTGCTGTAATGGGTCGGGGAATTATGATTTTCTATTACAACTGAGAAGGTTCTATTGGTTAGGAAGCTTTTGATTATTTTGAAGAGGTACGTAGGGGTGCCTATTGATAAGAGTTTATAGCTTAGTCCTTCATGCCATACCCTGTCAAATGCTTTAGCGATGTCCATGAAAACTGCTATTGAAAATTGTTTTTTTTGGAAGGAGGAGTGGAAATGTTCAGATATGCGCAAAAGTTGATGTGCTGTGGATAGTTTATTTGTGAACCCAAATTGATAGAATGGTATGAGGTGTATTTTTTTCAGGTATTGGTTTAATCTTGTTAGAATTAATTTCTCAAAAATTTTTGCTAATGTGGGGAGGAGACTTATGGGCCTATAGTTGTCAGGGATGCTATGATTTTTATTGGGTTTGGGGATAGGGAGGATGATAGAATGTTTCCAGGTATTAGGGTAGTAGCCAGTTCTTAAAGATGAGTTATATATGTTTACAATGAAAGCTATGGCAGAATTGGGTAGGTTTTGAGAATTACATTGTTTATTTTATCGTGACCGGGGGCTTTTTTATTTGGAAGGGATTTGATAACTTTTAGAGTTTCTTGTGGAGTGATGTACTTAATTTGTTGTGGAACGTTAAAATTAGGGGAATTCGCGACGAGTTGAATTTGAGTGTGATCTGGGTGGGGAGATGTGAGGTTTGGTGTGAAAGTTGATGCGAAATGGTCGGCTAATACTTCCGTTTTATCAGCAGTTGCGTGTGTTTTCCCATTTGAAGTTGTTAGTGGGGGGATTATAGTTTTTTTTCTGAGTATTCTTTTCGTGAAGTTCCAGAGTGAGTTATTACTTGTATTTAATGAATGAATGATATTATTGTATTTAGTTTGTTTATAGTGTTCAAGTGCTTTTCTACTGATTTTGGTTAGAGTATTGAGTTCTTTTTTTAATGAAGGGATTCTAAGTGCCATCCATAGTCTCCTGGTTTTATTTTTAGTTTCTATGATTTTGATAATGCTTTGTGGTAGTTTGTCTGCTGTGTGTTTCCGAAGAGTGGTCGGTCGTACGGGGTTGAGTTTGCCTATTGTGTTAATTATTATGTTATTTAGTTGACTTATTGTCTGGTCTATTTCCGCTGGGGAGTTAAGTATTTTAAAATTGGGTATTTGTTTTTGGATTAAATTTTTGAATTTTGTCCAGTTTAAATTGTAAGTATTTAAAGCAGGAGTGGGTGAATGGGGAGGGGGAATTTGATCTGTAGAAATTAACACTGGGATGTGATCAGAATCGAGTTCAAAATGCGGGGTTGAATGAAAATTGACATTAATGTTTGTTATTCCTATGTCTAGTATATCAGGAAGCCTGATTGGGTCATAGGGATAATAGGTTGGTTCTGGGGGTGAGATCACTTTAATTCCGTTAGTTTCTACATATTTTAAGAGTTGGGCACCTGCTGCATTGGTGACTCTGCAGCCAAATTGTACATGTTTGGCATTTAGATCTCCTAAAAGAATATAAGATGATAAGCGCGAAAGTAAATTATTTAGATCTGTAAAATTTGTTCTTTTGTTGGGGGGTTTATACGCGGCAATGATAGTAAAATTCGGGTAGGTGTTGGTAAGTGAAACTGCTATTGTTTCGATGCCATTGATGGATGTTGTGTTTTCTTCGAAATAGGCGATAGTGTTTTTGATGAGTATGATCACTCCGCCGCCTGGGGAGTTGGCCCTATCCATTCTTGCTGTATTGTAACCTGGTAGCTTGAAAGTAGCTGGAGGTTTTAAATGAGATTCTGTGATGCAAGCAATGTCAACATTATTGGTTTGGAGAAAATAATGGAGTTCGTTTTTTTTATTACTGATGCCACATGCGTTCCAGTTCATTAGGATTAACCTATGATTTGAATTATTTTGTGCCATTGGGGAAACTAAAATTAGAAGTAATTGCTTGTTGAATGTTTTGAATAATAGTTGGGATGACTGAATTGATGATGTTGATTATATGAGTTATTATTTGATTGATAATATTATGAATAAAAGGAGTACTCAGAAAGTTTTGGGGGAGCCTGTTTTGTGGGTTGTGAGTTGGGATGTATGTCGGGATGTTATTTGGTGGGCGATTAAAAGCTGATTCATGGGTAAAATTTGGTATGTTAGCAGTTCTATGGAGTCCAGGGAAGTGGTAGGCGTTTTGAGGCGGGGGTGGAGGTGGGGGTGGGGGTGAGGTTGGTTTGCTGGTTCTAATGTTTGAAGTGGAGTTTTGGGAAGTTCTAGTTTTATTTTCTGATAGTTTTCTGAAATACTGACATTCATTGGTACGGATATCAGCACGGTGAGTCCCCTCACAGTTTCTGCATTTCGGGGGGTCATTCTTGCTGGGGCAATTTACTGAGTAATGATTCTCGGCACAATGTATACATGAGATTTTGTTGTAACAATTATTTTTAGTATGTCCAAAGTCTAGGCATCGGAGGCACTGGATTATTCCTTTAGTTTTTCGTCTTCTTTCGACTTTAACTTTTAAGTTGCAGATTTGAGTTGTTCGGAGAATTGATTCAATTGATTGTTGGCCCGAGAACTCAGCAGCTACAACTGGGATGGGCTCATTGTTTTTATGTAACCTAGTGACACTGTTAAGGGAAGAGTATTGTTCCTTTAGGTCATTGTATATTTCCTCTTGCGTGATGGAGGGATGAATGTTTTTAAAAACCACGGAAAACTTTTTGTTGGTTGGGTCCTTATACGTATGAAACTGTTTATTAGCTTTCACGAAATACTGAATTGCTTTTCTGAAGTCTTCTATTTTTTGGAAGTTAACTTTGGCTTTGTTATTATTGAATGTTACGGTGAACTGCGCACTGATTTGGGTTTTAATTTCCTGATTTAGTTCAATAATGTTCGTAATATTGTTAATGTGGATAGGTGGGATTCTAATATTTTCGGGCATAGTGGGGTCGGTGGGATTTGAATCATCATTATCAGGAAGGTTAGCTAGAATGCCGAAACTATTCTGAGTGGGAATAGCATAATTAGTATCCGAATTGGTAATTACTTTTTTAGATTGGTTTGGATTTTGGATAGGATCACTGTTTCCACGTTTGCCACTGTTCACTTGGGGGACTGGTACAGAGTTTGCATTGACATTGTCACTGCAGCTTGAAGACGAGGTCGCGCCTTCGGCTTGCGCGTAATGACTGACCTGATTTGGTTGAATGTTATTTTGCATAGGCTGCTGCATACTTGTTGTCTGCATTGAATACATTGCCGGTGCTGAATGCTGAGATATCTGCGCTTGTTGTGGTGGAGTTAGCAGATACGCTGGTGCGTATGAAGCTGAAATATCACGGCCGTCGCCTTCCACGACCTCCATTTGGCCGTCAGTTGGATAAACCAAGGCTAATGCATCGGCGATGCACTGGCTCAGGCCAGCGTTGTTGAATGTTGATGAAGAATTAATAACTAGTTAATCACTGCACTTTAGATTGAGATTGCACTGTGTAGACAACTATTCACTGATACACCTTAACACTTCGAATCGTAAACTGCTACTGACAGTAGCGCTGCGCTCAGAGGTCTGCACTGCTCGACTGCTCGCAGCGGAATGCACAGTCGCCCAGATCTGCGGGTGATTAATAAACTGCAAGTGGGGAGTGTAGTGAACAGGAAAATGGAACGAAACAGTTTTAAAAACTGAGACCCACAAAGCGTTGTAGTGCTAATGGAAAAAGAGTTCTTGGCGCATAATCGCATTTTGTTCGTGTTCTGGCCAGTAATTTCCCTTTTCATTTCAAGGTGAATGCACCTTCTACAATAATGAAGAGGCAATATTTTTGTGACTGCAGCTTCGTTGTCTGTAAGATTCTAGGATTTGAATCCCGAAATGTATGGTAGCAAGTTTTCGTCACTTTAGTGACTCTGACTTTAGTCAGATTAATGCACGAGGCGCGTGATCTCATCGTCATGATATGCACGTACACAGTCAGATTCATGCAAGTTGGTGACTGACAGTTGCGTGCGACGTAAGGACCGGCGGTTGTGTGTGACATACGGCCTCTCCCGTTTCCATGGAAGCTGCCAATCAGAGTGTGTCACTTTGCTGAATTGCCATTGACGAACTGGAAACAGAGGAGCATCATACACCGAATCGTCCATCCCGCCATCAGCGTTTCTGCCTTTTCTGGGTATTATTCTGTTTTGTTTTACTTTAACATATACGTTGCCCTCTCGATTTCTTTCTTTGCTCAGCTCGCTCGCTTTCCATGATGTGACCCCGAGTTCAATTCCCGGTCAGGTAAGATTATAGTGTGTGTTTTCCGTGCAGTGTTTCAGTATATGTTTCTGTGTGACCATGAGAAAACTTACTTCTGAGATTGAGAGGACCAGAATACGGCATAGGCATGTCTTCGTGCTAACCACACGTACCCCTTAAACCTTGGCCGCGAGGCCTGGACGCTGCTGGTAGGCTCTGCCCCTGCCCCTGGTCTGTAAACGAGCTGTCGTGCCAAGTACAGCAAACAGAACATATCGTCATGGTAAGCGCAATAGGTCGTTTGTCAAATCCACCGTAGTTTTCAGGAAGAACGAAAAAAACGTTCCTACCTCTCCAATGTCTTGAGAGTCGCTTTCACTAATGTAGAAGCTTGCTATTCGGTTTTCCATTACTCCCTCGTCTTACGATCTATTGCAACTGATGTCGTTCTCTTGACTGATCACAATGGTGTAATAAAAAAAATATGATTTTTTTTACAAACGACCTATTGCGGTTACCACGATGATATACGTTAACAGTAGTAAGAAGGCTTCTGAATGTAACCATTACAACAGCGACAGAATGGCGAAGTACTGTTGAACATACCAAGAAAGTGATCAGTTTCTTAGGAAGGAAGTAATAGAAAACGACGTTCAAAAGCTCATTATTAATTTTGTGTGTTCAAATAGCTTGAGAGGTAGTCTTCATAGCATGTGACAGTGACTTGGACGTGGCCGGTGTACTTCCCATCGTCATATAATCCGGTGTACTGAAGTCTAAATAGGTGTTATATGTATATGTGTACCGCATGTTATCAATATGTAGTGTGTACCGCAATATTTATTGAAGAGAAGAACGTAATGCGTAGTCGTTCCAGAACAAGCTGTTGCTTCATACAAGATAAGTATTTGATTTAAGAATTTACTTCAAGTATTTTTTTCATGTCCCGTGAAAACTCGCTCCGTGGTACTAAACCTAACAACGTTGCTCCCCTCGACTTGCATCACCTACTTCATTTAATCCGTGTCTAGCTATATAATTGGGTCGAATTCAACCTGACGCCCAGAATTCAAGTGGCGATACGGTAGCATAGCCTAATTGCTCCGTGAAGTCACGGATGTTAACTCGAGACACCGCGAGTTCTTGGATGGGTGACCACCTGGGAAACTCGAAGACCTAACGACGCCAAGCCCCTGGTCGAAGGGATAAAAGACAATGGCTGACTGCGAGGGGCGATCACTGACTAACGTAACGGAGGATTACTCCACGCCAGTAAATGGTCAAGAGAACGTTGTTACAAAAAAACGAAAACATATTTTTTAAACTGCTCTGTAGTTTCTCTATTCAATATCAGTCCTGAATACCTGAGATGCACCAAAACAAACGGGCTAGGGTCAGAATTGCCAGTTGCTTCGTACAAACATCCGCCGGTGGATGGCTGTATACTTCGGTTTTTCTTTCTCGGCGCACGAGGGGGGGGGGGTGTCCATAAAATGAAATATCTCACGGTATTTCGCGTCGTTCTCCGTTGTGCCGGCAGGAATCGCATGATCGCCAGCACTGCTCGATTCACTCGCGATCATGCGACTCCTAGCGGCACAATCGAGATCGACACGAAATACTGTGACATATTCCATTTTATTGACACACCCCCGTGCGCCAAGAAAGAAAAACTGAAGTATAAATATGCCCAATTCTGTCCAATAAGAAAAATTCAACTTTCGAACCGGCAAATTTGAATTCGCATTAAATAATATTTCAAGATTTGTTTTAGGTATTGATCCTATGAAATGCTTGATTAGTTTTATCTTGTTTTTTGTTTGTGAACAATGCAAATTCATACTATATCTAAAAACGTTTTGCAATAAGTTATATCTTAATATTTAAAACGAAACTTACATGTGCATGCTTATTGTCTATCACTTAACGGAAAATGCTGGCAATGACACCGTACCAAAACATGACTAATTTTTAATGGCGTGTTCTAAAATTAACTGCAAGTACTGCCAATGTGTTATATTTATATTACTCACGTTGTGGAGGACACGCTCTATGAGTTTTAGAACACCCGATACGAGAAGTCTAAAACCTAACATCACACTTCTCAAAGTACATTTGGACGAATTAACGAATGATTAATGAAAAATCAAATAGAAAGAAAAAAATCAAAACTCACTACCAACATTGTGGTGGTTGTTTGTTGAAACTAACGTCGTAATCTGAAAACTCGCCCAAAATAGCACATGTTTTAAAGCCATTCCGCCAATGTTGCTCTATTCCTCGATGTCAATTTTTGTCCCGCGAGAGAGAACCGTTTTTCAGTCGAAAAGGCGGAATTCCGCCCAATCTGGCAACCCTGTCTATGGGCCGCGGCCGATCCCTTTCCTTTCCTAGTCCCCGATCCTCGATTGTAACAAACGTTCCTTCTAAGCGTTACCCTATCACACATATCGGCAGGCATGTCAAGAGCTTAGTGCTTATGGCGCCTGAAGCGCCCCGCCTGCTGAGGGAAATCCTTGGAGTGGGAAACCACTACTAGTAGTGCGACTCCTGATCTCATGCGCAGGCGTGGGAAAATACTTTTATTATTTTTATTTATTTACATCAAGAACAGTTAAAAACTGTGTGTGACGAGCTATGGGGAGAAGTGAAACTTGTGCACGTTTTCATAATTCTGTGATCTCTATCCTAAACCATATTCTAGTCGTCCGCGACCTCCGATGATGTAACATGAAATACACTTTCGAGACTAACAACTTCAGCTGGTAACAGGCCCGCAAGCAATCCCCACCCATTTACTACAAGTGAACGCAGGAGCTTCGTTCTGCACAGTGGGCCACGAACAACGCAGTATCTTCTCCTCCCGTTCATCCCCTACATTTCATACACTTTCTCTCTTAGCCTTAGAACGCGTCAGGGTACGTATTGTATTTCAGGACACGTTCCTGTATTTTTTTCAGTTAATGATAGTATCTGTTCTTCCCTTAATATATCGAATAGGTTAAGCGCTCAATAGAAACAAAAATAACAATTTTTTATGTGGAAATAATTTATTTCTCGCCGTGGGTTGCAAATTTACCTCCTTTAGTCCTCCGTGTCTCATGTATCAGTTGATCATTCTACCATTTTTATTTTCCCGTATACTATACGGGCGTATAGTATAGGGAAAGTTATGTAATGCTGCGTGAAAAAAAGGCGGATTTTCGGCAGGAAAAATCTTATTACTGGGACCTGGTTACGAAAAAGTGCATAAATCCAGTTGCTAAATTAAAAAAAATATCCTAACACGTGGTGCAGCCAGAAACTCCGTTTTGTGGGTCCTTGATACCGAAAAATCAATTGAAAGCTAAACGTCTGTCCGTCTGTGAACAACGCTGGAGACTAAACCGTTCCGCTGATTTTCTCCAAAATTGATATTCCTCAATTGATCTGACTGACCTCGCGGCCCCATGATTTTGAAACCGATATTTTAATTTTGTGGAGTACTTTACCTGAAGCCTTGGGTCATTTTCAAACTTTTCAAGAAAATGGCGCCAACAATTTTGACTAGTCTAAAGGTCATTTAAGAGAATGGCGTAGGTCTCATGTTGGTTAAAAATTCTAATTTTTCGAAAACTGATAAAGTTCAAAATTTTTTCGGCGTCCTGCTACAACTAGCATGAAGATTACGAAGATTTTTTTGATGAAATGTGTTCATAAAAACACGTCTTCAAATAAGGTCATGTTCAATTTTTCAAAACCAAGTATTTTTTGGCGAAAATCTGTGTCAAATATTGACAATTTTTTTCTTTTCTTTATACTATTTTTTCTTAAAAAACGCACAACTTTTGTGATTATTATTTTATATATTATTTTTTTGTTCGTTTCTTACATTCGACCTTTTGTTATTCATTTTTAATAAATTCTTTATTTTGAAATATTTGAAATTATAGCTCTCAGAATGGCGACAATGCAGAGATTGCAACAATGTAATTCTATTTCGCACTCGCGAATTTCTGTGAATTACGTGTCATTGTTGTGACCTGATGGAGCTCTATGAAACGGAGTTATAATTGTCAAATTTATGTTGATATTTGGATGAAAACTAGTAGGAGTAGAGTATATATATGCATGGTTTTATAATACTCTTTTCTATTCATGGCCCTATGAAATGCATTTCTATATTGTCCAGGGTATCAGGCTTCTTTTTCCAATACAGGTTTACAAAACTTTTGTATTCTATTTTTGTGCAGTTGTAGAATTTACATATTTCTGACCACACTGCCATGGAAACAGTGTTCGCTTCTTGGTTGAATTGGACGTTTTCAAATAATAACTAAAATGTTAATAGCGCAGAATGTGCAATATTTCAATACTCAGTAGCTGTTTCCAATAACGCGGGAAAGAATGTGCTGTTTAAGCATCACTAATTTTTCTGAGATATATTAGAAGAGCGCTTGCAACAGTTGAAAGTTTAGAATAAATTATTTTATGTAAAAAGTGTGTGTGTAGTAAGGATTCCGACAAAAATCTAGCAGTGCCGAAACTGTTAACGAGCAAGCATATTACTGTTTGTAAAGTTTCCAATAAATTAAATTTCAATAGTCTTGTAGCTAATTATTAATGTAATATTCGTAATAAAACGAAATATTCAATAGAAATATTAGAATTATTTTAGTGTGAAAATAATAGTAGGAAAAAAACTTTATTAGTGTCGTAGATATACCTTTGTAGTACTCTAAAAAGGTGTAAATTTGCTCATACATTTCCAAGGAGAAGTTTTATCTCCTTCTTTCAGGTAATCTTCTTTTCTGTACCTACCGACTGAACTATCAGGTCTCCGAGGGTTAGTTATTTGCCGTACGTCAGCTGGAAACAGTCCGTTGCCATTTGAAGGTTGTAGTTAGGCCAGTAATGAACTCAATGGTTTTATGGGCTTTGTCCGCAAAGCAACTGTCAATGGGCTAAGTCGAATCAATGAACACCTTGTTTGTCAATTTTGTTTCTTTGTTTTCTTTTTAGCTCGTAAAATGTAAACTGATTTGAATACTATTTTTTCTCATATTTATAGCAACCCAAAACGTGGAAATGTATTTAAGCCTCAGAGTAAAAGCTAGGAACTTTCCGTTCTGTGAATAAAACAGGGTATAACAATCATTACGTGGTGGGCCAGCCCATGCTTGAAACGAAATTTTCTTAACATTTTAATGAAACAGATCTGTGGGATTGTCACTTAAGAAATTAGTGTTTTATAAAATGCAAGAGATGGATTCACTAATGTGGCCCGAAGGCATGAGTAACTGCAACTAAGCGGCCCATATTCTTATATTCTAAGAGAAGTTATCCACACTGGGTATCCACCTGGGTACGACTGTAATTAATATTATGAAATGGAAGGTCAGAGGATATAAAGATGAGAGGTGATGTATCTATTTTTTTAGGTTATAGGGGACAGAACAAATATTTGGGTAACGGTTTTTCATTCTTCGGGGAGCATCGCTGGTTTTATGTGGTGTAAGAGGTAGTTTGAAGGTTAAGATTAAAATTAAATGTTAGCAATGTAATTTTCGCGTGTAGAGTAAATGCACTCGCCTGACGTCACAGGAGAGAGACGGCTATACTAAATGTCCTCTTAAGTCAACCTCCTAGCTTTTTGACAGGCAGACTGCACCAAAAATTGATAGAAAGCCCACGAAAATCGCTGGAAGAAAACGAAAACGAGATTTAGTTCGCTTTGATTTACTCCATGTTTTCTGAATAGCGATAGTAGGAGTAGATGTCTCTACTACGCATGCACAGTTTCTCCTTATGTGTTTCGTTTTTGCTGTAACGGTCGTAGAATTCTCAGATACCTCAAGCGAAATCTACTTAGATCGTGCCCAGTGGATCACCTGTGCACATTTTTTCTTATAACGAATTTCTCAAGGTACACAAAAAAGAAAATGTTTGATACACGAACCGATTGATGCAATATTGACATGGTTAAACCACGAGCGGGAGTCCGTGGCACGGGTGCCATGAAATCACTCCTCCAAGCAGTTCATTACCCCGCCACCAGAGACAACTCCATCACTATTGTAAAACGGTGGGGTTGTTAATAGTTTCCTCTTCCGACGCTAGTGGCGCAGAGAAGCTCGTGGCATGCCACGGCGCCACGACGCGTCCGAGCTTTGCGGTTCTTGGCGTGCTGGGCGGCCTGCGCCCTAGTTGGCGCTCTTCCGTCGGGGTGTTCTTGTGGTGGGGTTCTTGACCAATAGGAGCCCTGCCTCGTTCGCAAGCGAGCGAGGCCTTGGAAAAAAAATTGTTGTTTTACTAAGATTTTAGTTGGTATTTTGATACGTGGCGAATGCATTACAGTGCGGAGGATTGAATAAAGGAAAATAGAGGAAGTGTTGTTAAGAGAGGAGAAGTGTGGAGTCTAAAAGAATGGTGAAAAAATTAGAGATAGATTTCGGCCAATCCGAAGGGAGAAAATATGAGTTTCATTGAAGCTTGGCCATAGTTGATATTATTTGTAATGATTTTATGGTGGTTGCAGGCAGCGGGCGTCGGTCGGGAAGTTTTTAAGGCCTGCGGATGGCATTTTGTTGTAATATTGCTGGTATTTATTGAAAGATTCTTTGAGGTTCGACGCGTGCTTCTGCCACCAGTAGAAGACCTTGACACCACTTCCCTAAGTTCTTTCAATCATTCATTGTTCATTCTGGCCACGTTAACTTCTAAATCATTAGTCTCCTTAGTGTAGCGTGTTTTCATCGCGAAAGGTGGTAATCTTCTCACGCTGGATGGCAAAATCCGGCGTCGACCTACGTCGGCTGATAAGGATTTTCCCCAACAGGTATCTCCCAGGCGGGACGGTGCCACGCTGGTGGGAGATACCTGTTGGGGATTCTCCCAACACGCGTGGGGGCATCGATGTGTGTTTAAGTAAGGGGGGAGAATAGGACAAGGAAGTGGCCACAGACCGCGCCCGTAGTCCATTTGTTAGGGTACTGCTCCGGCATTCGCAGAGTGTTGAGCGGAGAAACCACGGAGAAATACCGATCAGAGCAGCCGGTCTCTATAGAATTCTCCTCCAGACGGCGACTGAACTCGACCTTCCTCTCTGTAGCTTGTGTCGAAAATCCTGCTACTATTAGGACTCGAACCCTATGACCTCCTTGTGTAAGGCATTGCAGCGGCATCAGTTGATGAGATCATACTCCTTTGCCGGGTATATGCTTTAATAATAATAATAATAATAATAATAATAATAATAATAATAACAATAATAATAAACAACCAAACATGTGACTTGCAACTGATGGAGAAAAGATACAACTCATAGAACAAAGCAAAATTAGAATTGCTTTAAAAATAAATACGGGATACATAACTTTTGTCCTATAAGTATTGCGAAATTACGAAAGACCCAATAAGTAATTGAATATTCTATTTACTTTATATTTTTATAATAACTTGTCGACAGGAGTTGCGGTTTGGGGAAATAACTGGTTATTTTCTGTTAGGGTATAAAG
The DNA here is from genome assembly GCA_031308135.1 of Acheta domesticus. Lineage (NCBI taxonomy): Eukaryota > Metazoa > Arthropoda > Insecta > Orthoptera > Gryllidae > Acheta > Acheta domesticus. The sequence continues at coordinate 50,170,831 of JAHLJT010005437.1, forward strand.
GGAAAAGTGCTTATATGCCCAAAAATTTGCTTTCGTGATCAGAGCATGCAACGAAAAAATTGAAACAGTCCAAACATTTTATATTCTATAAAATTTTGTCATTTAGAGATAAAATAGCAATATATAATAACACATTTTAAGATAAGTTAAAGTCTCGTACACTTCAACTCTGAGGACGTTGCTGTAAAACTGTGGACAAGAATACCGCAAAAGGTGAGGCTCTAAGATTTTTTTGTGAACATTTTTATTTCCACGGCAAATAACTCGAAAGCTATTGGGAGTAGAAGAATGTATACAAATAATTTATTTGGCAATCTGATTAGCTTTGTTTGCGTTTGGAATTTTGGGTAGGTAGCACCATGTTCGATAAATTTCCTTAAAAAAATAAATCATTTTACAGCTGTTTGGAGTGGTAAAGATGTAAACTTTTTTAAAGCCGCCAAACACACGATAAGTGCAGGATACAAGAAGACACATCCAAAATACATTTTTTTGCATGATCTTATTTTTAAAAAATCATTAATATTTTTGTCGTGTCACCAAGAGCGAATATTAAGTGAAAAAAGATACAGGGCATTTCTGGCGCCCTGACAATGTTTTTCGGGACAAGATGAGAGAACTCAAATAAACTGGACGATCCCGTATTTTACGGGACGTACACGAAACCTATGCAAAAATGACGTATTAATCTACGGAATATTAAATCTGTCGAGAGATGAAATTTCGAAAATAGTCAATAGGAAATTTTACCGCCATGTTGATTCGGAATCTATCTGTAACAAATTGTTGTAAGCCAAAAGTAAGTGCTTTATGTTTGAGTAACATCATCTGGAGAGATCTGCGCCTAGGCAGGTTCTTTCACAGGTCAGAACAATGGCTTAGACGGCTCCGCATGACCTCTTGAAAAGGCTTAGATGAAATATGACGTGGGATGGCGGTAGAGAATGTGTTACAGCAAAATGAATATTATCTATGTACGCAAAAAACACGAACTCGCTAAATTTCTAACACTAAAATTGAGGCATCTAGTGATAGAGGAAGCTAACCCACAAAATTCAAAACATCGATTTATTGACATATTCAATGTATTCGTAATCGAATACGTTCAGAAATCGATATTTGAATTTTTGTGGGTTAGCTCCCTCTCACTAGACGCCTCAATGGTTTACCACCATATTGCATGTGATGGCTTAAACTGGCATTAGCTGTTTCTTCAATTTGTTTGTTGAAAAATTAGCTTAAATTAGTCCTACGGCCCACTTCCAAAGAAAACAAGAGAAGTCAAATGTATGCTACACGTTAATTTCCACGCATTTCTCGGCGTGCAAAATATAAAAATGTAACTAATTTTCTTCTTCATTTCATATAAATTAATTAATTTCAATCAGACAATTCACTCAACTGAAGGTTGGTAGTTCATTTATGGATTATCATGATTTTTTAAATATAAATTACACTTTGTTTTATACGACTCCCTAGGCTTTTCTTTAAAATTTGCTGTCTAAAATTAATGTTAATTTGAACATCAACTTAACTATAAGTCAGCTTTGCTTTAGTTAGCGATTTTCCATTCCATTTTTCGTGTGGCCGTTTTGAATAAGTTTTGATAGTTGTTTTTTAAATCATAATGATTATCAGTCTTTGACCCGCTGTGAGTTTCGTGATTTCTGATCCCCCTGTTGTTATGTTATCGATGTCCAAGCATAATTTCTCAAAAGTGTCTCTGTTACTAAGAGAGAAAATGCTACATTGTTTAAACGATTTTGTTTTGTCTAACAAGAGCACATCGAAGCACTTCTCTGATTAAATGTACTAATAGACCTGTTTCCCTAGGATTCTTGTAATCAAACTTATGTGCAGATTTGGAGATCTACCGTTTTAAATCGGTCGTTTCTGTACGTCTTAAATGTATTAAATTCGGTATTTTGACTTTACCCTCGCGCTTGTCATAAATTTCAAAAACCCCGCCTGTTAGCGCCTGTTAGCATTTTTGGTCGTGAAACCACGGCGCAAGCAGCTGGACTGTAAAGTCCGAGACGCACTAAGATTCTTTGCCGGTCAGTTGTATCGACCTCATTTCGGAAGCAACTAGCGAGCAGGTAATGTCGTTCTTAAGTAACCCGGTATTGCTTTCCTTAAAACACGTCATGTTCCATTTTGTCAACATTTTTACTTCCGATTAACTTTGGCAGTGCCAAAGTATTGGCTTTATATCTTTAGAAGTTGACTGAGAATTTTTCTGAGACAAAAAAGAAAGCATTATTTATAAAATGTTTAATGTGGCTTGATAAAAATTGATATTTTCGTTGACTAGGTTATCCACCTTAATAAACATTTCTGTTAATTGGTCAGTTGTATAAGAGATCCAAACGTTAATATGAATTCACTGTATTGTTGCCTTTATTGTGGTCATCAATTTTCATTATTGTTGATTTCATAATGTATTGTTATTAATCTGATATACATTCCTGCATTAATTTTAGTATTACCATAAATCAATGTTCTTAAAAAATCCTTCATATGCATGAATTTATTAATCGAAATGATCTCTACAGTTAAATTTACACTTAAACCTTTGAGACGGGGTAGGGGTGGCAGTGAGAGATAGAGGCGTTACTACAGCAATTTATGGAATGGCACAGGGGCAAATATCGGTATTAACAATCAGAATGAAATTTTGTTCTCCATTTGCATTAGAATCAAACTTTTCTTCTACTGATTGAAATTCCAAAACATTAAATTATGCGAAGTCAATTGACCCGAACGATTTCATTTAACTTATGTACTAAAAAAACTTAATACCTGACTATAATAATTGTATAAAATAATTCTAATTCTAATAAACTCTGAATTCGAAAATGGGCGCAATAATATAACGTTTTATGGATTTCTTGGTCTTGGTCGATAAAAAAGTCGACCTACGCCTAGCAACTTTTTTTTTAAATAAACAGTAGCGATATAATTGTAAAACAATTATTTTGGCTTTTTACAACTGTTATACCAAATATTGTCGTTCACAAAATCTACTGATGACATTTGTGTTTATTTAACTTGTGTATGAGACCGTAGTGCTACTCCGACAATTGGCTGTGTTTGATCTTGGAAGGTAACAACCGTATAATGCTCTTTTTCCAGAAAAGCTTCCTGTATGAATTACGACTCCTAGTAAGTGTTGAGAAGCTGAAATAGTATTGTTGAATCCAGATTGACGGTGAGTAACGGCCTTGATATTGTTTTAATATTTTAAAGAAAATTGTATCCAGTAATTTGGACAATGTGGGAAGGATTGTGCCTTTCGGGATTCTTACGATTTTAAAAATTTTTAGAACTTCCAGTTGATAGGGGAGTGTCCTAAACTGAATAAATCTACTATGACTGTCTAAATCGAGTAGCAATAAATTCGGTGGATATCGCAGAAATCAAGTGGAACTCCATGTGAATGGGTAAAAAGAAGTAATCTTTCACAAGAAAAAAATGTATTGCGAAAGATAGCTTAATTTTACCCGTCCACTTAAATAGTATTTGTTTTTATTAATATCTTTGTGTTCGTTTGGAGATTATTTTGAGAATGTTGTTGGAGATTTTGTCGTTTCCCAAGGCTTTTTAATTGAGAAGCATGATTAGGGATTTTATTTCAAGGGATGAAAATTGAATTTTCCACAAGCCACTATTATTCGCTATATTTTTTCAAGTTCCCTAGAAAATATTTTTTACAGCGGATTCTTATTACTCGTTCTACTTTTAGGCAAACAGTATTCTGATGATTGGCTTTTATTTAGTTAAGTCAGTAAAATGTTAGGATTTTCCGTAACATCACTCTCGGACTTCTTGACAACTCATCCGTTGTTTTCCATTATTTAATTTTAAAGCGTTTCATCTGGTTCTTCGTGCTATCAATATATTCTAGCACGAAAGATTGTGTCTCAGGGAAAACTAGCAGTCAACTCCAGCAAGATTGAACTCATGTTTTCTGAAGTGATGAACTCAAAGTTGCTATGTAGTAAACGATGGCACCACTTAAACGACTAACACAGAATGATGCCATTTTTCGATATTAACCCAGAAAAATCGTACCAATATCCTTCTTGCTAGAAAGAAAGAAAATCAAGGATTTTAAATTACATAATACATTCTTGAGAGGAATAAAATTGAAATAAATGTTCTACAGCCATTCCGCATGTAAAAAATGTAAGTGTATTACATAATGGTTATTATCTAACAATACAACGCACCCGAAATGTCAGAGAAGGCGCAATAATCCAGGAAAGTTGAAGGGGTTGTAATTGTTACTGAGATTGTACTTATTTTAAACAATACTAGCAATTCAAAGCGATCTCTTACAGAAACACTGACTGAATGCTGTGTTAAACCGGCATGCAAGCGCGAGTGTTGCCAGGTGGTCCTAAGCATTTCCCACTAGATGGCACTGCGAAAATCACCAAATGTCACAGAAACACCAAATTAAATATTATGTTATTTTATATTTAAAATATAAGGAGGTTTGGAAATTTAAAAAACACCAATTATTAATTGTATTTGATGTTATTTAATTTTACAGTAAACCCACGTTTGTAATAGTATATAAAACATGTATAACAACTATTTATATTATAATTTACATTTCTGTAAACTGTACAAGTTTGTTATTTTATGGAGTTCCACTCTGTGTAGGAGTTACTTACATCTTTGACTCTCCCATTTTAATGACTGAAAAAGATAATGATACCTCAGTAAAAACTTTCTGTCGACCGATATCGTGGTTTCCATTTTATGTTTATTGCTTTTATTTTTTTTCTTCTTTAAAATATGTTATCCTTCTACCAATCTTTGGTTGTGACAAAAACCCGCCTAGTTTTAAACGAGATAATTCGTTCAAAATGATCTAACACACCTTTTAGTGTTTTTTTACTGCGCTTAGAAACATTTGAATAAATACCCCAGCAATAATCATAGAGAACTAGATTTGAGTTTTGATGCACAATAGATATTTTTTTAAATTCAACGAAAACCCTCAACAAAACCTCCCAAACAAATTTGCTCCCGAAAACGTTCACTAAAGATGATAAAATAAAATAAAGGGGAAACCCTAACTTGGAGACATAGGTAAGCGCTCTAGCATTTAGTGAAAGGAAAGCTCAAGAAAATGTGTCCAGATAATACAATACACGATTCTTTCATTTTTGCAGACATATTACTCTTTCATTACACATATTCAGGCGGCAGAATCTTTGGGACAAAATTCCGCAATCCGGCAACCCTGCCTGAAGCAGTCCGGGGAAAAATGCCAATTTCGTTTTTGTCGTTTCTGTGATGTCTGCTGAAAATCGAATCCACTTCGATATTCGAGAGTGCATTCTCTAAGTAAAATTACTGGGAATAATTTAGTGCAGTGAAGATAATTTAGTTTTGCCACGAGGAAAAGAAAATGGGATTATTTTTATTATCGTTAGAAAGACTTACGGCTAGAACGGTTGTACAAGACACTTAGTCCTCGCAAATATCAGCTACTTACAAAAGGCACGGATTTGTTTCTATTTCTTCTATTGCAATATGTAACTATTACAACAGTTATGTTCTTTTCCGCTTGTACTCTGCCGTATACTGCAATTAGCGGACTATATCCCGCTCACCGCCATATACATATCTAATCGATTATTATCTACTGTAAACTTGCGATTCTCATTCGGTCGCCGGTGACCTCACGGAAACCGATCGCAGCGCTTCGTCTGGAGACGTCAAGTGAACGAGTTATACCTTCCTTTTGTCGGAAGGTCAGCCATGCTGACAACACAGAACTGTGTGCTTCAATGCCCTGTGAATTATTTTAATGGAGCAATACGTACAGTATTTGAACTTACAAGCAATTTGATTATAGTTCTGCGTAATTTTACTACCGAAATTATGATTTTGTAAAATGTGTTCTGTAAATATTGTTTGAAGTCATAGCATTGAGAATTGAATCACCCTGTTCATTATTTTGGTTGAGTGGAATTTTCCATGGTGATGTTTAGTAAATTGAATTTTAAAGTGGTAAGTTTAAATGGAATTTCACGAGAACTTTTAACGCGTGACAGTATGGGAATGTCAAGCGTTTGGAACATGAATTTTAAAAGATTTGATTTGGAGATTTTAGGAAACGAGTATGGGAAAATGGTCACAGAGGAAGAACGAAGTGTGTCGAACGTGAAGCAAATGGTGCTGGGAACGAGGACTTTACATCGTCCAAGAGGGCAGTTTTTCTACGAAAGGGAAGTTACTAACTTTAAAATAATTTTAAAAGTGTGCAAGGCTTGCTAAATATCAATAAGAAAGTAAAGTAAATCGTAATGTCCATTTATTTCCACAGATATGATAATAATGAACAGATATCAGATATCTTTGTTATGAATGAATGCTACCTTGGTGTGAATGTGAGTTGTTTTTAAAGAAGGGCATTATATATTGTTTGTATTTTGTTTCTGTAATGTGAACAGAGGAAGTCACGTAAAAGTTGTAAATCAATTGCATAACACCATTGTTGCCGTACGACATACGAATTTGAACGGCGTATTTTGGGCGTATTATCAGATATAAAATGCAAAGATTCTAGAGATTAAAAGCAATACGTACACATAAGATTTAGAAAACAGTGAATTGATAGCCGGGCATTTTTCTTCTCTTCTTGAAATATTTGTTTAGGGTTCATAAAAGGTTGTGAATATTAATTTAGAAAAGAAAAGGGAGGGAAAGACGAGTAGAAATGCAATATGCACTATAATAATTTTCATTTTAATCATATGTCTTACAATTACATTTTTATTTTAACAATTGATTGCAGTTAATAGTACGGAATTGTACAGTGTTATGAAAAGTCAATAAATAGTTCTATAAACAATATACAGAGTGAGTCACGTAACTTTAGCACCTCCTATAACTTTTGAACGGTTGAAGTTATTGCAATGCAGTTTTCACAGAAGTGCATGAGGGAATGGAGCTAATTGATACATGAATTTATTTCTGTTTTATCCCTTGTATTTTATGAGATATTTGAGGTAACTTTGTTTTTTCAAATGGAACTATACATATTTTTTCAGTCTATCATGACGAGCGTAAAAAGACAAATTCAATGATATACAGATTGTCATATGTTAGATAAGCTTTTGTTTAGTAATTTTTATTTTTTTGACTAGGGTGTAACGGATATTTTGAATGTACTTGTAACAGTTCGCCACACCTCAAATATCTCGTAAAATACAAATGATAAAACAGAAATGAATTCACTTATTAATTAGGCCCATTCCCTCGTGCACTTCTGTGAAAACTGCATTGCAATAACTTATACCGTTCAAAAGTTACAGTGAAAACTGCATTGCAATAACTTCAACCGTTCAAAAGTTACAAGAGGTTACGTGACTCATCCTGTATATTCAGTCCTTGACGTTTTATTTTCTTTATGAATCTGTCAAGCGTTGACATTAGTTTGCAGATTACAGTATTTAATTATTTTTTGGTGATTGGGCAAGTGTATTAGCTGAGTAACGTAATAATTTGCCTAGGCGATAATAACCTAACGATTTAAATCAACAATCAACGAATTACGAAAGAAAACTATTTTGACAGAAATCTCATTGCAGTCTCCTTTACCATGATTGTTTAGCTGTAATAGTCTTTATTTGGTTCCACTTATATAGTTTCATTTTGAACGAAATTTTCCGTGGATGAAATTCGCATGAATTATTACGCGGTGGAAAAACGTTTCAAAGTACACGTTTTAAAAGTCTTATTTTGCCATTTTTACGAGCAGGAAGCCACTAATGTAATCAAGGAGACAAAATGTTTTCTTGATTCAACTACGTCAAGACATGTCAAACGTACAAACATTCAGATTTTTGTATGAATGTACTTGAACTATAAATAATAAACACAATTAAATGTTTACGAGTAATACTACTACCAGCGAAATATACCCCAGTATTATTCTCTTTTCAATCTAGGAGTCATAAAACCCGGAGCAAATAATATTCTGCAAAATTTTAAAATCATGACCATTTTCATTTAACAATACGGTGTTGTGGTTTCTGAGTATTTGGGTGGGTAGCACTGTTTCAAACATTCTCACGTTTATAAGATACACCTATGTATAATTATGAGGATATGCTTTTCTGGAAATAATACGTATTATTCTCTGTTACTTAGAACGATGCAGTAAATAAGGCAAAATTCCATCCATTGATGAAATACTTGTAACCAGTGTGTAAAACATCTTACGGGAACAGAATCCATGTAAGTCATGAAGAAACATATAGGTTCATACTAATTTTCTGCAATTGACACCCTACGCATCTATCTTTATAATTCATTTGGCACTCTTATGTAGCCATTTTGTTTTGGGTCTATCTACAACCAATTTATTGTAAAAAAGAGCACCATTAGTATCAAATGTAACTTTATTAACAAATTCATTAATGAAGTATTCCTTGGCCGGATTGGGCAATTGTTTTTGTTTTTTTGGATAGGAAATTGTGCGGAGTTCACGTCGTTTGCATCATAGAATAGTACATTATGAAACGATGATGTAATGATGGGTATTAATACACGAGTGTGATATTACGATACGAGCGAGTATCGTGAACTTCATACGACTTACGGTGGCTTTCATTAGTTAAACTTTTACATTGAATCGTTTCGTGGCAATTGACATATAGGTAGAGTCCCTAGATACAGAGAGTAGCGCATTCCATTGTTCCGCCGATCCCGCCATTTTATATCCAGTTGCCAGGAGAATTAGAACTGTAAGATATTCTGTTTGTTGGGAACCATGAATCTACACCAAATCAATATTAATATTCTTAAAAATCTGAATTACGTCACCAATTGTTATCATTTCTGTTCAACGGCTGAATTCTGCTTGATGGGGCTGTTGGGTGAGAGGATATTAAATGGCGGCGGTTGCGCTACTCTCTGTATCTAGGGACTCTTCATATAGGTTTCAATCAAGGCCACCTAGCGGACAGGTCCCTAACCACCGCTGTTGGCTTTGTTTTAACAGACCGCCTGCCAGGGAGTACAGAAGTTGCGGCAATAATTCCGACGTCACCATTTTTGCGTTTTCGCTTATTTCTCGAGGTGTCAAGTTCACATTTTAGACTAGACTTTTTTAAAGAGAATCACACCCCAGCAACATATAACCCAAAATGACTTGCGTTTAGATCTTAACCGTAGTTGAATATCCTGTGCAATAACTACCACTGCGCTAGTCAAACAGGATCAAAGTAAAATTACAATTCAATTTATTTTAAATAATATTTCACGTTGAAAATTACTAATAATTTAAAGAATTAAAACTGAGAAGCATAATGTAATGTAAATAAAATTTTAATGAACTCAATCGAACGAAACATTGACTGAAAAGATTTTCAATGATTAATGAAGTGTCAATACTTGGTTTGTAAGTTTCTCTGTGATCAAGAACCTGTATCGTAAAGAATATCATTATGCAACGGGTTGTAGCCATCAAATGACAGAATTATACAATGGGAGTAGAAAAATATATTTGAAACTTTTTTTTCGTCGTTTGTGTTTCTTTGGGCATAAAGCTTTTTCGATCGCTTTGCGGCCATCTTCAGTTGGCATCGCATTTTTCAGCACTTTTATTTTCGTTTGTTTTCTTTTAACAAAAGCTAGTTCGACCCTTTCTAAACATTCCGCATTTTGAAAATAATTAATTTAAACGTGAAAATATCTTCATTATCGATTCTAACGTTGAACGGCCTGGCCCAGATTTACGTAGGACGTCCGCCGAAAAGTAGTATCTGTTTCTACCGTGTGGAGCGCTGGTGAGTAGAGTAGCCGCCAGACAAGTTCTCGCAAATTTAATTACATGTTCAAGAAAATGAGCAAGTTGTGAAATTAGCGCTGTGATTAGATTTCTCAACGCAGGAAATGTGAAACCTTGCGATATTCGTCAACTGAAGGAGGTCTATGGAGACAATTTTATGGATGAGTAATCCGTTCGGTGTTGGTGTCGTAATTTCAGCTTGAGCAGGGAGAACATCCATGATGATAGTTTCGGACGGCCGTCAGACATTACGGACGAACTGCTGAGTTAAATTGACGAATTTGTGACGGCCGATCGAAGCGTAGCAATTGATGAGATCAGTGAAAATTTCCACAATGTTTCACGAACAGTTATTCATGAAATAGTCGTGGACCACCTTCATTATTCGAAGATTTGTGCCAGGTGGTTCCCTCGCATGCTTACTGACGAACAAAAAACCACCTTTATGGCTGCCTCACTGACGTTTTTGGAACATTATTCTCGTGAAGAATACTCGTTCTTGACTCACATAGTCACTAGTGACGAGACATGGGTTTGTTATGAAATACCTAAGAGTAAAAGACAATCAATGGAGTGGCGTCATGTTCATTCACTAAACAAGGCGAAAAAATCAAAACGGTCATGTCTACCTTGAAAGTGCTGGCAACCATTTCATGGGATCGGCGAGGTGTACTGCTCATTGACTTCATGACCCGTGGAGACACTTTAAAATCTAATGCATATTGTGCGACATTGTAGAAATTACGTCGAACAATTAAAATCGACGGGGAAGTTTATTGCCTATGGGCGTCATTCTCCTCCATGACAATGCCAGGCCAAATACGGCTCGGATAACAGAACAACTTGTGCAACAATTCAAATGGGAAACTTTCAACCAGACTTGGCACCCTCAGATTTTCATCTGTTTAAAAAACTCAAGGACTTTTTGGCAGGAAAGAAATTTGAAAATGATGAAGAACTGAAATCAGCTGTGACTACATATCTCAATGCACTGGCGACAGAGGATTACGAGCGGGGATTCAAAAACTCGTCACGCGTTACGATAAATGCTTAAATTTGCGAAGTGTCTATGTGGAGAAGTATTTTACAGTTTGTTCCTTACAAATAAAACATTAATATTTGTTAAAATTACTACTTTTATTTTTTTATTCCAAAACGGGTACTACTTTCCGGATGCCTCTCGTATATGTTACAGCAATACACTCGTATGCCATGGATCGGCTACATCTTTCTTCTAGACAGTGGTTGAACTTAAGCCAGCTTTTCCAACTGGAACCGAATGTTCTGGCATCGCCGAGACTCGAACCTCAGGTCCTTATCGACAGAGTCGCTGGAACGGTAACAGTGGTGTGCTTGAGCAAATTTGATCGGCTCGAGTGCTTGTCCAGGAAAAGGACTCCCAAGGGTCCGCCACAAACAACTCTGCGCTAGGGATATCAATCACGATTTTATAGAAACATCGATGTTTTTTAAACGTAGATTTGTTAAATACGATGTTTTTAGCATTGATATTTTGATCTCCACATTTTTACGTTTTCTATGTTTTGTTTCTGGAAGTAAGTTCATAATCACAATTTTATGCGAGTGCATTCATGATTTTATGTGAGTCCACCATTTTATGTGCTTGCGTGAAGCGAACACATAAAATGGCCTTCATCGAGCTGGTGTTGCCTTCATCGAGCATAACGGTTCCTCGCTCGATAGCTGACCCCAAAATCCCTGAATTTGCTGCGCCTATCACTTCTCACGCCAAGTAGACTCAGTCATTATAAATTTTAAGTTCTAAAAAAATGTATCAAAGATTCTATTTTTAATCGCTTTATTTTGTTTTATACATAACACATTAAAACAGAGAACGATAGCGGCCCGACCATACAAAAATATTTAAGGTCAAAGATCATTGAAGTGAAGTTTTTTTTTTGCAAAAATCTCGTTTTGTAGAGCTCAAAGGTTATTGAGGTGATTACAAGGGAGGATTACAAGTGATTACAAGAAAGACTACCAAGTTCTATTCATATTTACGTACGACAAAACAAACGTTCACAAGCGGAACATAAATAAGCGGCTAAGTTTCCGAACAAGGCGTTTGCTCTATTTATTTATTTATTGACGTCAAAAACAGTTAAAAACTGTGTGTGACGAGCTATGGGGAGAAGTGGATTTTGTGCACGATTTCATAATTCTGTGATCTCTACCCTAAACCATATTCTAGTCGAATTTTGAATACAGAAAAGAGAGTTTTTTTAAGGTTTTGTTGACAAATTTTCGCTCCTATTTAATAAAATATATTTTCAAAGGTAAATTAGCTATAAATTCCTGCCCTGAACCCTAATGTCCTTCATGAAAGAATAATACTTTTTGTCGCGATAAACTGGAAAACGATCATTTGAATAACTATATTTCCCACTGAAATTCAGAGGACGTGCACAAATAATGAAGTTACATTGATGTCCATTCCATTCTGTTCCATGTCCATTCTGTCTAGCTGTAACCGTTTCCGCACCACCTCTGAAGTAATATATAAGGTGCATTTCACTTTCTCGCGCTTACGAAGGAACTTATGAAGAAAAGAGAGGTATGTAATGCAGGAGAATTTTCGAAGAAAAAAAAGAAAAAAAAATTCTTTATTACAGGGGCCTGGTAACGAAAAAGTGGATAAATCCAGGTGCTAAATTTAGAAAAAATTCCTCCAACACATGCTGCAGCCAGAATCCACGTCTTATGACTCTTTAATACTGGAAAGTCGGTTGACGGCAAAACATGTCTGCCTGTCCCTCTGTCTGTTTGTCGGTATGTAAACAACGCTAGCGACTAACCCGTTCAGCCGATTTTCCCCAAAATTGATCTGGCTGATGGCCCCTTGAATTTGAAATCGATATTTGAATTTTCGTGGGTACTTTTACACAAAGCTCCTAGGACATTTTCAAAAAAATGGAACCAACCAATTTTGTTGTTGGATAATCTAAAGGGCGTTTACGCGTACAGGATTGTTAAAATGTCTGATTTTGCGAAAATATATATTTAAAAAAATCTTTTTCGGCGTCACAACTACAATTATGAAGATACAATTTTTTTCTTAATGAAATCATGTTCATCAAAAACATCTTCAAATAAGGCCGTGTTGAATTTTTCGAATAAGGTCATGTCGGATTTTCGCACATTGAAAATACTTCGCATCCTGATTATAATTTCAGAGGTACTTGGAAAACGTTGGATACTACGTAAGCTAGAATGTGTATATCTCATTATTTCTTTGGTCCTCTCGTACATTGGAGCTTTTGTTATATGTTTAAAAATTAATCCTTTAGAAATTATTTAAAAGCCGTTTGAAATGAAGATTGCTAACTTTGTCGCCCGCTCCCAAATTACGCAGTTGAAGGGCGAGAAGTGTGGAAAAGAGTAGGATGTATTTGGGCATTCATTCAGTAAGGCACGCCAAGGTGAGACTGAATACACAATAGGCATAATTCAATCCTTTTCGTGTCTGAATAGATCAATTTGGCTCTGTTAAAAGGGAATGTGCGTATGTTTGTTGCATATACACGGAGAAAGTACTCACCCGATTTTGCTGAAATTTTCACACGTTGTTCTTATTAATATAGGATGTATTTAAGAATGGTTTGAATTTAAGTGGAAATGTGGGGGTGTTGTTTTTGCAAAGTTAATCGAAAAAGTGGGCGCTACGCCATTTCCAGCGGGTTTTGCTTGATGGATATCTGTTTGAACTACACGCTTCACTTCGGCTCGTAATATTGGAATGCATCTAAGTTGGCGATCTAGAAAGTAGGAACTCTGATCCAAATGCTCAACATTATTCGAATAAAGTGTAGTGTTATATAGTAACGTGTAGTTAATCTTCATTGAATAAATTGGTTTTGACGTTTAGTTACATTTATTTCACTGCAAAAGCGAAGCATTGCAATATATTGTATCTAAAGCTGAGTTAGATTTTAAAATCTTTATAACATTTAAATACACGGGTTTGCACTAATTATTGTTATTTCGTTTCCTCACTTAAATCTTGTTTAAAAATGAATAAATATGTCATCAGTCCAATTACCCCACACGAACGTTCATGTTAAACCAGTTTTAAAAGCCTCGATTATCTTGGGGCGACGTACTAATGACTTAGATATTTTAATTTTAGACACTGAGGTGTGACGGTAGCTGTGCATCCCTACCCCGTACTCGGAGACCAAAGACAAAGCTTATTTTAGCAATAACCAGATTTAAAACATCGATGATCTTGGAGGGATTTATTAACATCGATGTTTTAATTCAGATCACGAATGTGTCGCTGTACATCCCGCTTTACCTCAGCGGTCGGAAACCAAGGCAAACGCTGATGTTAGAGATTTAAAATTATCGATGATTTTGGAGGAATGTGTTATTAACATAATATTTTAATGTAGAACGCGGATGTGAAGCTGTGGCTATGCAATCCTATTTGGTGCTCGGAGGCCGAGGCGAACGCGGATGTTAGTGATTACCAAACCAGTTATAAAAACATCCGTGACCTTGGAGGGAGGTGGTATTAACAACGTTTGAATAGTGAACACGGATGATTTTGAGTGTCTCTGTCGATGTGCGATCTCCACCCCTTGCTCGGGAGCGGAGGCAAATGCGGTTATTAGAGATTACCAAACCAGTTTTAACAACATCGATGATCTTGGAGGGACGCATTATTAACATCGCTGTTTTAGTTGAACACGGCTATTTAATATTTTTGGTTTCTGTCTATGTCGTTGTCGCTGTGCATCTCTACCCCGTGCGTGGGGGCCGGAACGAACGGGTCTGTTAGAGATTACCAAACCAGTTTTAATAACGTCGATGATCTTGGAGGGACGTGTTACTAACCCTTCAGCGGGCGCGTAGCGACACTCAGTGCCGCATTCTTACATTTTTGTTGATTTCGTTTAGATAATTGGTGTCGCACTATTGAGATCATAGTTATTTTTCGTTGATTATATTTTCAATCTGATGACACTCAAATCGCGATTTTAGGCACTGCCTATCGACCGTTATTCATTAGTAATCCGAACTCTGCAATGGTTGCGGCACTCCGTACCGCACGCGCCTTGTCATGTAAGTATAATATTTGCGTATTTCATACATTAGAATTCTTACTGAAGTTATTGAGGTTTATGACAATGATTTTGGAGTACTAACTACTAATTTAAGTATAAGTGCGCGTTGTTTTCGAAGAAACGTTAGAAGGCACGTTTGCACCGTATGGAGCGAGTGATGGATGAGACTTTTATTAATAGTGTTATTTCGTTTGGTATTATGAAATAAAATGTATAAAAACATAAATAAAGAAAATTTCGCTCAAATTCCCACAAACAAAAGTAATAACAATTGTCGGGAAAATCGAAGATGATAAATGCCGTGCGCACGTGTCTGCGCCTGGCGGGAAATGATGGGTCGCGCCCGCCGGAGGGTTAACATCATTGTTCTAATTAAACATCGAATTCAAACACGATGTGTCGCTGTCGTTCATCCCTCCCCCGCGGTCGGGGACCACGATGTCCAGGGGGCGTGGCGGGGGCGTGCCGTGCGAGGCGGGCTGCGTGTGCGCGCACGCGGGCGGGGGCGAGCGGTTGGCCGTGCCAGGCACTGGCCTCCTCGCCGGCCCCCGCTCCCGCCCGCCCGCGCCGCCACCGGCGCCACTGCGGTGCCGGCCCGGCCTCTGACCACCGGTCAATAGCTCGCCCGTCCCGGCCTTCGCCGACTGCGCGCGCATGTGGGCGCCCGGTTGCCACCGATGGCGACGGCTTGCCACTACTGCGGGCTTCCCCTGATGCGGTCGTGACCAGCTTCAGACATTGTGACTTACAGTTGGTAACAGTCTTGTTTGTACAGTCCATAATTTGCTTGAAAATCGTTAATTTTAAGTGGAAAATTAATACTAATGAGGAATTTATTACAAGATAATTGAATAATTCCAGTTCAATAAAATGTAACTTTGTACACTTAGACGAAATGAAATTGAATTTAAAGTTCACCAGCACATTTAGTTGCTTGGAAACCTTCTTAGCGGCCAGTTTCTGAACGACTAAATGTGCTGGTGAATTTCAAATTCAATTCCATTTCGTCGAAGTGTACAAAGTTACATTTTATTGAACTGGAATTATTCAATTATCTTGTAATATATTTTTCATTAGTATTAATTTTCCACTTAACATTAATGTTTTTCGAGAAAATTATGGACTGTACAAACAAGACTGTTACCAACTGTATCTGTCGTCACGGATCTGCCGATCATAACAATAATGTTTCAGGCCGCAAAGAACAGAAGAAAATCCACTATAGTAGAGTGTTTATTGTCGGTGGGGAAGAGTACACACGATATAAATAATATATTTTATTTAAATGTGTAACTATAATAATGATATTTGGGAGTAATTACCTTTATGAAACAAAAAAACACATACTCTTTGATTTAAAGGAAAAAACTGTCTCTTTTTAGTTTTAACTTTCCCAACCTTTTCTGAGCAGCCTCATCTCTCCATCTTCGGACCAGCAATTATTTTTGATTGAGAAAGCCCTTGTTTTTATTGCACATATAATTCCACTTTTAAGTGCTACACAAATAATCCCCAAAACGGAACCACGGACACACATGCTCCCACATATATTTGGGGTTCATCCCGGGCTTCTCTCACCGCGCGCGCATGTGGGCGCCTGATGGCGACGGCTTGCCACGACTGCGGGCTTCCCCTGATGCGGCCGTGACCAGGTTCAGACATGATGACTCACTGTCGTGTCATGTTTCAGGCCGGAAAGAAACAAAAGAAACTTTCCTACAGTAGCGCGTCGATTATCCGAAAAATCAACAAAGAAACACAGGATATAAATAATAGATTTTATTTATATGCGTAATCATTATAATGTTGATATTTGGGAGTAATTAGCTTAATAAAACGAAAAAAAGTCATTCATACGTACTATTTTATTTAATGTAAACAACCGTTCGTTTTTAGTTGTTTTAACTTTCTCAAACTTTTCTGGGCAGCCTCATCTCAATCTCCGCAAGCGGCAATATTTTTGACTAAGGAGCCCTTCTTTCTGTTGGGCTCATTTATATTTAATTGGTTTCAAAAGATACACAAAGAATGTCATGTATATTTGGTTCACCCGGTGCTTCATTGATTGCGCCCGAATGCCACCGACGGCGACCGGATTCATAGAACTGCGGGCGTCCCCTGATGCGCTCGTGACCAGATTGAGACAATGTGACTCACGGACCTGTCGCGCTATGTTTCTGGCTGGAAAGAAACAAAAGAAACTTTACTACATTAGCGTGTCGATTATCCGAGGAAACAACAAAGAAACACAGGATATAAATAATAGATTTTATTGAAATGCGTAACCATTATAATGTTGATATTTGGGAGTAATTAGCTTAATAAAACAAAACAAAAAAGTCATTCATACGTACTATTTTATTTAAAGTAAACAACAGTCCATTTTTAGTTGTTTTAACTTTCTCAACCTTTTATAATAATATAATAATAAATAATTATTATATTATTATAATAATTCTGAGCAGCCTTTTCTGAGCAGCCTTATCTCAATCTCTGCAAGCGGCAATATTTTTGACTAAGGAGAACTTCTTTTTGTTGGGTTCATTTAATTTGTTTCAAAAGCAACACAAAGAATGTCATATGTGGCTCACCCGTTGCTTCGTTGACTGCTCCCAAATTCCACCAATGGCGACCGGATTCACAGAACTGCGGGCGTCCCCTGATGCGCCCGTGACCAGATTCAATGTGACTCATGGATCTGTGGCACCATTTTTTTGGCCACAAAGAAGTAAAAGAAAATCCATGACAGAGGAGCGTCGATTAGCTGCACTAATCAATGCCAGTCCTACTAGGGAATTTCGACTCATTTTTAACGAGAGTAGAATTGAAAGGAGGAAAAATAATAACGCAGGATATAAATAATAGACTTAAAATTATTTAAATGATCGACCGTTTTAATGATATTTGTAATTAGCGTTATAAAACCGATAAAATAAAATCAGTACATACTGTTTTACTTAAATAGCTGTCCATTTTTAGATGTTTTATCTTTACCAGCCTTTTCTGAGCAGCCTGATCTCTCAAACTTCCGAAGAGCTATATTTTTGGCCAAAGAAGCCCATGTGCTGTTTCAAACTACTTACGTAATATACGGACCTGTCGCGACATGTCTCTCTGTGAAGAAACAAAAGATATAACAGCTTTTCGAGTTAATTTTGACTTTCTTGTACTTAGTATCTTACTACTACTTATAGGGATCTATTGTATGTCTCTGGCTGTAAACAAACAATTGAAATTCCCAGGTGCTCATTTTGAGTACTTACGTAGTACAGAGAAAGTATTTTTAAGCTGTAGCGAAAGGTGCCATGATTTTTCGACACAAAATTCTTGATTTTTTTTTTTTTGTTTTGTGTGATTATGATACCATTAAATGAGTAATTCTTGCTTTTATCTCATACGAGTTGCACGGTCAATGGAGCTCCTTAATTATCAAGCGATGTACGGTCCATTTTCCAAATATTCACTGACGTTAATCGTAAACATCAAGTTTCGTTCTATCAACAGCATAAAGGGTAGCAACATTGTAGCTAGGAACACACGTTTATGTTAGGGAGCAATCCGTCTGTTGCCAGGCAAAGTGGTGAAGTCGGGAGTTAGTCTATTTTATCTGAAACTTGTTTTTTCTCTCTCGCAATTCGCTGTGAATTTCGAAAGAGTGAATGATGTACTGTTTGTTTTCAATTTTTCGCAATTTGTTCAAGTCTAGATCCACAAAAGGAGACGCCCAGTTTCTCTTGCTAACAACATACTGCTGTTTAAGTTGTGAAGAGAAGCAAGGCCCGATACGAAAGAGAAACAAAATATATAGAAGACCTTTGCTCTATTTTCCACCAATTCATCACTACTTCTTTATGTGTATTCTTACTTCTGATGATGAAGAGATCGTGAGGTACCATTGAATGGAATTAACAGTTAAGTTGGTAATCGATGGGTATGGTGGTTAATTTATTAGCCACCAGGAGATTAGCGCCCATCGGGAAACACCGCAGAAAGCAGGTACAGAGCCAGGTAGTAAAGGGGAAATGGTCTAACTGTCCAGAAATAAGAGATATCAGGGAAACCTTCGATGTCTACACAGGGAAACAGGAAAACAATACTATTTCTCATTTCTATATAAAAGAACCATTTACATCATAAATTAATGAATACTTCAGCATGAGTCTATTAGCGTTACCCAAGAGGTACCATGAGGAGGTTGACTCACAAAGTCTCCCATAAGTTTTTTTTATTTTAGCTAAATTAGCAAGAAATAATTGTATTATTAAATACGCTTCTTTATTGTTCTCTGATTAGTATGTTTCGATTCATATTTGCTTATTTATGCGGATATATGGAGTTGTTGGAAACGATATATATATATATATATATATATATATATATATATATATATATATATATATGCCAATATCTCAGATAATTCACGAATTCATAATGAGTGCTTAGCCAATTAAAGTAATGCCACACTCAAAGTACATTTATTTCTTTATTAACTGTGGGCCCATTACAATAGCAAATTTGAGACAATACTCACTTTCATTTGATATATTTCAAATATTTGCATGGTTTTATTTTATTAGGACATAACTTACGAGGGAATTTGAAAATTAATTTAGGGATTTCAAAAACTATATGAAATTTCTGGAAATAAAACTACGTCTGTAAATATGATTTTTATTCAAGAAATTGATATATATGTGATATTCATGTGATCTCGAGCAATGCCGGGTACATCTGCTAGTATTCTATAATTTGTGATGATTTGAAAGTGTATTTCAAATCAAGTCAAGTAAATGCATTGAGTAAATTATACTACTTTCTTAAACTGATAAGAAGCGTTTGCGGAGTCCGAACCATTTATCTGGTAAGGGGATTATTTTCTGCGCAGTTCGGACTTCGAAAAATGAAAGAATTTAGCTCTTAAAATAGAATGGGAAAGTCAGAATGAAAGTTCTGTCTCTACAGAAGTACATTTACTTTTCACGCTACTACTTACGCAGTATAGGGAAAGTATTGAAATGCTACGGGGGAAAAGCAAATGGTTGACAGAAAACTCTTATTGCCTCGTCTTGGTAACGAAAAAGAGGAAAAATCTTGTCCCTATGTATAGAAAATAACTTCCTGTAACACGTATGCAGTCTATGTTTTGAGGGTCCTTGATACGGAAACATCACCTCTCAAAATGAAGCAATATGTTTGACTGAGGAGGCCCATTTAATATGTTTCAAACTACTTACGTAGTATACATACCTGTCGCAACATGTCTCTGCACATGATGGTTATTGTTTGCACTATTTAATATACATGGGCATTTTTTAAACTTTCTTAACTTGGAACAATTTTACTTATATTTTTTAAATATTTGAATAATTGTGTACATATGTTTCAACAATAATTATTAAGAACTTTGCTAATAATGTTACATCAATGAAAAAATGCGAATTTAATCAGAACAATCTGTTAAGTGGTACAAATTTCTTGAATTTTCCATTAATAGTTTCTGAGAAATAGGAACATATAGTTAAAAAAATGATGTTACGGAAAACTGCCAGTAAAGTATTCCAGCTCTATATTCTGGCTCATCATTGTTTCAAGTTCCTGAAGCTTCTTTTTATTTTGTGTCTTTTGAAGCAATTTGAGACAATAATTGATAGTCTTTTTCACTTTATTTAATTCTTTGATCATCAATTACTTGATAGAGAATGATAGTATTGTTTCCTGAATCGATTCCCAATTCTTTTAAAACCTTAACTCTAACAATAATTCCCTCTTAAAACATTAAAACAGTCGCGTATACATCAAGAGAGAATATTTATCGTCCTACAAACTCTTGATTTGGGGACCTCCACTCCTTTTTTTAAAAATTCCTTTACGTCGTGTAATCGCAATTTCAAGATCACAAGCTCATGATATTAATACTCCGTAACACAGAACAAAATGTGTAGAAAGAAAGCGAAATATGTAGTTAATACCGATCTGCCAACGTCAACAGAACAAACTGTGTTGCCATCATCAATTGAAAAAAGTTTCCCTCAAAAACTGTAAAGAAATTTGGATACTCACAAAAGTGGGCGTATCGGCCAGTGTCAACCGAGCGCACGTTGATATTAAAATGGACTTTCAAACCTCTTCTAATTTGAATTAGGCAAAAAGCCGAATATATTATGAAAGAGCGGACTTCAGACTATCAAAATTACATAAAAACCGAAAATCGATATTTTTGGCGCAAAGTACTCACAAAGACCCCTTAATTACCGTATTTATCCCCTTTGTTTATCTATATTATCCTGCCCCCGAGAGCGTTAGTCTGAAGCTTACCTAGTCCGAATTCGACGGCAAAACGTCTGTTCGTCCGTCAGTTTGTGAACAACGCTGGTGGCTAAATCGTAAACAGGATCTTCAACAAAAATGATATTCCCCAATCTATGTGGCTGATGTCGCGGTCCCTTGGATTCGAAACCGATATTTTAATTTTGGAAAATTTTATTTTACATTAAGCCTCAACATTTTCAAAAATGTCAAAAATATTAGTACCATTTTTTTACTTAATTTTGACATCGGAGAACACAAAAGACGCTTAACGGTGCCGATCTCATTGTTGTTAATGTCTGATTTTTAAAAATTACAAAAATTCAACAATTTTGGGCGTCTTCTTACTACTTTAATTATGAATATTTTTTTCTTAATGAAATGTGTCCATCAGAAATGATCTTCAAATAAGGTCGTGTTCGATTTTTTGAAAATTTTGCGTCATACATAAGAAACTTTAAAATTGTAAACAATTATTTTCTCAGATAAATAAAAATAGATCGAAGGAAGGTAGTAAATTTAAATTAGAACTAAGGACCTCAAGTTTTGATCTCTGATTATGATATTCATAAAATAGAAGGTCATTTCAATGCAATTTAGGCAGACTTGTGTAAAATTATTCTTACTTTTCAGTATTATCTGTTGCAATTCTTTAACAGTTAAAACTAATAATGTTTGTTTCATTTGTAAAAGTAATAAATGCAGGTACACACCTGAGGCGCTTCGTTTGAAGTTGCTAAATGGGGCTTTTTCGTGTTCTATAGTTTTCGATCGAGTTATGCGTGGTCTCGTGTTACTTAGTTGAGTTCACTTCATCGCGAAAATTCGTTAATTCTTGGTTCTGAGTACTCAGTGTCTGAATCCAAGAAGCAGAGGAGAGCGTAAATTTGATAATTCACCGCGAAGGTTCGGTAGCTAGATATTTTGTAGAATTTAGTTGCCTGTTAAGAAACTCGTTTTCAGTAGCATATGGGCAAACTTATATCTGAAATGTTCCTTTCCGACATATAAATATTTTATAATTAAACGCAATATGTAAGAAACATTTAGTATTAGCTAAAATATAAAAAAAATATACATTTATACTAAATTATTTTTAAAAAGTCATTAATGCATTCAGAATGATTTGCAAACTCTGTAAATGCTCTGTAAATGCAAGTATCTCGGCAACGTAAAAAATTGTATTTACATGGAAATCCGTTGCTTATTGCTGAGTAACAAGTATTACGCAACTTGGGGATTAATCCAAAATGTGATTTTATTCAGTTTGAGATTGGAAACGTACTTATTGAAAATTATCTATAAAATAAGACATTTAAATGTTTATTTCTTCCTTTTCCACTTGCCTCCTGGATTTCGGTTTTTGGAATTTATGATAGTTTAGACCGTTTGAGATGATTCAAGGAAAAGTCCAGTAGCCGACATGGAGGTTGGTCCCGGATCTCGCCGCAGGGGAAGAACAGCATCTCCCATGATGAAACCTTGCATTTAGCGTTATGAAGAACGAATGAACATAGCAGTTTACCCGGAAACGCGAAAAAGTAAATCAATGCAAAAATAGTGAAAACCACATTTCATATTTTCTTGTGAATTAGTAATCTTAACAATGTTCGATGATTCTTGACCCGTAGTAATAATTATGTGAGGTTCACGAGTTTGGGTCAACTTGGTAATAAAACGACTACATTGCCGACGTTTCGGTCATATATTCGACCTTCATCAGGGCTGTATCATTGGACAAGAAGGACAATGGTAATTTACATTCTACATCTTGTAGTTTCCCCATTCTTGTAGTTTTCAGGAATGGTACACAAATACATTAAAAGCTTCATCATGCAACTGAGTTGCATGTTGTTGCCAGTATATTTAGAGATAACATATTAAGATGAAATTTGTTTTATTTAACACATAAAACTTTAAAGTAATTAATGATTAAAAAAAGTGAAAATTTATATTTTCATAATTTTTGCCCAATCTGACTCCTCTTAATGTTATGACTTGGAATGATTATATTAACCGGCGTCTACTGTATATGAATTTGTAAGATCTGGGTGGGGGGGGGGTAAAGAGAAACCGTCTAGCACATCATAGTAACCAAAAAAGAACAAAACGAAAATACCCGTAAGCGTCGGATGAAGGTGTTGCGCATCGGAGGGTTAAACGAATCCAGGTTTCTCCGCCAAGAAAACCCTAGCCACCTTCGTGCGAGGAGGGGGAGGAGAGAGGGTGGTGTGAGGGTTGACGGGGCGGGGGGCGGGGGAAGAGACCGTGTCCCTCTGCGCTTGGCCCAGAGGCATCGACCGCAGGCCAGCGGGCGCCGGACAGCTGCCGGCCGGCACGGCCTGGCACCGCCGACCCCCCAGCTCCCCCGTCCCCCCTGGCTCGCTCTCAACGCCCACGGGCCCCGCGCGCGTGGCACAGAAGCCCCCCTCCCCCGCCCCCGCCCTGGCCGTCGTTCCGTCCCCGCCCCCGGCGCCGGCCTATTAAGGAAGGTCGTAAATACAGGCGAGTGCGTGACACGGCCGGGCAGGTTTAATGGGCGAGCAGGAGTCCCGCAAGGTGCCGTCCTCGGGCTTTTTTTATACGTATGTAGAAACGGGAGGAAATCGTTCTTCGAAGGGGTGAATTTTTCAGTAGAGTTAAGCTTGCTGTGCTTGTTTAAATATAATTCTCTATGATTTATTTCGTTTTTTTAAAAAAATTATTATTAAAAATGTTGTGTTATTTTTCTCGAGGTTCTCTCACCCGGGGATCCAGTTTTTTAGGCAGATTCCTAGCTGAACAGATTTAGAAACGTGCGAAAAGTCTGGTAGATTTCAAGAGTAACTGATTTTTTTAATTATTTATTTTTTTAATTTTTTTATTCTGAAACCAGCCTTGAAACGTATTTTAAGTACAGATTTGTATCTCAGTTGAAGCTAAAGAAAAACCTCTTCGATTAATATTTTTTATCTCTAAAATCATTAATGGATTTATCTATTAATATACATTTTTATTCTTGTATACAAAACATTCGATACATTTTTGAACTTTGAGAATAATTTTGTGAGGAAGATCTAATTTTTCCAAATGATATTTTTATATTATTTAAAAAGAACAATTTTTGTTATTGGTATAATCTCAACTGACTCAAGTTCGTACATTTCTTTATACTCGATTGAGAGGGCAATGCATTTTAATTTTTTTTTCTACTTTTGCTTTATTGATGTGGTATGCAGGATGTGCAATATCAATGATTGCTCTCGTCCTGTACGTACTGCCCTCTTTTCTCCCGTGCCGTTATCGAGCAATTATAATTATGATTATTAATATTAACAATATAATAATAATATAACCATTTTTTCTGTAAGTTAATAGTATTGGGCTCTAGGTGTGTTGTCTTTTCCTCTTATTGACAAGTGTTATTGCATAAGCACTAAAATATAACAATATGTTAAATTAGTAGAATTAATGCTTCTCTGCTGTCATTTGTTCATTATGTCTTCTTCAAGACAAGCTACAATGCAAGAACAGTACTAGGATATCCATGCATCATGAGGGCGGAATGAAGTTTGCGAATATGTTACGTTTGAAGAATGACTATTTTTAAATACAAAGATTAGGGAGTGTATCGAATTCACGCAATATCCATCAATCATCTGACATAAGTGTCCTTCACAAAAACTTTCCAGTGCTTATAAGTATGAATAATACTTTTTTAAGTTAAGAAGGATATTCTACAATAATCCACTATAACTTTCAGATAGAGATCGATTTAAAGATACATTTCAATTGCATTTTCAGAACCTATTTGACTCCGTGTTCACAAAAATATTTATTATGTGACTGAGCTACATACAGTTTATTTACATAACTACTAGGAAAACCCGGCAAACGTTGTTCTACTCTTTATCTCCCACTTTCCCATCCCATCACCCTCTCACTGTCTCCCTCCCTCACCCTATCCTGTCTGTCTGTCTGTCTCTGCCGCTCTTTGTCCTCATTCGCATTTAATTGCAGATTCTCCACATCTCTGAGCGGTGAGGTAATATAGGGAAGTATTGGACCAGCAAAAATGTAATATAATGTTCAAGAAGGTTGCATCCTGTAGATTACGTGTAAGAAATGTTTCTTTGAGGTTTGCAGCCTCAAAATTTTAGTTTTAAGGCCGTAAGACGCACCGTTTAGGAGTTATTTAACGATATAGATTCAAAATCCTGCCGAATGTGTTGCCGGTTGCATTTGACGTAAATATTTAGTTTTGTTCTGCAGCTCCATGTAGTGGAGTTCCGACAGGCTTCGATCGGGTTTGAACCCGCAATCTTGGTTGTATGTACCCAAGATTGCGGGTTCAAACCCGATCGAAGCCGTGGATTTTTAAGGGCGAAAAAATCCTTCGGAGGGGAAGTAAAGCCGGCTGTCCCATGTTAATAGGTTTACTGCATGTAAAAGATCCTCAAGCCTAATAGAAACTTCTGAGCTAAATTCAAAATCGCCTCTTTCGTCGCCCGAGCTAATACCTTCTTTCTCCGCTAAGTGAAAGGAGCGTAGCAAACTTTGTGTGGTCAGACGGAAGAGCGAGGCTCATGGCCCGAGTCTCGCCGCGTATAATACGGCATTAACTAACTCTGAGGCGGCGTTTTTGGTGCTAACTCCCTTCAGCCCCAATCTCTGTACGCGCCTTTGCAATGAATAGCGAACTCGGCTTTCCCGCGACTCGGATTCTCTCGTGCCCTGGCAGATACTCCTTGCTCCTCTGGCCTCTCTCGCTGCTCTACAGTGGTCAAGAACCACTCGGAAATGACCGAACTCATCGAAGCACCTCGTGCACACAACACATCCGCGACAGCCTCGACGGAACGTTTTTACAGTATTACTGCGTGGAAACCGAAATGCTTTACCCCCGAGTGACTCCGAGACGCTTCGTTACACAAAGACCGAACCACGTGACGTTCTACGTCATCCGCCCACCATGCCTTGCGGAGCTTGGCTACCGACGCCGGTTCACCGCGCGACACTGGCGCCCGACACCTCCCCCTTCTGGTTCGTTGTGAGCACAGATATTTAGTAAATAGAATGGAAGATGAATGAAGAAGAATACAAAATGTTTAAATTCAATGAATAAGTATTAAAAATTCAATATAAATAGAACTTTTTATTACATTATTGTACTAGAATGGTGAAAAGGAAACAACAACAACAACTTAAAGGGACAAAAATAAAACAGCCAGTACAAGTCTTGCATGATGTGTCCCTGAAGTTATATCTTATCAGCTGATTCACAACTTCTATGGAGGCCATGGTGATTCCGTAGAAGTAGACTCTGAACTCGCTTTACGCTCCTGGCGACCTTTGTTAGCGAAACTGACTGTAGAGACCCGTGTTTACACTGTTAGTTCCACGACGCGCAGCAATCGCATCCTTCATTCTTCTCTTGGTCGAATTATAGTACTGAAGCCAACAAACGGCGCGTGACCCTAACTTACTGCCATCCCGATCTGAGACGTTGTACGTAAGTGCAAAGCTCATACTTGTTTTAACCCGAGAGAGGTGGCGCGGCGTCTCTTGTGACCCCACGTATCTTTGCTTAGCTGCAGTTGCCTAATTTTCCGAGTCAGAAGCTTTACGTTTCACATACCTTTCATCACATTCTTAAGCATTTGTCTGAAAGATTTTCAAAATTTTGTATACAATAATTCATTTATAAATATTTGTGAAACCAATACAAACATCTTAAATTTCGTAATTTTTCTAAGTTGTGTTGATTGGCTTTGAAGCATTTTCAATAAATTTTTAATTGTTTGTAATTGTTTAATTTAATTTTTTAAATTGTTTTTATGTGAGACAATGTTAGAAAATGAAACGTACTGAATTTTCTGATATCTTTGTTGTTGAAATATTCAGGAAAATGTAAATGGAGTCATTATATAAAATGAAAGATAAATGATAATTTTACCCTTTTATTTGTTTCAATTCCCCATTTGCATGTTTGTTTATAATAGTGCATTAAGTTAATACGACCATATAAATGATTGATCATTATTAAAATAACTTATTTCACACTTGTTTCCTGCTATATATATATATATATATATATATATATATATATATATATATATATATATAATTTTATAAAAAAAGAACTTAAAGGGGTCAGAAATGATCCCGCGCCACCTCTTAACGTAACTCTAGCAAGCGCCACCTCTCCAGGATTAAGTAAGTTGTATGCTCATACTTGTTTTAGAGTTACGAGTAGTAAAGTTAACAACATACATGAGCATAATTTTAATGAGTCTGATATATGAGTTTAATTTTAATTATTTTAATAGTCCTTTCATGGATGATATTCGAAAATTCTCTGAATTCAAAAACTTTGCACCTCTGTAACCTCAATTACGTTCTATATAATACCTGAAAAATTGCACATTATTGAGCGCTGCAGAAAACACTTCATTAGAGCTAATTTAGTTCGTTCAAGCATCAAATACTTGAATGATCAAAATTTTATATATATATATATATATATATATATATATATATATATATATAATCTTCCTAACTGTTTATAATTACTAAGCATCACCACCAGTAAGGCTAATTACTTAGGAGGAGCAAGTTTGACAAATAAATGTCAATCAGTGGGTGTGACGATTGTTGTTCGGGTGGCTATTTTTAACTGACGCACAGTGGGGCAGGAGGCCTCTAAAGTTGAGAATAAATATTTTAAGTGGACAGAAGAGGATTTTAATGGACTGAGTTGATTTAAAAGATATTAAATAACGTAAATAAAGCAAAATATAACAATATTTGTTAATTTCAAATTACAGTGTACATTACAGTACATTAAAAAAACATTGTTTCAAAACTTGCAGATGACCTCTGTTAATGAGGAAAAAGTAACTCTTAATGATTGACTTTATCTGTGTGTATCGTCATTGTATGAACCATCTTGCGGCATTACTATCAGTAGAACTGCTAAATCCAGCTTTGGTCTGTTCGTTAACAAAAATATATATTCTTGGAATTCTTTCTGTATTTTTCCTTATTTTCAGACACTATCGTCTTGGCTTCTTCTCGTGACTGCCATGATTTAAGTGGAATTTTGTAGAATATTTGCAGCAGGCACTCAAAGCATCGAATCCAAGTGTGCAGTACCAAATTCCAAATATGGGAAGTGAACTTCCATATTTAGAAATTTTTTGATATCGTTGAATTGTTTAGAAGTCTCTCAACATAAATAGCATTTCTGTGTGAATTTCGTGTCAGTCAGAGCATTACAAATATTCCCGTCAATCATTGCAAATATCAAACAGTGCCTTAAAATAATATTCTTATATGCCAGATTGATTATAGAGTGTTGGAGATCTGACTGTCAATGTATGTTTTCTCAGCTTCTGAAAGCTCCGGACACTCTGGTTTCAACTGCATTCTGATTGGTCTGCAAAAGGTAGGAACGCACTATTTCTTTGTCTTCGAAATTTTTCTTTAGCAACTGCAGCGGGACGATAGATGACAGAAAGATACTCGAACCAGAGATGTATGCTTCACTGACACTGACTTTATATATAGGAAAGCACAATGATGACTGAAGCCATCTTTCATTTATATTAATAAATCTATCGTACATTCTGTTTACGGACCATTTCTGTTTATATTGGGAATTAAATGATTGTATTCATTCTCAGAGGTTTTCGGACAATTAATTCTCTAATGTGTTCTTTCAAGAAACAAACCTATTTTTGTACCCTGTTCCCTTCATAAGACCAAGTTCATTCTAGATATGTCTAACGTCGCTTCCGGAGATGCTGAAAAAGAAGAACGCACGAACTTAGAAAAAAAATATTTTTTTCGAAAGGGGCAAAAAACGGGCAAAATTTCTCATTAAATACTTCAAATAGAACGTATGCTCAATTTAATGCAACAAAAAATTTTGCTTGTGTGACGTACTAGACAAGAATAACACAGACGACTGTTTCTGTTTGATATTTACAATTATTTACTATTTAAGATTATGATACAAAATTTAACCCCTTGGGAACCTTTCAATTCCCTTAGCCGCGAAACCCCGCGACCGTCCTTAGGCCTAGCCCAGTACCTCTGCTCGAGAGCAGGAGAGAGCAACGCGAAGTGCGAAGCTGTCGGACGTAGAGTCCCCGTAACTAGAGAAGTTACATGGCCTGACGCCAAAACCGATCTTCCATCCGAAGATCACGTGCAAGATAGCACTGGAGATACCACCCGTCTTTCGACACTCTAGCGTATCCCGCGAGGCGCGTGTCGGCGCCGCCTTAAATATCCCACGGCTCGCCCCCACTCTACAAGCGGCGGGCGTCATACGGCTCTCTGGCCAGCCCTCTCCAGGGCGCAACCGACATCACCTAGACTCGCGCCCGCGCGCGCCCTGTTGTCTAAGTTATTTTAGGTGCCGGGATTTCCCTGCCCGGCGCGTGCCGGCGAGGCGCCGCCGCGTTCCACCCCATCCCCCATCCGGCTTAAGACTGGGCTTCCCGAGCGACCCGCTGAAACGCGGAAGCGCTACCTCGCGACGCTACACTTGGACGCATTTGGAATATAACTAAATCTTTATCAATTCATGAATTTCTTGTAATTTTGCCAAAAGTTGACAAATATATTTTTGTAAGCCTACAGACACTAAATATTCGCAATATTATGACGATATACTTTTACTTAGCTTTCGATGTATCAGCCATGTTAATTTAGTTCCAAAATTCCTTCGCGTTTACATGATACAAACTCAAAAACATTAGCATACATCCTGCGCTCCCCGCGGAAGCTTACCGACTGACCAGATTTGACGATGCAAAACTCGTATCAAGACAAGCCTGGGAACAAGTCGGTGCGTGTTTGAGATAGAGCACTCTTTCGTGTACACAGCAACAATTAGTAAACATAAATCGGCCGACTTTTGATTTTTGAATTTTTCTCACGTTTTACTGTCTCCTGCCCCACTGTGTGACGTCATCGCTACTCCTTGCAAGTGCTTCACTGATGCAGGAAGCACAGTCCTATGACGCTACACAATCCATTCTTAGTATACATTGTAATTGTAATATGTTTGAAGTTTTACACGATAACAATTTTATGTTAAAATACGTTATTTCCATATAATTAAAAACAATCTGAATCGTTGTGAGATCTAAGATACGGCACTTTCTTTCGGTGAAACGACCATTATTGCTCTTTGGCCCCCGCTTGGGATGTTAAATGGCCAGGTAAATTCGACTCTGCAACTGAAATTCCAGTACTGTAACTGAAATTCCTGATGTGAACTAAATAAATTTCCCTGTGATTCGAAAATCCACTTCAGTAGAATTTGTTAATTTTTCACTATTTGTTTGCTGTTCGATTTTATTTGCTTTGAAACTGAAAAAATAGTTTTCCGTTTTTTTATCCAATATGCTGTTCTCGTTTTTGCTTCGCAATTTCCATGAACATTTTCAGATGCGGATTTTTTTATTTTCCATAGGAATGTACGTGCTCACATTTTACAATTCGCTCTTTGAAAAATTTCCGGTCAAATTTTTGTTGAATTTAAGTTCTCTGCTATTTTCTTCAAACCGTTGTAAGTGTAAACTAGTTCATTAATTTCATGGAATGTCTCATGCAATTTCGTGTTATTCTAATTTAATTTTGCCTGCAATTTTTTTAGCATATTTATAATTAATTCATTTGTATTTTCAGCCACGGTTTTATCTATCGACAGTCGACGGTGTTGCAAATTCGTCTGACATAAGCGTCCTTCACAAAAACTTTCCAGTGCTTATAAGTATGAATAATACGTTTTTAAGTTAAGAAGAATATTCTACAATAATCCACTATAACCTCTATACATATCGATGTAAAGATACATTTCGATTGCTTTTTCAGAACCTATTTGACTCCGTGTTCACAAAAATATTTATTATGTGACTGGGCTGTATACAGTTTCTTTACATAGCTATTTACAATATGCGAAGCTTTTACAGTAAACTGCTTTCCGTACCGATTTGCGAAAGTTCTCCTAAATTTCCCTCTGGCTCAGTTTCCATATTTATATTAATAACTTCCCTTTTATTTTTATTCTTCCTCGCGCCAGAAACCATATCAGCGTCATTTTCCTTATATCTACGAGCTTGAATATTGGTCTCTATGATGCTACTTAATTTACAAAAAAAAAAAGATGTTACAATATATGTAAGGCTGACTTTCCTGTTCACAAGAAATTCACAAATTTCTATCGGTCCTCTACTAGACGCCCATATCTGCGACACAGCTTTTCCTTTATTAACTCGACCTGTTAATACAATGATTTATTTTACTAGCCTGACATTATCCCCTTTTTCTCACCAACATTTAATCTAGAAATGCAGATTAGCGCATCGTAGGAGTATAAAATCCCTAGGTCGACATAACCTACCCATACTGGAACTCAGAATGTAAATTTTGTGTCCAGCGTATTAATTTGGAATTTTCTCATTTGAAATGATAAGACTACAATAGTTTTCATTAATATTTATAATTTGAGTTCAATCTTTATTGCAATTTAAACATGGAGCTACCTTACTCTCCACCCGATTACAATACTGAATTTTGTTTACATTTTACCACAGCTTCTCGGTGAATCACTAGCACTAAAAACAAAACACAGTGACACAAACAATGTCATTTAATAACATGTAACATTAATTTCATACACACAGCACTTTTCACACGTTCATTCATTGGTGCAAAACATGGCTAGTGTTGTACTCGATTTCGTTAGCTAAATTAAATACTTTATTATAATAGCACAAAACTGCAATATGATGACAAAATCTTTCACTTTCTGTCTGTCAGATTATCTTCTCGACCCCTGGAGTTCCTTTCCAAACACCATGCTCTGCTTCGACCTACCATCTTTCTTTCTTGTTCACATTCTGATTTCTAATTCCAAATTCCGATAGCAGGTGCAGTAATTACGAAAAGTCCATACCATGCATTGGAAAATTACTCAAGAATAAATGCTCTCGAAACATTTAACGGGATGGTCAAAGTTCTTTGCAGGTAAAGTTTTGTCAATTTCATCAAATCTCATATCAAACCAATTTCATCACTCTAGCGAGAACGCGATGTTTTTACTGTGGAAAAATATTGGAAAACAAATGGGTCAATAACAATACTGCTTCGGAGCAACATTGTTAGCTTCGTAGAACTTTCATAAAAAACTAATTTTGGAGAAATTTAGCAGGCTAGCTTCTTTCCGCAATAACGTTTCAGAAGCCGTCGAAAATTCTTTTGAATTTCATCAGTTCTTGATTTTTCTTATTCCCTTCGGACTTTTAGTTTCTATACGCCTGATAACATCAGTTCATACTAAACGAACAATTGTGTCACAATCTATTTAACTCATTTTTCCCCTGGAGTTACCTTTGACCCCAGAGTGAAATTATCACTTTAAATATTGGCAGACTGGAATAGTGCTGCCTTGAGGTCATTGTATTTTGCTTTCCAGTCTTTCTGCTTCTGCCAGGTCAGTCGAGTAGTGTATCTTTTCCCCTCGCATCATTCTACAAGGGGTAATAGAAAATAAAACTTAATTGGGGTTACATTTGAAACTTTTTTAATTAACGTCACAGATTTTTCTAACTTTTTAGTATGCTTTTGCTATGGATGGTTTTCGTTTATTTTCTGTTAGAATGTTAACGATTCCAAGATAAGTTACCCTTTTGTGAGAATTGCGTGGAAGATTGTGTTTTATTTATTCTTTGCTCCTTGCGATTTTATGCCGAAGTTTCTTGGCAGTTTGAAAGCCATATTAGCTACATTCATCATTTTTAATAAATTTCTTACATTTGTAATTTTGTATCAAGTTTTCGATGAATTTCTTACTGACATTATTTTGTATGCTAACAGCACCAAGTATTATACCTCATACGTTTAAGAATGGTATAGTAACCTTCCTTGCTAGTTGATCGATATAGTAGTTTGTGTAGTTTATTCTATGGTTAATTGTACTAAAAATTATCAATAAATAAACTTTCTTGTCACTAAAACAAAGATTTCATCGTTCATTGTTGAATATTAAACATGAAAAATAAAGAATATATAAAAGAGGTCGGAGTCATCAGCGACCTCGCCTCAAAATGAGCCTTATGAATCCTGGGTTTCAGTAAGTTAATGTCAACGCTCATCAATGTGCTCTTAAGAACGCACAATTACTTGTCTTACACTTAGAGCGGTGATAATTTATTTTACCTCGCAAAAACTGAAGCTCGTTTTATTTTTATGTTATTTATATTGATATTAGTAATAAAACAAAATTCTAGGGCAAATACTCCGTGAAAATTCCGAAATTTGCAGACCCGTTTACTTTCTTGTAATAACTTTAATTCTTGAACTGAGTGCGAAAATTGTAATGTGCAATTTTAAATACAACATTCACAATTTTGAGACACTCGGCGCCGAATTTCACAGTGGTTTGCAAGATCAGCTTTCCTTTCATAATTTATCTCAGCATGGCACCATCCCAAGTCGGACAAACCAGGTTCCCAACTGATCTCACAGCTTGAGTGGTTGTGTAGTGCTTGTAAGTGGTACTTGTAGGTACGTGTGGGAGAGAATGGGGAAAGAAATTTCGCGATCTGCGGACCGTTTGTTATGATACTGTGTGAATATTGCATCATCGGCCGGAATCCGCTGCGCGGATTGCATCATCTGCCGCCACCCACAAACTGGACGATTCCGCGGGTAGCCAAGAAGTGTGCCGCGAGTTCCGGAAGGGTCCAGGCGGGCGCCGGCCAGGTATAAATGCGCCGCTGTCGTCGGCCGCTAGTCCAGTCTGGTCTTGTCTGAAGTGGAAGCCGAGCTGTGAAGAGTGTGTGCGTCGCTGTGAACAGCGGCGCAGTCGGTGATCAGCAGTGCTGTGGAGTGTGGCCAGCGCCGTGAACTGTGATTGTGCATCGGACGGCGGTGAGTGCATCGGACTGTGCGACAGTGCAAGAGAAGTGAACAGTGAAAATAAATAATCAAGAAAACTGTGTCGTGTAGAAAGCAATAACTAAGTGAAGAACACAAGGACTGTTAAGCCAATCTGTAAATAAATCAAGTAATTTTAGTGTAATATTAAGAAACATAAATAAACATCTCTGTTAAAATAAATCTGTGTTTTTAATTCACCACCACAAACGTTACAATACTACTGCGTCATTCACTGGGTAGTGATGAAAGAAGCCACGAAAATCACTGGCCAGAGCAGGCCAGTCGAACTTGAATTCAATCCTTGTTTGTGAGTCGAGTCAAAAATCCGCCACTGTCTAGATTCTAATCTTACTTGGATCTTTCTAATCAACACCGCTCAAACGGTTGACCCATCTCGACCAAAAGTGCCGATGATGGGATCAGACGTAGTGCAATTTAAGATGTAAATGCCTCTATTAATTGAACTGAATATTTTCGACTTTCGTGATGCGAAAGCCGACTATTGTCCAAAGCCGACTATTGCATGCGTCGGCTTTCGTGATTTCGTAACGTTTATCATATCGGAGTGACCCCAAGTTCGCGGGTTTAAACCTGCAAGAAAATTCGTCCTTCAGATGGACAATTTGAAGGACTAATAATATCCGCTGATGTATGTAGTTGTATTGCATGTAAAAGGTTCTCGAGCTTAAATGTAGCCTCAGAGCTTTTTCATGGTAATTTCTTTCTCTGTTAGATGGCGAAAACAGCGGAGCATTGTTTGTGTGGTCAAACGAAAGAGCAAGCCTTTTGGCCTTTGCCTCAACACGGAAAATAAGGCGTCATTGATTGATTGATTGATTGGATGTTGCGAAGCGTTGGGTTGCAGGCGGTGGGCGCTAAGCCTTTGGCAAGCTGTTACTCTGTCGCCAGCAGGTGGCGCTGCTTTTTCAGGACTTCCCCTCGCCACCCCTTTTTCCCCCCTTTTCCAACTATTCGCGTAGCTCCCCCACCACCCTTCCCTTCACGGACGGTGTCAGCGGGTCTCAAAGGGCTAGTCACGATGGGGTGCGAAAGCCGACTATTGTCCAGACGTGACATCCGCTCTTCTAATATCGAGATTGCTGCCGAACAATGTCAAATTTAGAGGTACTTTATTATCAATATTTTTCAATATTAGGTATTACTAGTGTACCCGTGCGAGAACTCTCGCATGCTATACTCCCGCTTCTCTATTTTAACATTCCCATATTAAGCTTGTAATATATATTTTTCTTCAAGACCCTCTTATGCTCCGTCACTTGTTCTATATGTCACCTTGCTGGTAACAATATAATACACCCTTGTCAATACAAACTATTCTTATTTAACTTTATTATCGAGCAAAGAGGTACACCCGTGTAATTCAATCGCATAGACTATCAAGTAAATTGTAATTTCACATACAGTTGCAGATTCTACAGGCTCTAAACAGGTGGAGCTGAATCGACAAGCATCAAACCAGCAAACGCGTAATAGACTGGTCAAGATGATCTCATCCTGTAGATTACGGTGTAATGACCCTTTCTTTGAAGCCATTGGCAGCAAAATTTTCGTTTTTAAGACTCTAGATTGCTTCGTTGAGTTATTTAACGATATAGATTCAACAATCCTGACGTGTGTTGCGGATTGCATTTTACATGAATTTTTAAATGAGTTTTTAAACAAATCCTTTATATTTTTCAAGTCAAAGTGCAATTCGTCACGTCTTCGTGAAATTCTCTTTCTTTAGAGATCTCATGTATAATGATTGGTTACATGTGAAGACCGCAATTGGAAAAAATACTACTGAAATCATATAGGAGACTATATAACATTGTTTTTCTCTGCATTCGACTTGTTTTTGTCGGGTTATTGACCAAGACGCAGGTCAATTTATATTTCGTCGCAATTTAGAAAATTTCTTACAATCCGATATGTGATCAACATAACTTTATGCATAATTTTTAAGATATCTTTCAGTATTTGAATAACTTACAAATTTCTGTAAATTTCTTTGGTATAACCTCCGTGCGAAAACGGACCAGAGGAATACTATGCCTTTTTGGCGATGCTGTAGTGCGTTGACTTCTGCTGCCAGTTCTGAATACTTTGTTATTTTTTCTAAATTACTGTTTGAAGATACGTTGTTTGTAGATCTCTGATGTCAGAGAGCCAATCTTGTGCAGTTTGTCTACGAAATAACAATTTCTTTCATAGTACAACTTTTAGTTTGAGTTTTCAAATACTGAATCGGGAACATACGTGTAATAGCGATATGTAATTTGTTGTAGATTGAATTGTGCTGCCAGTTTCTGGTGAATTATTATTATTATTATTATTATTATTATTATTATTATTATTATTATTATTTTCTTTATTTTTATTACTACGTTTTTACTCTTATTATATCGTAAACAAATTAGGTACTATACTTCCAGAACCCATTTATCAAAATTTTATTGATTGGGAGTTCATGACTACTTTTTTCTTTACGTTTTCACAATATTCTCTTGTTGTAGTCACTTCAGGCTTCTGCACAGTCTAGTAAAAATTCGTTTTGACATTGAAATTCTTGAAAATGTGAAACAGTGTTTTTGGAATTACCGTGATGTTTGAGATAATAATGGGAGAGTCATCTCATGGTCCACTAGCCTCTCTATTTTACTACTTACGAGTACTTGAGATTTTCTGGAGTTTCTGTTGAACGTTCTGCGTATTTGTTAGCTTCGCACAAAAGGTTTGAGTTGCCTTTTTTCCTCTTGTCTGCCTCAAACATAGCATGTCGGTTTCAATGAATCGTTTGGACTGAGGAAGTTGTGTTCGAATAAAAACGGTACTATTTCTCACTTTCGTGAACTCTCTAAAGAGCCGTTCATAAATTACGTAATGCAAATTCCGAGTATTTTCAATACGCCCCTCCC
This sequence comes from Acheta domesticus, assembly GCA_031308135.1. Lineage (NCBI taxonomy): Eukaryota > Metazoa > Arthropoda > Insecta > Orthoptera > Gryllidae > Acheta > Acheta domesticus. The sequence continues at coordinate 50,207,895 of JAHLJT010005437.1, forward strand.
TCATGTATTTTCAATATGCCCGTCTCTATGTAACGCAGCGTAACGCTGCCTCAGATCCCCTCCCTCGCCCTCTAGCGTTATGTAATTTATGGATGATCACTAAGGTAAGTGTAAGAGGTAACCTAGCTCCCGGTGTCTGTGTCATCGTGATGTAGGAATCTTGTTATAACAGCTTCCAAGTTTTTTCTCGACTCACCGCCATAAATAATTTTTATTACACCGGGTCGAATATTTTTTTATCAGTTCTTGCCAAAAACACTCGTCTTCTGTATTCAGAATTCAACTTGTATGTGGGTTGAGGTAGGGTACTCAGAATTAAAGAAAACCTGCACAGAATACACTTTTCTCATGGTAGGTCACACACAGTTTTACAGTAAACCCTCATTACCAGAGTTCCGAGGAACCAAAATAATCGAAGTTCGTCTTATAAAAATTCCTGTATGCGAGTACTATAAATGTCCATATTAACGTAAGCCCTTGCCGGGACCCATGTTTTGTTGGTGTTACGGCGAAATTCGTATTAAGCGAGTTCGTGCTAACGAGGGTTATTATTTTTTTATTTTCCAAATAAATCGTTTTACCATTTGAAAAATCGTGTTTTATATTTTTATAGCCTGGCGAGTTTGTTGAAAATCAAGGTTTACCCATCCATCCATAGTTATAAACTATAGTAATATTTTAATAACACGAAGTTTGGCGTACAAAATAGCATTGCTTATTTATGGAATATTATTGCTTATTTATTTAAGAATTTATCGTTAATTTTTAATGTTGGACTATTTTGTGCATCATTATGTTAGTTTTTAAAGGGATAAATAAAAAATGCTTAATGTGAGGTACCTGAAAAGTTGATTAAGATTCACGCGTCTTTTTATTTCATTCATGGGGAATTACACGACCCATTTGATAGTAACCGCATCTGGAAGAAATGCTGTTCAAGAAGAGATTTCCAGAAAAGAAATCTGGAAGAGGTTTCCCGATGAAAATCATACAAAATCTACAGAAATAATGATTTCCAAAATGTAATGAAAATCGATATTAATACAGTTATTTGCACCAATTTGTTTGTAACTGAAACGTTCTCAATGTTATTCGACATTCTCCATCGGGATAAAACCACGTTTATTCGCAAATTCCATAATGACCTACGAAAAAGGACACACAAGAAGGCTTTTGTAGTACAATAGGCGTTTCTCTTCATATTTTACTTTTAATTTGAATTCTGGGAGAAAATGATCGAATGGCATATGAGTCTTCCGTGTTATTTCAAGGATGATGTGTTCAGAAGTGTCGTAATGCCCTTATGATTCGTCATGCAGGATGTGTTCAGAGGTGTCGAAAAGCCCTGTCATTATGTTCATGCCCTCCATCACAGCTATTGATAGACTGTCGAATCAACGTATCTTCTAAAAAAATTGTAATTCATGGAATTAGAGGTTATGAAGTGATTTAAAAGGTTATTAAAAAAGTGAAAATGTTGTGCTTGTAGACCCTTTGCGATTACTCTAAGCGCGTTTTGTGAAAATAACGCATGTACTTGCGAAACACATTATACCAATCACATTAGCGGCGTGTGGACAAATCCTTAAATCCCCTGTGCTGCAAAACAGCTTCAAGCGATATGTCACTATTCTAAGCTTATGTTTGTTCGCTGCACGCGTGCTCACCTAACGCATCTACGGGAGGGCCAAAGAGATCAAAGGGTGCTAGCGTTGTGTTCGCGAGTAGGAAAAAGCGGTTTTAAATGCTGGCACCGAGGAGAAAAACGGTCAGTGAAATCGTGCTTAGCGAGGAAATTTGTGTAATTATTCCAGTGACGCATTACCGGCTTGCGTGGCTCTCGGTTTGAATTCATGGCACTACAGTGCCTCTGACCGGGTGGTTCAGGGATTTGTGTCCCGACGGTGGCAGTATTTTCGACACTAGCGGGATAGCTAGGTTAGAGTCCCTAGATACAGAGAGTAGCGCATTCCATAGTTCCATCGATCTCGCCATTTTATATCCGGTTGTCACGAGAATAGGAACTGTGTGGTTTTCTGTGTGTTGAGAACCATGAATCTATCCAAAACCAATATTAATTTTCTTGAAAATCTCCATAAAGTCACCAATTGTAATAGTTCTCCTTCAGCCCCTAATTGCTGCCTATAGGGTGATGGATATTAAATGGTGGCGGTTGCACTATTCTCTGTGTCTAGGGACTCTAAGCTAGGTCGAATTCAGGCGCTGTCTGGCGGAGAATTCTAGCGGCCGGCTCCAAACTGGTATCCCGACGTATATGGTAATGCAGTACACCCACGTATAAGTGTAAGTCAGTGGGGAGAGGAAAACGAAGAGGAAGGAAAGATTGCGCGCCGTGACCCATTTGTTAGAGTACTGCTCCGGCATGCTCCTGCTGTTGATCAGAGAAACCACGGAAAAGTACCGATAAAAGTAACAGGCCGATGTAATTCCCTCCAGATTAATGGTATGTTGTTAGCTGGTTGTTGGAAAAAGATCAAATATTCAAACTTGTGAATAGCTTTCGCGTAGTTTTGCGGAATTATAGGCTATTTTTAAACAATTATTTTCTCAGAAATCGGATCCAAATTTTTCTTTAAAATGTTGTCCTCGTATATAGGATGGTAGAAATGGTGCTCATTTCATTTTTGGACAAATAATTTGCATTACCGAAAATTGCAAAAATAGAGCGAAGATGGAAGATATTTTTTTCTTAAAGCAAATATCTATTCGTTAAAAAGGTGCTGGTACATTTTTCAAATGGAAGTTTGCGCGTAATTTCTGCTTGAAATGATTGCAATTTGTGAAGAAAAAAACTCAGACAGGTTCCAAATTGTTCCTTGGACGGAGTGAAGAAGGATAAAAAAAATGTCATAGTGGTCACGTTTTGTTGACTTTTTTGAATGTTAAAATTTTGGAAAAGTTAGTGACAATGCGATAAAGTATTTTCTGTTGTAACACAACTAGTTCCAGTTATATTTCTTCCCCATTAGCTTTTAATGTTTGGCTTCGATCTTGTATGATGCTGCGAAAAAACTATTTCGAGATTTCAAGAAAAAAATGCTTTGGGTCCTCTGGTAAGGAAAAATGTTTTTTAAACGTCTGTCCATGTGTCCGTCCTACCGTCTATGAACAACAGTAATGTCTAAACTATTCGTTGAATTTTTTCAAAATGTATTTTCCCCGGTTGATCTGGCCCTTATCGAAGTTCTGCGATTAAATTCAATGATTCGAGCAATATAAACAACCACATGTACGGTTTCTGACTTACGTGATTTTTTTTATAACAGATAAAATTCCACAATTTTTTGAAGAACTTTGCAACGATGATACAATTATTTATAAGTAATGGTGTAGTTATTTTCTCACCTGATTCCACAAAGTATATTTCAAGATTGGGATTGCAAAGAAGTTGTTACTACAATTAATACCCAGGAGGTCAACTTAGAAATGCAGTTGAGATTTTATGAAGTAGCAATTGTGTAGATGTCTTGCCTTCGGCTCAACCTATTCTCTTGAAAACAGTAGAGAAAAGTGTGCGAAAAGTTCGGTGCGAGTATGTGAAGGCAAAACAAAGAATATCAGTTTCTGGTTGAAAAAAGATATCGAGGTTAAACTTTCAGAGACCACAGAGACCACAGGTCTTACAATCCCAGTGTAAGACCTCACTTCACTTCAATGTTTTGAACGTTTTTTGGACGAATATATGAATTTCATTACGAACTTTTCAACAATCGGATGTGTCTAAAAGGGAAATGAAAATTTTTTGGTGTGATACTTACGAGTGGCTATATTGTTCTTCTTAGTAGAAGATACACGTACTAAGAAAATATTCATTGTATTTTTGAACGTCAAAGAACAGTTAAAAAACATGGGGAGCATGGTATTTAAATTTCCTTAAATTTGGTGAGCGCTACTCTAACCCACTTAAAACTTGAATTGTGAATACAGGTAGAAACGAGTGTTTTGGCAAGAATTGATAAGGAAACATTCTCTCCCTAGTAATACAAATTTGTTAAAGCATTCCACCTACGATTTTTTTCTTAATATACCGCATTCTGCCATTCTTGAGGGAAGCAACTTACTGCCCCGAAGGTATGGATAACCTGTATCACAATGTCTGTTAAGAATACGAAGCTTACATAGATACCAATTATGTGTGAAAATAACTTATTTTATCTATTTTTTTATTTATTTCTTCTCGTTCGACATTTCTGTCTCTCGAGGGGTTTGACAACTACATTTTATATTATAACGTTTTGGATGTGGCCATCCATAGCAAATGAGTATTCATTCCAACTCGTGAAAACATGGTCTAAAGTTCGATGATTTGATTCAGGCTTCAAGATTCAGGTTTGAGGTGTTACGTAGAAAATTAGGCAGTGCTAGGAAAGGTGTAAAAACAGAAGTTATGGTGGCCTCAGTGTATCCTTGGGGAATTTTGATTTAATACGGGGCCTTGAAGCAAGGCGGCCACTTACTTTTATCTAATGTATATTCAGTAAATGATGGAGTACCACAGGCCTCAATATCTTATCGAAAAATGGTTAGTTTTGTGAATAATAAGCCTGCCACCATTTTTACTAAAATTATTTTGCGCTGGATGCTCCAGGAACGAACTTCACACACACATAGACACACACACACACACACACACACACACACACACACACACACACACACAAGGTCTGTCCCAAAAGTAATGCGTCGCTTATTTTCTTCTTCTTCTTTTCTTCGTCGCCACTGTAAGTCGCGGAACGGTTAATCTTGACGGCTCCTAGTTCAGTTGTGTCCGTGCCCTGAGGATTTAAGAACGTGTAGGTTTGTGAGCTGCTGAGTAGTAGTCGTGTCGTACTTGCGATGGAGAAATCTTGGAATCAAAGATACGCGAACACGTTTTGCGTGAAGCTGAACAAGGCCGCTTGTGAAAACTTTCAAGATGTTTCATTCTATTTTTTGGACATTGTTATCACCGGGAATGAGACCTGGATCTTCAAGTACGACCGGGAAACAAATGGGTAGAAGGCAGAGTGACACAACTCGGCGTCTCTGCGGCGGGTGTTTTATTCTTTTCCTCGTCCTCCTCCTCCTCCTCCTCCTCCTTCTTCTTCTTCTTCTTCTCCTTGAAGACAAAGGGGATTGTGCATGGCGAGTGCTTTCTATACACACCGCAACGCCCAATTCTACAAACAAGGGCTCCAGAGACTGAATGCAGTGGTCACCCGTATCCGAAAGGAGATCAGCGCTTACTGGAAGCATCACGACAGCCCCCGGCCCACACCCCATTTTTCGGCGAGGACTACCTGACCCGTATCGGCTTCCACAACCGCCTTATAGTCTCGATCTTGCTCCGGTGGACTTTTTTTCGTACCTTCTGCCGAAAAGGAGGCTGCGAATTCGATGGTGTGACGGTTAGCGTGCCGGACTGTCATACCCAAGTTCGCGGGTTCAAACCCGATCGAAGCCGTGGATTTTTAAGGGCGAAAAAATCCTTCGTACGCCTTCTGCGGAGGGGAAGTAAAGCCGGCTGGCCCATGTTAGTAGATTTACTTGCATGTAAAAGATCCTCAAGCCTAAATGACGCCTCTGAGCTAAATTCAAATCGCCTGTTTCTTCGCCCGAGATAATACCTTCTTTCTCCGCTAGGTGAAAGGAGCGTAGTAGAAATTTGCGTGGTCAGACGGAAGAGCGGGCCTGATGGCCCGAGTCTCGCCACGTAAAATAAGGCATTAACTAACTAACTAAAAGGGTCATGAAAAAAGGGGGGAAAACGCATTTTATGACTTTGGACAAAATCAAAACAAGTTCGACGAGGGCTCAGGACTTCTTCGCCGAGGTCTTCCTATAGTCGTACGTGGCAAGAAAATGGCGCTGCCAAAAATTGATGCACAACATTGATGTACTTTGAAGAATTTCAAACTTCTGTACCTATCTGATTAATACATTTGTTTTTAAAAAATGCAACGCATTACTTTGGGGATATACCTTGTGTGTGTGTGCGTGCGTGTGTGTGTGTGTGTGTGTGTGTGTGTGTGTATGTGTATATATATATATATATATATATATATATATATATATATCTTTGTGACGAATTCCTCTTAGTTATAAGAGATTTTTCAGTAGCACATTTAGCAATGTTAATATGTCCACTCTCTCCACCTTTCTGTTCTTCTACTAGGAAAAGCCTCATATATCCCTGGATTTAAGTCAATCGATGTCCAGAGATCCCGTTAAAAGAAACAGATTCTATGTTGATATTCATGAAGAATGGCAGAATCCAGTGTTGTTTTTTTTCCTTCGAGAAAAGACGTTTGTCTTCAAGAAAATTTAGTTTAAATGTAACTTCCGGGCGCGAAATTCAAACCGGCTGCCGCGACATGGCAGACACCAGGTGCGACGTGTGCCGAAGGGGCTGGGAATAGCGATTTCTTGTTGTTGTTGTTTTGTTTTGTTTTCGGTAAAACTGTAGAGTGAGGCAAACATTGCTTACCGCGCTCTAGAGTTGCATAATTGAATCAAATTTTATATGTACAATTAATTTAATTTTTTTAAATCTGCCAAAATTTATTTTTTCTCTATGTTATAACCACGGTATGCAGCGAAGTAACAATGAACGCTAAACACGAAGCTTTATGTAAATAAATAAAATTCCTCGATACCTCGGTAGATTTTTTATTGACATCATTATATGTACCAACTAACGCGTTGTGCTTTAGAGATACGATAAATAATAGTCCCTTGTCATTCCTTTCCTTAATATCATGACACGTGCTGACAGTTTTACGGCTAAAATGTTTGTTTATGAAAGTATTGAGTTCAATAATGATTTCTGGGCGAGCAGTTTGAACTGAAGCTTTCGCCAGTTTCGTTTTCTGTAGACGCGGACCGAGAATTGAATTGGTGAATATTTTCAGTACACATTTGAGTGCACAGTGAAGCAATCCTGCGCAGTGTTTATGATTAACAGTGAGAAAATGGCATGCGCCCCATATGACTATTAACAAAATACCGTAAACAGGGGCTACTTGGACACAGATTTTTAATTCTTTAGTATATTTTCCTTACAAATCCATGAAAAAAACTAAACAAAATACGTTTATAACGTTTTCTATCAATCTAATGACTTAATGCAAAATGCCTGAGAGAAGTTTGATAAGATACACTTAAACCGAAGCGCACATATTTTTTTAATTGGTTTAATGGTACAATATAAGTTTCGCAGTTGTATGGGATACTTAACCCACGCAAAGTTTTCTTATATAAAATCATTGAGATTTGCACTATGTCTATGTAATAGTTCCTAACTTTTCTGTTACAAACATAAGTGTAAATATTCTACAAACACGAAGATAACTTCAATAGCTGGAAGACAATTTTGTTATCCAATTTTTATCGTCTACTGTGAGCATCTAATTAAAAATAATTTCACCCAATGTCGTTTTGGGAGATTGTCTATGAAAGTAGTGACAGTTCTGCCACGGATAGATAAGCAAGACTTCACAATAAATCTGATAAAGTGTACATCAATAGGAAAATCGAAATTATAGAATTTGTCGAGGAAACTTGCAATGGCTAATTCATCGTCAGAAAACACTGTTGGATGGTCCGATTTCTGAGTGGATTTGTTTTTCAGTGTCCTCATAGTCGAACGACCTATTTTAAAGGAAGCTTCTGCTGTCTTTGTGACATTATTCGCAACTTAGTTGCTGGTAAATATGCCTCATCCTGGTGATTCGTGTAACGCGCATAATTCGGACCAGCAATGATTTATTTCATTGGTGTGCCGTTACTGTCAGATTATTACAGGAGTGAAAGAAAATGAACATTGTTCAAGTTTTAAATATCGAAATAAAACGATTAATGCATAAAAAACAAAGTTACTACTGCATAATCCCACTACAGGTGTGGATCCAAGTAGCACGTTTTTTTTAAATAACATGCTGACAATTAGGAAATCTAAAAAAATATTGGGAAAAGTGTTCTACTAATAACAAAGTTAACATAGCAATTCTATTATCAAATATATAATTACTAAAATGTACACTTATCGCTTGATCAACAATCTTCAAAATTCAGTGTAAAGGTTAAAATATCTCCAATTTCGACACTGAGCACTTAAAACAATGCTGGAACGTAGAAGTGTACCACAAAACTAAGCCAAACGCATTTAATGTTGCACCATGTTGCCATTGAACGGAAGCAGCTGCAAACTGACTCCTTAATGCAATGTATAAGCGGCTTCAACAGCTGAAAACATTTTTTCGTGAGTGTTCAAGTAGGCCCTGATGACGGTAGTTTACTAGTATAATACTTGACTAGTACTTGGTGCAAAAGAGTAGAGCGGTTTGTAGTAGCATTTCAGAATCCTCTTGGGGAAAGAGTACGAATGGGAGGAAAAGTTTCTTTAACTTAAACCCGGAATCACACACCGCCAGAAGACGCAAAATGAATTAAAAGGGTGCCTCACAGTCAGACAGCAAGAAGTTGCGACAACCCTCCCAAAAAGATTTCGCAAACCTGAAAATTGCCACGTAAATGCTCCACGATAGACCTTTGTGCAACCCTCTTTCGTCTGCTCACAAAGGCTGTGCGCCGACGTATCTGAGGTACACAGGCGCAGTGAAAAGTCGGGAGAGTAGTGGGGAAGAATGGGGTATAGGTCGGTAACACGGGGATCTTCTGCGCCGACTCAGGTTGGTGTGTGCGTTGCCGATAAGGCAGGGATGTACTTAACCGACGTACTGGGGAGTGGTGTAGCACGTGGTTCCAGTGGCGGTCGCTAGAGCGCAGGAGCGAACGGGCAAGATGGGGGTGAATGGTGCTGAATGAAAGAATAAGAGAAGGGTGTTCATGCTGGCTTCGGAGGGTTGTCTCGCTGCAGGAACTGCGCTCACTGTGGACCTGATGTAAATATTTGATCGGTCAAAACAGTATGATCGGTTTGTTGGGCTCGACTTGACAAGGAGGTATTTGGGACGTTAATCATCCCAAATGTCTTGAATTTGAAAACGTATGACGAAAACTTCGAATTTTAATTTTTCCTCGTACTTTCAATCTTATACATCAATTGTGGCATTCAGTAGGCGTGAAGAAGTAAATCTATGAAACATTTAATCATTTGCCACACATTAAGGAGATTTACTTATGTTTTGAATCGGAAAAAGTTGCTTCTCGTAAGACTAATCGTCTCCAAGTAGTAGCATTTAATTGCTGTAGACTTAAGGAGTTAAAGCAGTTAGTAAATCTCATTGAAAGAAGTGAGAAAGCTGAATTATCATTTCGTAAAATGAGATGTGTTTTTCTAGAAAATGCTCAATAAATCGTAATCTATTTTTTTGCAGTAACTCCAAATCCCTCCTGTAAAAATACAAAATCACCTTAGCAATATTGTAGTCCCAACAAAAATGCAATATCGAGAGCCCGCAATACAATCTAGAACAAATCATTGATTAGCAATATTTTGGATTTTTGTGTGTAATATGTTAATTTGGAGCAAGAAAACTGAAATGGTTGATGGGCACTTTAAATCTCCCTTGCAATGATGCGATGGTTATAAACCAATCAGGAGTGCCTAAAATTGAATATGAAGAATGCTTATAACTATAAGTGTGGTGGCAGGTTGACAGGGCTTGATCAATAGAGAAAATATAACATCACAACAACCATATACCACGACTTCAACCGGTAGTGTGTTGAGTGGTGAAGCAAAAACTGTTAGCCTTGAAACTGAATATTCCGGTCTATGATAAATTGTAGTATATGGTATTACAGTTTTATTATTTATGCAAGGTCTGAATTAATATTGTAATTTATTTCTCTGTATATTAATTTATTTTATTTTCCCCTTTACTGGCTTACTCTCCCTATGCCACCGTAAAGTTAAAAGTTGTTTTGACACAACTTTTTATGTGTATATATGTATATATAATGAGACATACGTGATCAAGCCCTGTCAACCTGCCTCCACATAAAATTGAATAGTTCACATGTGTACTTTTCGCTATCGTCTTACCGCAGGTGACTTTTTGGATATAAATAAATGTATTCCTTCCGTGACAGAAACTACACATTAATCAATATTGCATGAAACGACCCCCGAAAAAGTATTTCCCCCTATTTTCATATTACAATATTTAATCGATTTATGACTTTCATTCGTTCGTAATTTAACAGAATTCCACTCGTGGCTTGAAACTTCTGAGAAAAGTCCGCTCGTCAATATGCGATTCGCGAAATTATCAATAAGTTTCAGACCACTAGTGAAATTACGTGAATAGAATGCTCGATACGTTTTTCATGAAACAGAACATTTTGCGAGTTGCGTAGTGCTGCCATGGTAGCATGTTTATAATTATAAAAAAAATCCTTCGAAATGTTTATTGATGGACTAAAAATATCATAAACAACCTTCTTTTTCATAGACTTCAGTACGATACGTCATTTGGGAAAGTTGCTTCTGTCCTAATCGACTCAGGAATGAAAACTAAACAATCGTGTTCCTGATTTTGCGGTACAAGCAAAGACACTGTAATAATATACGCTATAACAGAGTGAGTGATTGTTGTGGAATGATTTCAATAATCTTCAGTTGTTTCTATGACTCTTAAATTGTTACTCTCCCTTGTCTCTAATGAAGAAAGAAACGTATTGAATTACCTCTAATTTTTCCGTAATACACTGTTCAAGAGAAAAACATCTTCTAGAGGCTAAAATCCATCGTTACATGTGTTTATATCAACTACTTTTCGTTGTTATTATTATACAATTTTAAATTGTTTAGAAATAGTATCTCTTTAATGCATGACAGACAGGTGTTCCGAAAGACAGAGTAAAAATGGCACTTTGTTATATAAACGTAAACTTAAGATATTTATAAATAATTATTTGCACCTGGTATTGATGATAAACAGCTTAAATTTTGCTTGAAATTTCTTTGGACAAAATCTGCAAGGATTATTCAATAGATGCATTCTTGTTGTCTTCTCGCATTACCTGAGATAAGGGCTGATAACCTTGCAGAAAATTCACTAAGTAGGTTTGTTTTTAGTCAGGCGTTTGGAACTCGTAGAATTTATTGTTAATACTGACCATTACATATTAAATATTTTCTCTTTGAACACTAATTTAAATTATTTTAAAAATTCGTTAGCAGTTATTGTTATAGGGCTATCGAAAGGGCTCTCCCTCCATTCTGCTGAACAATTCGTTCCCGAACTAAAAATATGCCCAAATATATTGCTATATTTTTTTTCGTGTGGTGCTGACCCTCAAAAATACTCAGTGAGGTAGACGAATATAAAACGTTTTAACTTTGCGTGACTTGTAAACACTCGTGAAAAGATCCCGCAAATCCACAACTAACTCAAGAAATTGTTCTGGAGAGAACTCTTCACCCGTTGCAAAAAGTACCATTGGCTGTCAACAGAGAGCAGGCGCATCATCGCGTACAGCGCTCGTAGCGGAGCCAACATCAACGACTTGCAGCTTGAGGGGCAGACCTCCAAACCCATTCCATCGTACCGAGGCCTCCCTCACGTCTCGCATTTTAATCGTGGAACCTTCTCACTCACTCTTTCTCTCTCTTTCCTCGTCTTTTTTCTTCCTTTTCTCCCCTTTTAATTTTATTTTCTCGCTCCGTCTTCCTCTCGCCACGCGACCCCGTTCGAGCAGCGTCTGTACAAATTTTATTAGCTCAAAAGAAGCGTTAAAAACAACCAATTAAGGAAGAAAAGGCAATTTATTTCGTCTGTGGTCTCTATGTTGACAACCGAGAACCGCCTTGCAATGAATATCGCTGGCTTTCCCGACACAATTGAGTTGAGAAACTTGAGTTCGCAGCGTGCTTTTAATTCTCTGCTACGACAACCGGGCTCGTGGCGTCGCTGCAGTCACGTGTTCGCAAGCTCTCGATTTTGGCTGGCTTTCGCGGCACGATGCTCTTTTTTTCTTCTCTTTTTTATTGTTGCCGTCTCGTTTCTCGGAAGATAAAGAGTCCCTTGGGAGAGTTTCTCGTTGTTTTAGGGTGATTTATAGAAGGAAAGGAACGGTTAAGAGGTTGAATGAAGGTTATTTTGGGGACGGTTCGGGGTTCAGAACAGAACATCAGAAAATTAGACAATTGATTTGTTTTTACTTACATGCTGTATGTGCTCTATATTTTGATGATCTACTGATCAAAACTCAAGTGAGTACATGTTTTTCTAGAATTATATTAATTTTCACCTGACTGGTGGTTTTATGTTAATACTGAACTAATTTATTATATGCAGTCGCCGGGTAGCTAGTATGTAGCCTCTTTTCCGATCGAAATACCTCTTGGTAATTGGCACTGTTGTTGTGAACATTCAATGTGAAATCCGCTGCATTTGCAGAACGTCCAATCTGAAACTCTTTCATATATCTACACTACATTAGTGTGACGATTCGTATTACATAAGTTTTCTCGTCAAGAGTTGCCACTAAAAATAATCATAACGGAAGCATTTGTTTTCGAATTACACTTTTGATATAGATCTTAAATTACAAACGTATGAATTCCCAAAAGAATGGGATAATACTGCCATTTTGTATCCTTATTTCTTATTTTAACTAAATACATTTTGCATAATTTTACACAATACGTTTTAAATAACTAAATTCTACTTTTTTAAAAGTACGTACATGTTTGAAGATTAAAATAAAAATTAAAACATCCGTTTTAGATTTTGCTCATTTCCTATTTTTCTATTAAAATTTATTGTACGTACGGATTATGAATTAAGTTATATCACAAAGTGTTCGAAATGTTCGAGCAAAGGTGGGTCCGTCATAGGCGGAATTTTAATTTCACGAGTGTCGATAATGTGGGTGCAAAAGTGGAAGTTAAAAAGGTAAATTGGAAATATTAAGTGAGTTTTGGTTGGCGAAAGGAATTCATCAGTAATGGTGTCATTTTGTAAAGGATAGTAACGTCAGAATGTATGAAGTGCAAGTAATGTAACATAAAGACATTTTCGTACTTGACATGTAACATAAAGACATTTTCATATTTTACATTCATAAGTACAGCAGTGTAAGTCTGGTACATAAGACATCAATGTAACTTTTGTGAAGACGAAGAGGCTTGGATTTACTTATTTGTTTATTTGGGAATAATTCCAAAGGAGTTCGCGATTTGTTCTTACGTAATAATAAAAAAAGGGCAAATGTGCTTCCAGTAACTAGAAGCAGTATTCACCACTTACCTAATCGCTCGCAATGTCGGAGTTATAGCTGAAGCGTTGTGCTTGCAAATCCACAACAACGAAATGCACGGGGAAAGTTAGTTGCCAATAGTGTTGCTCTTTCTCAACCACCACTACAAAATTTCCCCAAAATAATCTCTTCAATAAAACAAAACTCCTTAACTTTGAAAAGGAAAATATTCTCCAAATTATGGACGACTGTTCCTGGTGATTCCATTAGTGATCCAATTAGTTCATATCAACCAATCATTGTCCTTTGAGCTGTTCGATAATTTTTCGCTATCTTCGTTTGTTTTGTTTCGTTTTCATGTTTTTTCTTTCTCTATGCCTGTCATTTGCTAATACTTTTTAATGCATAAAAAAGAGATAATGTCCGTTGCTTTTACTTTCTCGTATACGTACGTGTATACAGAAAAGTATACGTAGTATAGGGAAGGTTATGTAATGCTGCGCGAAAAATCGGCTAATTTTCGGCAGAAAGAAATTCATTGCCGGGCCATGATAACGAAAAAGTAGATAAAACCAGTTGCTAAATTGAGAAAACAATCCTTTAACATGTGGCGTAGCCAGAATCCCTGATTTGTGCGTCTTACATAGCGAAAAAAACAATTGAAAGCGAAACGTCCGTCCGTCCGTCCGTCCCTCCGTCTGTCCGTTCGTTAGTCTGTGAACAACCATAGCGCCTAAACCATGCGTACGATTTCTTCCAAAATGAATATTCCCCGTCGATCTGGTTCCACTCGATGCGCCGCGATTTCGAAAAACGTTCTTAAGAAATTTGGGGGTACTTTACATGAAGCCCTCCAGACATTTTCAAAATTTTCTCAAAAACAGCTCCAAGTTTTTTTCTTTAAATTTCTTGTGAGAATAGGGTAAAATACGTTGATGATGGTGGCATAGGTACAATTTTCACGGTTAACTTTAATAGTCGAAAATTGCAAATGTTTGAATTTTCTTCGGCCTCTTCGTACAACTATAAAATTGAAGATAGGGATTTACTCTCGGAGCCTAGCAGCTGATCCAAGCAAATGACAACTCTACATATTTAGTGTAATAAACCGTTTTTACTTTCTCTAAAACTACTTTAGGTAAAACATTGTAATCCTACAACAAAAACATGCAATTTTTCGATAATAAAACTTGCTTTCTGGATCCATGATACTAGATAACTCGTCCTGTTAGTAACACGTCTATTTGACGTAATCCAAGTTTTGTGAACCCTTTAAACCGAAAAATTGGTTTATGGCAGAATGTCTGCCTGTCAAGAGATAGCCGGCCCGCCAACTACAAGCACCTAGACCGAAATAATAATATTTATTTATCTACAATTGGCTGATTGCCAGGGTAATCACAAAACTTACTAAGCAGGTGACGGTGGATTTCCTTAATATATTTGTATTTCCCTACCTATGGCTGACTAACGTCGCTGCTTGTTAAATTTAAAACGGATATTTTGATTTTTGGAGGTTCTTTACGTGAAGCCTCAATGAAAGTTTCAATATTGTCTCAAAAATGGCTTCTAATCTTTCTTTACTTTTTCTCTCTCTCGAGTAGAAAAAGTCTTTCTAACAATGGTGCAGCTCCGAATTACATGCTCTCCATTTTTCGAAAATTGCAAACGTTTTTGGCCTTTTCCTAGAACTACAGTCTTTACGAAATAGTTTTTGTTAAAAAATTCTTCAGTAAATAGAACATTGTACTTTTTTAAAAATATGAGTGGTTTTGGCGTAATTATGCATGAAATTAAGACAATTTTTAAAACAAAAGTTTCTCAGATTAAAAAAACGCTAGAAATTTTTATTTACATTTTTCATCGACAATTCGAAGTATTCTTATGAAACTAAGGCAGGTCCGATTTTCATTGATGTCTCTGGATTTTTCCAAGATTATTACTGGTAAATCGTAATACGAGAAATGCTGTATGAATAAATTTCGAGCTATCCCGATGTCCTGTAGCTTCCAACGAATGATCACTTTTGCTATTCCGTTGTGTACTTTCTTCTACACGGGAAATGAACCGTTTGCAATTTATAGTGAAAAATGTAGCAAGAGATACCGTTCACTCTTCTAATTCACCTACATAAAATGAGTTACGTAAATTTACTACCTGCGTTAATTTTATCGAGTTTGCTTTTGATATTTGGCCTAATAGTGGGATGATTTTGTTAGCTGTTCCTTCAAATCAAATCCTTAGTTCGAACTCAAATAGTATCTATTCCAATTAGTTCAGTCTGACGCTGTTCAAAAGGGCAAATTGGGGAGAGTTGTGGGGTAGTTTTAATATTTGATTCCTATATGTTGAGTCGCTGAACACGAATATCAGGTTTGTCCAAAAAAATCTGAAAATCCATCCATTTTTCATAATTAATGATCCTATATGACATAAAAGGAGATAAAATTATCTACATTTAATACCATTAAGATTTTCCCCTCCATTTAACTGTTTACCCGCGAAAGCACCGCAAAATGTGGTGATATAAGCGAAACACTTAAAAAAATGAAAATTGTCCCACTTTACCTCCATATAACTTGAGAACTATAATTTTTTTCGTAAATATTAACCTTGTATGAAATGAAAGAGGGTAAAATAGGAAACTGGAAAATCCCGCTAGCCGACGGTGTCTTCGCCGGACCCAGCAGGGGAAGATCACCGCCACCTCCCGAGGAAAACTTGCCCTACACGTATGGGACGAATGACCATAGCAGTTGTCGTGCCAGGAATCACCAGTAATAATCTCGATTAGGTTTTATCACCAGTAATACCCATCTCGATCAGGTTTTTATCCAATTTCCCTGATCCAGTGAGCAAAAGCTGAGATGGATCCTTGTTTTGCTTCTGGACATAAATGTAGCTTCCCTGTGCGCACGTTTTGTTGAACACTCCTTTTGCTTATAATGGTAGGAGTAGAACTATTTTGTTAGCAATGCATAAAAGTCAAATCAGCAGTTCATTTACCGTTTAAATTGATTTTCTATAATTCAGCAACGAAAATGTCTAGTTTTTCAAATATTGCTAATCTCGCGTTTTTTATTTCTTTTTCTTTTTTATTCTGTGCCTCAAGAAAATGTGCGCAGATAATCTTTCCCCTTACGTCACATACAGATTTTACTGTTTTTTACCAAATAAGTGAATAAATAAATAAAATTATCGATCAATCTCAGTCGCGCAAACGCCTGTGAGACGAATCGAGGGTCCGTTTGAACCTCACCTGGGGCGGAGAAAAGTTTTACAGTCTGCATTCTTATCGATTTAAAGTTTGACGCCTAACCTCTAATGCACAATTATAAGCACTCCTTAAGAAAAATCCAGTCTAAAGTTCGTTTCAAAAGGTACTTTTTTTCATTTTTCATGTACATTTTCAGGTGCAGTTTTCATTGTACAGTGTCGAGAGCGTTCTGTACTTTGGTTTTTATATTGGTTTGGTGGCGCGTCAAGGCTCGTTTTGACATCGGAATATGTCACGTCATTTCGCGTCTTTCTCAGTGACCCGAACAAGCGGCACACATATTTCCTTCCTCTTCCTTGTCCTATCCTTCCCCCTTATAAATACTTGCACTTACAAGCGCGACGCCACCAGACATGCTGGGAGACCAGATGTCTGAGCATAGAACTTATCGTGGCTGGGGAGGTGCCCCGCTGGTGCAAGATACATGGTTGGAGGAAAAGCCAGCAAGGCGAAAAGAATCGTCGCCTGATCACCCAGCGGAGAAAGTTGATCGCCACCTCCCGCCATAAAATCATGCACGACACTTACGGAAATAATGACTTTAGCGCTCAGAATCACCAATCAAAACCCAACTATGAATAACAAATAAGTACACGTCATTTTTACGGAGTGAATGATTAGTACAGCATATTCCTCCATTGTTCTCTAATTGATCCAAAAAATTTGAGTCGATAAGAGTTTGTAATTTTACTTTTTATTATTTTTATCTCGCAATTTTGCTTAATTTCAATTTACTCCCATACTTTACGTTATTTTCTTACTTTTTCCTTCTTGTTATAGACTCATTGAAGATGGGGAAAATGTTTCCCGAAAGTTATATTTATTGCAACTTACCCAAAGTTAACTGTGATTGTAGTAGATGATTATTTCCTAACTCACATTAAGTAGATCCGAATGGTCCTTCACTCACAATGTTAAATTCAAGGAACATTATTTTCCAAACTTTGGGATTGATTCTTTTACTGTAGTTTCTTGGCTATATTTTAAATTTTTATCATATGAAAGAAAGCTCTAATAGTTTAAGAAATAATGTTCCTTGTATACCAAAAAACACACTTAACCCATTTACGGCCACCGTTGCGAAAACGCAACACCAATTATATAATTTTTTTTAGAGTCTCTTTGAAATGAAACTCCAAATACTTTACTCTGAACTCTTCTTTATTCTTTATTTTGCTGTGCTGTACGTTTTTATACAGTTTTCTCACCATACAGGTTTATTCTGAGGAATTATTTTGGGCTAAGTTTTCAACCGAATAACATGGCATATTTCTAATTAGCTAAAGGAGCTCTTTTTTATAAAATTCAAATAAATATTTTAGTTTAGTGTAATGCTATAGTGTTTATTGAAAGAATAGTTTTGAAAATTCAAAAATCATACTCATTGTTGCGTCAGAATATTGGCTCCAATTTCCCTGTTGCGTTTTCGCAACGTTGGCGCAATCAGTGATCTTTCCGAGAAGCAGGTCTCGACTCGCACAGGCGCATGCTATCTTAGAGCGCTCTCGTAGACGACGTGTAATATTACTGTTTCTTCAGTTCTCCCGTGATTTTTGCTGTTTTCATGCCAAATAAGTTCGATTTGTTTCTTACGCGTTATTTATGACATAGTGGAATAGTTGTGGGCCATGGTAAGTATCTTTTTTGAAGTAAGGAAAGTTTATTCCGATTAGTTTTGTTTTGAAATATAACACCGAATTTCCTCTTTTGTTAGAATTCAGATCGTGTGAAAGCTTTGACAGTAGAAGAACTTACCGCAATCCTAGAAGAATCTGATTCATCTGATTCGGAAACTGAAAATGTTGATATTGTTTATATACCACCTGAAGTTGACTGATGAAGAAGATATAGATGACAATTTGCTTACTGAAGACGTTTTGGAAAAAGACATCGCAGGGACGTTCGAAATTCATGGAAAGGAAAACTCTAAGGTAAAAATTTCTAAAACATCGAAAAACTCTATGAAACCAAATTGGAATAAAACAGAATATCCTATTTATTCGGCCTTCCCTACATCAGTTGAGTCAGCATGTTTACAAGATATGGTGGTTCAGTATGGTGAATTGTCACCTTTTGAAATATTTTCATTGTTTGTGGATAATACTCTCTTGAAAATGATAGCAGATTTTTCAAAAAAATATGCTAATTCAAACAATCGCCACAATTTTGTTTGCTCAGAAACAGAGTTGAAAAAGTTTCTAGGTATTTTGTTCTTATCTGGATATAATACTTTTCCCCAACAAGATATGTTTTGGTCGACAGACGAAGACAAAGGTGTGGACCTGGTAAAGAAAGCAATGAGTAGAAACAGATTTAGAGAGATAAAGAGAAATTTGCATGTATCAGACAACTCTTCTCTAGACAAAAGAGATAAATTTTCAAAGTTACGTCCATTCATAGAATATCTGAATAAAAAATTTATTCAGTTTGGCATTTTTTTCCCATAATCTTTCAATTGATGAACAAATGGTTCCATACTTTGGAAGGCATTCGGCGAAAATGTTTATAAAAGGAAAACCTGTAAGGTTTGGTTTTAAAATTTGGTGTCTTTGTTCATCAAACGGTTATTTGTATCAATTTCAGCCTTACGGGGGGGCCACTCAAATATTAAACGATGTTCATAAAACGTTAGGTGAAAGAGTTGTTGTTGACTTACTTCATGTAGTCCAAGATCCATCTCACCATCGTGTATTCTTTGATAATTTTTTTTCTTCCTTTGCTTTATTTGTCACACTTCGAGAGAAGGGTTTCTTTGCAACTGGTACAATTCGCGATGCGCGAACTGGAAAATGTACACTCACGGGCAAAAAGGAAATGCAAAAAACCCAAAGAGGAAGTTACGATAGTGCACAAGACAATAAAATGAGATTACAATGGTGAGGTGGAACGACAACAACATCGTTACTATTGCTACTAACTATGGTTCAGTTCATCCCCTTCACAAGGCTAAAAGATTCAGCCGGAAAGAACGTAAATCCATACATGTAAATCAGCCCGACATACTAATGGATTACAATAAACATATGGGAGGAGTAGATATTCATGACAACGGAGTGGCAAATTACAGAATCCAAATACGAGGGAAAAAATGGTGGTGGCCGCTATTTACCAATTCCTTAGACAGCTGTATGGTCAATTCTTGGAAGTTATTCAACCTTCTGACACCAGACAAATCCATGAGCCAACTGGATTATAAAAGTTACATTGCAAGATGCCTCATAAGATGTGAAAGTCCGGAAGATGTTGAATATTCTGGAGGAAGCTCACGTAGCTCAACAGTTTTGGACAAAATAAGATATGATGGAGTAGGTCACATTGTGGTAAAATCAGATAACGAAACAAGAAGAAGGTGTAAATTGTGCCATAGCACCACAGTGTATCAATGTAAAAAAGTGCAATTGTTATTTGCATTCAAAATGTTTTGAAGAATACCATTTAAAAAAATAGGTGTAATTTGTACCTACAAGCAGCCAATGTTGCGTTTTCGCAACAGCAAAATTTTCTAACTTCAAATAGAAAAAATTTTTTTTTAATTTTATTTTTGTGTTCTTAACAGTAAATAAATACTATTCAGTAAGAATACTGACTTTCTGTCATTTTTTTCTACCTTTGGCCGTTAATGGGTTAAAGAAATCAGGCATCAAAGTTTACCTTGTATTTCCAGTACATTCCAGGTCCATATGATGGATCTTCAGAATCATGTGACATTTACTGTTTTAGTTTCTTTTTCACTGATGTCATAGTATATCTGTCTTGCTTCTCCATGATTCACTCCCCTGGATTCCTTATTGCTCACACTGTACTAGTCGCGCGGCATTTCTTGACGCCTGAGCCCCCCTGGTGCTCAACCTAGCACGAATCGACACGGTTTGGTCAAAATCTTGGTCTCACACGGAACGGAACGGCAAAATTATCAGAACTGCCTATCACTGCTTTCGAATTCAAGCGATGATTCAAATTATTCAGAAAATGAAAATTGAGTACATACACTAATATCACATCTCATAAATAAGCAATATTATCTTTAATTATTTTCATTTGTGGTTGCTATTAATTACTTTATTATTTGTTCTATTTTATCGTCTATAATATGATGTATTAAGAGCGAAAGAGGCGCGAAAAGTATTAATAATGTTACAGTTAGCAACACCCGTCTCATGTGACGTAGGCTGTAATGTCTTTCCTTCGCACCCCGCGCTGGGAGACGTCAAGAAAAGTCGCGCGACTATTAAAGTAAAACATGGCGATAATTCAACATCGGCCATCATGCATAGCAAAGTAGACGTACATTATATAATTTATTTTAAAAGAACACTTAGAAATAACGAACAGATAAAATTAATACATCATTGAAAAGGGGGAATATTGAAGATTTTTTGAAAATTTATTTTGTTCTTGTTCGATTAGAGACAGAATCTTTCAAGGAATTGAATACATAAATATAACTGTTTCAAGTAATAACCAGTTTACATATGAATTAACTTAAGGATACAATTTAACTTTTGTACATAAGTGCTGAGGGATACCCTTAAAGGAACTTCGTTTTTAATTGATTAAATACATTTTTAATTTTTAATGAAAAACAATGGTATAGTATGTGTTATTTATACATAGTAGTAAAATTGTGGAGGTTGTAGTAAATCTTTTGAAAATTTAAATTTGATTCTTTAATTTATTGAAGATTAATAATTCACTAAAAAAGTGGATAAGGGTACCCTTAAAGAAACCTCGTTTTTTAATTGATTAAATACATTTTTAATTTTTAATGAAAAACAATGGTATAGTATGTGTTATTTATACATAGTAGTAAAATTGTGGAGGTTGTAGTAAATCTTTTGAAAATTTAAATTTGATTCTTTAATTTATTGAAGATTAATAATTCACTAAAAAAGTGAAAATCGATATTTTTCGCTTTCCGGGTCCTGTTAAAGAATTGCATGAGCGTGATAGAGTGAATTCAGTTTGTCTTCTCCATCCTGGCGTTTCTCGCCCGCTGGGACTTCTCGCTACAGACTTTGATTATACTTAGGCCTTTTTTCTTGGCGCACGGGAGGGTGTCAATAAAAAGGAATATGTCACGGTATTTCGCGTCGTTCTTAGTTGTGCCGCTAGGAGTCGCATGATGGCGACTGTATCGAGCTGTGCTGGACGATCATGCGATCCCTGGCGGCAGAACGGAGAACGACGCGAAATACCGTGATATATTCCATTTTATTGACCCCCCCCCCCTTGCGCCAAGAAAGTAAAACCGAAGTATAGTTCAAAAGTTTGCCAAGTGTTTCCAGTGCATTCCAGATCCGCATGATGAGATTTTCGGAATTATGCCACGTTACACTTTTCATTTCTTTTTCAGTGATGTCATGGTGTGTCTGGCTTGCTTTTCCGTTTCACTTCCATAGTTTCCTCCTCTAGATTTCCTTATTGAGTAGAGTAAACCATGGACTCGTAATTTCACATCAGAAAACCATGCATAGCAAGGCATATTATTTAATTAAAAAAATACTTAGAAACTTACTAATAAAACGAATACACCTTTGAACGGGGGTAATACTAAAAATTAATAATACCCCTAAAAAAGTGAAAGTTGATATTTTTTAATTTTTCGTTTTCCAGGTCCCATTAACCCTCTCACCACTGTTTTTTATTGTAATTTTTATTTTCATTGTATACCAAATAAGTCACGCTTTTCAAAGTAGAAAATTAGTCGATTCTTTCAACAGTAGGCGTACACGAAAAGGAAATGCAGCAAAACGTCGATCATTTTGATCAGCAGCAACAATGGAACATCGATACAGCATTTTTGAGTACTTGTTAACCCCATTAGTAGTAACATAACTCAGCGGCACATACAGAGGTGTGCAAATTATTAGACTAATGATTTTTTCGGTAAATTCTAGTTAAACTCGTCGTACAAATTGTAAATAAAACTGATAACAATCATATTGTTTTTAAAACTATACATAGTGACGTCCGCTACTTTTTAGTTTGTGTTTCATGTAAAACTGATGTTGGTAAAACTATTATTTAATGTGTTTACTCCACAGTTTTGTTTTCTCTAGAGAGTTTCTCAGTTACCACCATTACTTGAACAATCTGTTGAAATAATTGAACAATCTGTGCTGCAATGGCAAGTTAACGGTCCACACACGAACCCAATGAAAATATTTGGCCAATGGTTAAGAAGCTAAAAAAGTGAGATAACAACACGTGAAGGTCTGGTGATAAGTTCAAGGAAATAAGGCAAAACAATTCAGACTTCAAAATGCAGCGTATGACACTGATAAGAAAAATGCCAGAGAGAATCAAAACGTTAAAAAATAAAGAAAATGTTCACTAAATATTAAAAATAGTTCCTATGTATGAAAATAAATTCAAACTCTACGTCTTTGATCTAATAATTTGCACACCTCTGTGTATGTCCCATTGGTAATGAACGGGTCAGAGAATTGCTTGAGCGTGATAGAGTGGATTGGGCGTGTCTTCTCCATCCCAACGTTTCTCACTAGCGAGACGCTGCAGACGTCGCGTCGTGTCCCCCGAGGCCACGCCCGTTTCTCCGTCGCCGGAAACGAGAGCGACGGGGCGGCAGGCAGGCCGGAAATGACGCGTGGCGCCCGATGGGCGGTAGGGAGCGAAGAAAAAGATGGCGGCGCGCATAGGGAGAAGTTGACGGGATCAAAATCGGTGCAGCTATCGCGTCCATATTCTTGGGGCGTAAAGGCGTTGGGGGTTATTTCAAACTGGCGCGCGCTCTGGTCGAAAGTTTAGCGTAATTCGTTAAATTCTTATCGTTATTGAAGTTCTTTTGTCAAAGAGTATACCTGTATAATTTTTGCACCTTTTTTTAAAATAAAATTTTTCTATTACCTCACCTGAGAGCATGTTCAAATACGTCATTAGCGTGTATTGTTTGACTTAATACCCTGCAATACCTATGAAAGCATCGGGAGCACTGGGCTTCTCGTCTCTCATGCATGGCTGATAAATTGAAGAGAAATTTATTTCCTGACCTCAACCGTCAACAGAGCAATCTTTCGGAAGTCGAATTTACTGTAGTTCTCGTTTAAGAGGAATGTTCTGTTTAGTTCAAGAATAACCACTACATTTTTTAAAAAGAAATCGTCTTTAGTTTGTTTAATTCTACGATTTTTATCATAATTCAAATTTTTAATAGATAGTACTATTTAGAGAAGAATTAAGCAGTACTTACCTAGGACAAACAAACGATTCTACCGACTTTGCCTATCTCGCACGAGCGTTTTTTCCCCCAAGTGCTAAAATTATTATCACTATTATTAATAATATGATTTTTACAAATGCAAACTTGGAGTGAAGTAAATTTTTCTCTTAAACGGTAACCTGGGAATAAAGCGTTTAAATATAACTCATTTTATAGATTTGTTCGTAGAAAACGCGTGTTCCTAACGGGGGCTCGAAAAGCAGGTTTTAAGGCTCTAAAATGCATAATTTCCGAGTAACGTTCTACTTACGTTAGTCGTGTATTGCAGCGTGTGGAGGGTTGCATCTGACGGTTATATTATTTTATTTTATGTAATATGCGCTTTTGTAACTTCCGCGCGTGCGCAATTTGCATAAATAGGTTAACGATATTTTCCTAGAGGAGCGGCGGGGGCTCAGTAGTAAAACACTGGCTTCTTTCTCTCCTGATTGACCCAGGTTCGAATTCCGGCGTAGGCTGAGGCTTTTGTCTGGTGCTTTCTATCAAGGCAGCTCTGGGGTCGACTCAGTCTCCCTTCCACGTGAGTACCGGGATCTTTCCTGGGGGTAAAGGCGGCCGGAGCGTTGTGCTCGCCACACAACCTCCTCCTCGTGCCGACGGCGACGAATAGGTGGAGCCCTACCTTCACCTCCCCTGTGGACCACATCGCTGTGAGCAATTGCACAGGGATTCCTTTACTTTTTATATCTTTCCTACATTCGGTCTTCGGTCTTGCGGCGAGCGCGTTGGGTATTGTTCAAGTTACAAGTGATGCACAAAATATTAGTAACTATTTGAACATACATGTAATGAACGCGAATTTATCCATTTCGGGTACATTTTGTGGGATTGAATAATTGTTACTTTCTCGTGTTGTTTTTACATACGAGAGCAGGTATTTAGTGCTTTAGCAAAAACTGATATTTTGACAGTTTTGTGTGTCCCTGCTACCAAAAAAGTCGACAATTCTTGCTGCTGTGTAGTAATTACCTGTAATTCAGGATGTCCAGGGAGGAAACAATGAAACTTCGAAAATTGGCTTCTAAGTGACGTTTAGGAGTATTTTGTCCAATAAACGTCTTCGAGATTTCGAATTTCTGAGCCGCAATAAGCAATTGGGTGTTTTTTCTCTGTGAACAAATACATTCCTTCTTTTGTAAATAATAAACAATTTACATGTTTCTGGAGCGTTTATATGTTTCTGAAATGCAAATTTGTCATAGGAAGTATTTTTTTAAAAAGCTTTTTAGTGCCTATTGCCGCTCAGCCATTCGAAATAGCAAAATTAGAAAAAATGCATAAAATGGACTTAAGAGCTAATTTTCAAAGTTTTATTGTTTCCTCCCTAGACACCTTGTATATTGTGTGGTCAAAATCTTTGTTTTGTGGGTCCTCAATTGCGTTAAATTGGTTTATGACAAAGCATTCTTGTCAATGCTCGCGCTTAAACCTTTCTTTGAAATTGATATTCCGTGGCACAACTCGAAGTTCTGGGAATTTGAAATGAAAATTTTGTTTTTTGGGAGTGCTGTATAAGACGTTTCAAGATTTCCAACATTGCCGGAATAATGTCTTTACATTTTTTATTCGGATAAGGAGAGTTCGAGTATAAAAACGGTGAAGATCTCATTTTCGTTATGATTTTTGTTTAAAATTGCAACTTTTTGTAATAAAAAATTTAAGGCGAAAAGATACTGGCCAAAGAGAATATTTTTTCAAAAAATTTCAATATGTTGTCTTCTTCCTACAACTTCAATATTGATTTTTTTTTCTAGAATATATTTTCTTCAAACGTAGATTGTTAAATAATGTTATGTACAAGTTTTGGAAGATATGAGTAGTTTTTTTTATGAAATGTAGGCATTTAAAAAAAAGTCGTTGTTACTCTCCGCAATCGAGAAAGAAACTATGTTGAAACCATTATCTCTGACATCCCTTGTACAGGCAGCGAAATAGCTTCAAGTGGAAATCGCTGGGAGAGCAAAATTAGCTGCAGAGCGGCTGGGCGAGTGAAATAAACGTGAGTTCAATTATCTCACAGAAAACTCTTGAAAACGGAATGAATCACGATTGTTAAAATGTTAATACGAAAGAATCCGTGGTCAATGAATAAATTGCCAAATTTGAATCATTTTTGGCCGCTCATGTGCCAACATCCCTAGTGCGAGGTATTTGCTTTTTTATTTTTAAGGAAATATAATACAGTATTCTTTAAGAAATGTCGTTACACAGTTTTTTCCCCCAAGTTTTCCTGAAGAGATTTTGGTAAAGCTTTCGTAATGAAAATATGTCCAGAAAAAAATTGTAACTTCAAATTCAGCATCGTATATTTTTTAATAGCTCTGAAACTTTTGAGGAGTTTTCCGCTAATTATTCAAATGGAATATTATCATAACTGTTCTTCAAATGTTTTACAAAATTAAAATATCCCTTGGTATGACATATCGATGTTTTTATCACTGTTTTCGTAAAGAAAAATGTTTCTATTGAAACCAGTAACTTGAATGCTTTCTTGAATTGGAAGACTATGTTATATAGTAGTGAATATATAGTGATTATAATAAGAGTTAATACTTGCGTTTACTAACCGGTTTTGTAGTTCAAACCAATTCCATCTGGCTTCATAAAATAGCGATCATTAACGGTGGGTCGCGGCTAAGATTCGATGACAAGTTCTCAAAGAGAGAACCTGGGAATTGGCCTTAACAAATGCATTGATATTGATTCATAGGTTCATTTATTACATTATGCAAACTTTGTTATGCAATTTTACGTGTTAACAAAAAAGTTAAAATTTAATATTGTAATATTTCTTCCTCATAAAAACGGGGTCTATCCGGGCAAGACCGTAAAGAAGCAAATTAAAGTGAACAATGATTTTGATCCAAGACAAATTTAAGATTGCTTCCTACCCTACTCCACAAGGAAAAATAAAAGATTTTTCTTTACATTTTATTTTTAACGTTGAATGTGTGCTTTGTAGTTTTTTTATAAAAGTTCTTCACAATATTTTGTTACGGGCAGAATCGTGCGTGTCCATTGGCCCCACATGGTTTAATATCAACCAAACCATGTATTATAGGACAAGTATTGTTATAGCTAAGATATGAACACATACCGTATGCTCTATAAAGACACTACAATTTATTTTTGCTGTGTAAATTTGTTTGTTTGCTTTGTAAAATATTTCTGACACAACGAAAAAGAGATTAACAAATTTATTCAACTATACAATTTTTGCAAGTGGTAACTAAATGTTTATTACTATCATTTTTCTATTTAATACGTAGAGTTCTCGTATTCCTATCTTTTTGGCTTTGACTTATCTAAGGTCGCTTTTTTTCTTATCATTTTTATTTCACGTGCTCTGACGTTTCTTGAATTCATTGTAAGTATTTTTTTTGTCCGTGAGTTGCACAGTGCTTTTCCTAATTCTTTTACAAAATGACGTCGATTGCAGAAGATCTTTTTATAGCTGGAATGGAGTTCTTTGTAAATAATGAATGCATTTAATACACTAATATACAACGCACTATAAAATATTACCAAAGTCATCGCCTTTACTAACAATACATGAAAAGTTGATACGATTGTGTCTATTTCTCGGTTTGCATACCTGGTTGGTGCTTCAGCACTGTGCAAGACATTTCGTACTGGTTAACGCCCCTGTGATCGACGGTCTGGGGCTGTTGGACATTTGTCCTTGCCATGCTTTGAATAATATTGGTTTTCTGATAAATTTTGGAATGTTTCAATTCCTTCATCTTCATTACTTGAGCCAAAAGTAGCATGACAGAGAATCTCGTCTACATCATCGTCACTATCTCATGGCACGTAATCATTATCATTATTGTATAATTGAGAATGTATGTCACAGACGATTTCAATAAGTTCGTCAATTTTGTCTCGTGTAAGCTGGTTATTCCTCTCCATTTTAGATTCTTATGAGACAGCGACTCATAAGTGCTTCCGACACATTGATAGTGCAATAAACAATAAATAATTGTATGTCGAATGTAAACAATACTCAGTTCGTGTGTCGTAACAATACAAAATTATTTAGTGAAGCAACCATTGCTGAAGACGCTATTTTCTAAATGTATTTAATCTTTTATTTCAACAAATAGTGTTATCTTTTCCTGTAATAAAATTTCTGTTCAAATTGAGGACGTAAGAACGTAGAGTCCAATGAACCCAAACGACTCGCAGTGTCACAGTATCAGATATCAAGAATATTATGAAGTGAATAAAATTGGTATTTGATAATTCCATTGGTTTCTTTAATATATGCAAAGTCATTAAAGCATTTATGGTTCTTATGTATACTTTGGAGAAAAGTAGAAGTTGAAATAGGAAATACACAATTTGGTTTTAGAAATGCTTTTGGTACACGAGAAGCCCTGTTTGCCACTCACGTTTTAGTACAGAAATGTTTAGATCAAGGTCGTGAAGTATTTTTTATGTTTTATTTTTAAAAATGCGTTTGGTAATGTGAAACACGATAGGCTTATGCATATTTTGAAGAGTATTGAAGGGGACAAACTGCTCAAGTGAGAGATGATCAGCACCTTACCGCGGAAGTCTATATGAGAAAAGGAGTTAGACAGGGGTGTATTTTGTCTCTGTTGCTATTTAACTTGTATTCTGAACATGTTTTTAAAGATGCCTTACAGGATTGTAATCTGAGATTAAAAGTGAATGATATTCCTATTTCTAGTATACGTTACGCAGATGATATACTAATCTTGGCAGAAACAGCTGCAAGAAACAATGAACAGAATAAATCGAACTTGCAAAGATTATGAATTAGAATTCCATGTACTTTGTAAATAGTAAGAAAGGTGGAAGACCATTTCAACTGTTCATCAACGATCAACCGATTGAACAGGTTTCGCAGTATAAATTTTAAATGAGTCATGGACATCAGGGAAATAAAAACTAGAATTGAAATAGATCCAGATTCAGCAAATTGAGGAATTGTCTGTGTAGCAGAGACTGGAGTTTTATCCTCAGATGGAGTGGCAAAAGTTTACGTGGCAACTGTTCTCTTATATGGCGCTGAAACATGGAATCTGAAAACAGCATCAATTCATAGACTAGAGACATTCGAGATGTGGATAATCAGGAGAAAGTTGTGATTCCTCTGGACTGACAAAGTGCGTAATGACTACATGCTAGAGAGAAATGGTATATGCTGAGAGATATTAAAAATTATTAAAATTAGAAAAACACTGTATCTTGGTCATTTACTTAGAAACCTTAAATATGAACTATTACAACAAATAATGAGGAAAGTTCCGAATAAACGGGGTTGAACTCATTTACTTATTTCATTTCAAAAACAGTTAAAAACTGTGTGACGTACATGAGGAGAAGTGCATTCTACGCAGGTTTTTGTAAATTCTAGGACCTCCACACTGACCCACCTCCAAATTGAATTCTGAATTCAAGACTATGATATTTTCCTTAATCAACAGCTTTCGAAATTACTTGAAGTTCCTATCAAGTTTTGGTACATCGATTTTAGGTGCGTGTCGGTTTGCAAACAGGTATTTAAATTCACACTGCAATTGCTAAATGATTTTTACAATTTACTTCGGTTACTTTACTGTTTCTTGCAGAACTTTTTACTTACAGGAGTAGGTTTTACAAGAAGTTCAATATCACTGTCCATTGTGTTAAAAACATTCAACATATTTTATTCGCTTTGACTTGCCTGCTTGCTTACAGCCCCTTTCGAAGTGCGGATAGGGAAACAGGATTTGTGAAGCTTCTGTGACTCGCACTCCGAAGCCAATGACCGTAAGATTCAATGCCCTGCAGTCCCCATTCGAAGCTACGTCCCCTGGTGTTGAGGAACGTCTATCCCCTCCCCGGTACAGTGCAGCTCGCGCTCGCATTTCTGGACTCTTAGATGCGAACCACCCGTGACTACCCAACGAGCCATGGAGTTGGGCAGGCGTGCTATATTCACTAAATTTTAATTACATCTTAAAATTAACAAAATTATTTTTATCAAAAGTCATTTGTTTATTGCGTCACGTAGTGCAAATCTACCTGTGAATCGTTTTTGTTGTGTCTCGGGGAAAAAAGGAAAAATCAGAGAAACACAAACAAGTTTTATTATCGTAGCCACTTGCTACGTCCAAAAGAAAAACCATCTACAAAACCAGGCCGACCGTAAATCCTGAAGAATGTCCAATGTTACATGCCACAATCGTATACCAATGTACCAGAGTTCCGTTTGTCAGAGATTGCCGTGTCGTTATCAAAGTCCGTTCTTATCACACTACACTATCCTTCACTATCTGCAGTACACCGCCTGGGGCGGCGCGCGTCCGGCGCGCCGCTTATCAGTTTCTCGGTCACCTCCCCTCTCCCGCGTCACACCTCGTGGAAGGAAGGGGAGGCAGATCTGCCCCTCTCCTCGCTGCCAGCAACGCAGCGGTTCCGCTCCACCGCGCCCGCTGGAGCCCGCGGTGGCCGGGCTGACGTCAGCTCGCTGTTTGCGAGCCTCTCCAATCGTGGCGGTCAGATCAAGCTTCCTGACGGCCACGACAGTTTTGTTGTGCGAAATCACCATTTTACGTGTTTTGTTGTGCAATTTGATCTGTGGAAAGCAGTCAACATTTCGTTATCAAGTGTAAGCAAGCTTGTGAGTGTGAGATTATACGAGGGTTGGGACTGAAGTCATGGCAACAATTTTTTTTAAGAAATATTATCGGATCCACAATTTGTCGCGTGAATAAAATGCTTAAATGTGTGTTCACCGAAAAGATAGTGTCTCTATTAGCACACACAATCATGACTGCCGCTTTGCGAGATGAATGTAACCCGTTTCGAGAAGCGCTCTTAAACTGAGAAAGCCGTTCTCCATGTAATAACTGTCAGAAAATGACACAGGAAATTGGTGGAAACTCTTGGATATAATGGACTTCTTTACTAGTACAGAGCAATTAGACCTAAACCTCAACATTCAAAGTAAAAGTTTCCCTCCAACTACAAGTTGTTCAGTACGGTCCATATTAGCTTTGCCAGATTATCTTTTCTCTAAGTCATGTTTTTTAACAAATCTTGGTGAAAAAGCGTGATTTGTTTGGAAAAAGCGGGGTAAAACAAAAACATTAATATTAGTAATATTTTAATTGTAAGTATGGAAGCAGATTGAATGGTGTAGATTTCAAACTCAAACAACTGGTTCAATCAGTAGATTTTAAAATTTCAGCAGATAATATTTTATATGTATTTTCTTAATCAGAATACGTACCTGGCTTTGCGAAATAATCTGTTTATTTTTTACAGTGAGAGAGCTCGCGATTTTCATATGAAAGTGTTTTCGAGGGCTCTATGGTATCATTTACTCCACCATGAGAAACAATCCACTCTTTCTTACACAGTCGATAACATGATTCATAGTCGTTTGACTTTACTTCGCACAGCTAGTTATATTCACGTTCCCATTTAATGTTGTATTTTGTTAACCTAGTGTGTTTTCTTAGGGTAATTTTCTTAATGGATGTGTCTTGCGCTGACAAATCAAAACTGTCCGTAGAACTATCATCTTTTTACTCGTCTTCAAATAAAGCGTGAAGGAATGTTGCACATTTGAACAGTGCAGTTGTTTATTTGCCAAGTTCAGTGTTTGGCATCCAACAAGTGAATCTAGCACACGCTTCTTTAAAACGCGATCGCGCGTTGCGATCTGCTAGCTCGACGACCCATTGTGCAAAGCGACGACCTACTCATCAGGC
Organism: Acheta domesticus; assembly: GCA_031308135.1. NCBI lineage: Eukaryota > Metazoa > Arthropoda > Insecta > Orthoptera > Gryllidae > Acheta > Acheta domesticus. Next base: position 50,239,312 of record JAHLJT010005437.1, read on the forward strand.
TATTCCGTCGATTCGACAATTCTACTCTTCCCCATGCAACATGCCACGGCCAACACACCCGCTACTGTCGCTGAGATTTCTTTCGCGTGCTTTTTCTTGCTTTCCTTTTGAAATTTTTTTGCGATGAGCAATACATGTCGAAAGATTTTACAAAAGCGAGATTTGGGCTGTATCGCGCGGGACATTCACTTTTAGTCTTAAAAAGCGGGACGTCCCGCCAAAAGCTGGATGTCTGGCAACGCTTGTCCACATATTGTTTGGTAAAAACTTACAACATTTTGAGCGTCTGTCTTGGAGGGGGGAAAAGAGAAGGTAAATAAGTAGTTTTTATCAGATTTTCTTCAATATTTAGAAAACTCCGTGGTTTAGCGCAAAGATAGCCAGATATAAAAAGAATTACATTGAATTGCAAACAAAAGTGGTCCTTTGTGTAATCTTGCTAAAGTGAACGATTCTAGAGCTACGGAGGGTGCACAACTAAAAGTTTTCGTATTTTCTAGATTTTTCGGAAACTCCTGGAGTGGAAGCCTTTTGGAAACTGGTAACTCCTGTGGTGGTATTGATTACGTTGGCTGCTACTTGTCGATTTGCGGGAATGGAACTCGCATCCTTTGTATTTTGTCATCTTTAGACTGTATATGATCAGAAGTTATTGTTTGACCAACGTACTCTGCAGATTCATCATCATCTGATTGTTCACTCTCATTACAAGATAATTTTATAACAAGATTTGCATCACTTATGAACTGCAAGAACAATCAACTGAATGAAACATAAAAAACAACACTATTCTGCGAACTCACACTTTACTTTGAATCTGATAAATGTTTGAATGCAGTGATACCATTCAAAATTTGAATACTCAAAATGTTAATTTTAGTCTGCCGGGTAATGTAATGACGTGAACAGTACATACCTAACAGTGTGATGATGAAAACTATGAAAATGTTTTCGGTTAAAAAAAAATAAAGACAATAAGTTATAAAGGGTCGACACGCTCACTTGCCAGATAAATCTATTACAAAAAAATATTTTTTCTTTTTTCATGTAGACGCTAACACTACAGCAGGGTTAAGCAATCCGCAAAGCTTAATAGAAATTTCGCAACATTACCGCATCGATATTTGAGAAACTAACGTCGAGATGGTGGCGGTGATAAGATACTGCAGTTTTATTCAGTCCAACTGGTGGTGGTGTAACTCCTAGGCCGAGAGCCAGTACTTACATTTGCGGTGAATTTCTAGCCTTTCTTTTTTTACAAATTACCTCAGAATGACTGGTGAGGTTTGTTATATACCATTTAATATTATCTGATCTGTAAAAAATGTACTGCGTATTAAATAAAAGAAAAACGATGAAACGCTATCGATACTGTTCCCTTACGACAAAAGGCAACTCACGAGTGAGCAGTCCGAATTTCCGTAATTATTGTGATGTCAATTACATATATTCTAATTACTGTATTGAAATTAGTAGCCAAACCAATGCACATAGTTTTTACAACCCTGCGATGGCAACAGTGCGTTGCTCGCGTCTTAGTTGATTTGAACGTTTTCAAATAATAGCTGATATGTTACGTGGTAGCACAGAAACTGAAATATTTCAATATTACGTAGCTGTTACCAAACCGGCGAGAAGTATGTGGTAATTCTTATATATGGAAAATCGAGTCCTTGTAAATTCAAAACTCAGTGGAGGTAAATAAAAGCAATTTCCAGTAATCCTGTGACACATGTGTTCTTTTAGAAAATATTTAGACCAATAATGAGTTAATTTTATATTACGATAATTATGTGTGATAAATTCTAGTTTTGGTTTTAAGTTCATAGCATGATTTGCCTTCTATAATGCAACACAATAAACTACACAAACAGATCTTGGTAGACATATAACATTCTAATTACATTTTCGTATTTAGCTCTGTGTTCACAGTGAATAGTGGTAGTAAGGTATTCTTCAAAAAATCTGCAAACCTCTTTTAATTATTATTCGTGGAGAATAAGTACTGATTAATATGAAAATGACATTTTGAGAACTTTCGATTTTCCCAACCGTAACAGTAAGGTAGTAATGTACCATTCTTTTGTACCGTTCCTACATGTCTTTCTTTTGGGTGACGTAATCGCAGAAGCTCAGCTAGTTATTATTTATAATAGGATTAATTTTTGCGGGGAGAACCCCACCCCATCTTTGAGTAGCGCTGGACGAGTCTCTCTTAAAAACATTTATTCTTTGAATTTTGATGGTAGCCGCCTCAGGTGTCATGCCCAACTGCCTTGGAAGTGAATTTAGCAACAAGGAATCTTCGTCCTCACACCTTTTTACTTTCTTGAGAGACACCGGATTATGTCTTATTTGAAAAAAGCCTTGTCTGATTTTGTTCATCAACACTTTCGGTACTCGGTTTTTTTATATACCGAAATTGAGTTAAAACTATACAGCCCATTGCCTTGCCTGCCCTTGCCGGCTGAATTCTTGGACTGAGGGCATCATCACAGCTGACATGCGACAGCAAGGCTCTATAGAAAGGCCCACCCTATGGAATATTTATTAGTTATGGAAGAGCAACATTTCTTATATTGCTGGTAGTATACAAAGAATGATTGTATTGTATAAATACTACACTACATTAGTGAATTTTTAGTGACTACTGTTTTATTAACACATTTAACTTATTGCTGTGTTCTACGCGAGATTTTTTTACGTTCTTTAGCAGTGTGCGTGCTTCTTTTCAGAAAACGATTCTTCAGCAGGCCATCAGTTCATTTTAAATCTGACTATAGATTAGTACGAATGTAAAATAATGTTTCATACATTTTATTGTCTGAAGGCATTTTTAACATTTTGCCATCTTCTCAAAACACTTTCTTAAAATAATTTCTAACAGACACAATTTCCCGATGAAACTGAAGCGTCTTGAATCAAATCGATTCATTGACTGATGAAATCTTCCAATTTACCATATCATGTCAAAGTATTTATTTTTTCTAATCGGACTAGTCCACCTACGGAACTCTGATGCTACATCCCTCGAATTCTCTCCTCCGAGTCTTCTCGGTCACCTCATAAAATTTTCATAACTCTAACCTACCAGCACAGGTATATACGTGAAATGAATGTCACCTGCCAATCGAAATACCATAGTCGAATTGTCGGCCCACCTTCTGTCTGAGGGATACGGAATGGGTCCTCACATACAGGATGAGTCACGTAACTTTAGCACCTCGTGTAACTTTTGAACGGTTGACGTTATTGCAATGCAGTTTTCACGGAAGTGCATGAGGGAAAGGGGCTAATTGATACGTGCATTAATTTCTATTTTATCACTTGTATTTTACGAGATTTTTCAGGTAACTTTGTTTTTTCAAATAGAACTATACATATTTTTTCAGTCCACCATGACGAGCGTAAAAAGACAAATCCAATGATGTACATATTGTTATATGTTAGATAGGCATTTTTTTGATTAATTTTGATTTTTGCGACTGGGGTTTAACGGACATTTTGAATAGTCCACCACACAAGGTCACGCAGCGCTCCATCAGTATAGAAGAATTTACGTAAGAACAGGCAAAAGTGACAGTTCTCTAAACAAGTGAACATCGCATGTAATTCAGAGAAGTATCCCTCCGCCGCGGCAGCTGTTCAGCCACGCCTCTTCGTAACCTCACTTCAAAGGATTTGTTTATGGCTCCCGTGAAGAGAACTACATATATGCAGAAGTCTAAGAGTTTCGCTCAAGTAAATGCACGTACGCGAGTCCGCGAAATATTAAATTTAATTACGCATGTGGAAAAATATATTAACATACTCTCATATGAAGTAAAAGAAAACTGCCACGAATGTGAATAGAAAGAAAAAATATTTTTAAGGGGACGTTCAAATATCTTTTCTTTGAGTTTCACAATGCAGCGAAGGGCCCATGAATTTTTGTAATGAAGAGTGGTTTATTTATAATTACAACACCCCGATTTTCCATACTTAGTACAATTGCTCTCATAACTCAAATGTGACTTAATGATTTTGTATGTCAAAAATGTTCTACAAGGCAATGCATTCCTTAATCTAGTTTGTCTATTTTCATCTCTTATTTCTTGGATGAATAATAGGCACATCCTTTAAATTCACTCTTACTAATTAAAACATCTTGTCAGTGAACGCTATCTCTTACTTGTATTCTTGCATCCTCAACTCAAGGCTTTACTAAATTTTTTCCAGAATTGTTTCCTTTACAAGCATCCCCTTAACAAATTATTATCTATTTTAAATACTTAATTATCAACAGAACATATCTCAATAATCTAAAATGAATAGATGGGTTTGAAAACTGTCCTATAAAGGTGCATAAAAAAGAAAAATTCACAAGAATATTTATTTATCACTTTGACCAATGGGGTGGAATTACCATTATACTTGAGCACCAAATTTGGATCCATCCCAGCATTTATGTATAATAATAATAATAATAATCATATTTTATTCATTTTCACAAAAGTTAATGAATGCAATTCAAGCACACTAATATTGAAAACAAAAACTAAGAAATGGTACAAAAACAACACAATTTGTAAACAAGGAAGTTTTACAAAACAGTATCTTATCATGATGGAAAATTAAATAATACATTTGTTGATACAAAGAAAACTGGCACAAACAATACACAAATTTAAAGAATAAAAATCTACAAATACAATACACAACACAACTTTAAAATACAATCTACAAATACCATACAATATTCATTTAAAAAATATACAATATATATTTTTAAATGTATATTGTATGGTATACAAATAAAATACACATCTTTACAATACAATCTACAAATACCATACAATATACATTTTAAAAATTTACAATATATATTTTTAAATGTATATTGTATGGTATTTGTATATTGTATTTTAAAGTTGCGTTGTGAATTGTATTTGTAGATTTTTATTCTTTAAATTTGTGTGTATATATATATATATATATATATATATATATATATAATATATAAATTATATATATATATATATATATAATTTAATTATTTTCATGTGTCAGTAGAAGTTTCCTGGAACAAAAACACAATAGCATTAGTATTCTATTTAGTTAACTGTTAATTAGTATTCTATTTTTTAGTTGAATATTTACTCTCTTAAAGCACCATGGCTTGTCATTATTTGGGGATCAAGAAAATACTTCCCTAGAAAGTTAGTAATATCCAGTCTCAAAGGTACAATCTGAAAGATGGTCCGGGTCCAACTGCTTCATTCTCAGGCAACCCAATGTGGATCTATTGAAGATAAAGTGAAATGTAATAGACGACAAAATTTATAGTTTCATTAATTAAAATATAAGGAAACTATACTACAACAGGATCATCCTTGTTACTTTACCCATAAATACAGTACAGTTCTGATTTTTCTGTACTATACTACTACAAAATAAATATACAGAACAAGTAATAAAATATAAATTATAACTTGCCCTTTTCACTCATCTCGTAAATAATTTTCCTGATGATGCCTTTGCCAAATCAGTCCACTTTGTCTATTACATATGCTCTTCGTCTTCTTTTCTTCCCAGGAGTTCTCAATTCACAGATGTCCTTTTCATAATACCTAAATAAACAGAATTCCTTCAGTTACACTTTTATCAATTGCACAACAACAGCTATTAAAGTGTAATTATAATATAAAAACTTACTTCGTAACAGTACTTTTGCTCAGATTCAGCTATTCCAATACGAGGCTCACACCAGAACCGGATTCTAACCTTCCTTCCCTTTGCATTTCTTGGATTTTCCTCGCGAGAAATATAATATCCTCTTGTCGCTGGCGTGAACAAGGAGACCCTTGCGACCATTCCGACGTTCCATGATTCGCAATGGCGTTATTATTTAAAAAATAAATAAAACGCAAAGCACAGATCCACGAAACGCTCACAATCAACACACCACAAGAGCCATGAAACACGTGCATCAGTACGCACCTTACATTCAAGACTCGGTTTTAAAATAAACACAATACTTATCACACAAAAAGTAAATTCCATATAATGTTTATAAAAAAAATAAATTTTTACAGAAGAGCACACAGCACTGCACTTCCTAATTTCAATTATTTCTCGTGGCGCACTATATTTTCGTCGGACGAGAACATCACTAAAGGAAGCGTCGAAACCATTTACACGTTAGCCAACTGCAAACGAACGAATCGAGGAAGGAGAGTTCAATGGGATCAAGGACACAACGACCACAGACCTTCGGTTATGTTGCCAGCACTAGCTGTCAAAATTGCTTGTTCTTACATGAATCTCTCTTTACACGTGCGCCCGAGGAAGGGAAGGGGAGGGATCTTATTTGAAAATACGAAACATAGTATTCCAAATATTCACAAAACCATTGCAGTTTTTTCCTGAAATGTGCTTTCCATCCTTCCGCATTTTCAGATTTTCGTCTTTCTTTGATTGAAGGAATTAAAGGGTGGAAAATAAGGATTTGTCAGAAGTTTGTATCGTAATAAAATTGTTTATAACTTCAACTCCATTTAATGGGGTTTCATAAGATATGTATTAATGGGATCTTGAAACAAAGCACAATAAGAATAAATAATTAAAACTGTACAAAAAATATTGCATATTTTGAGCAAACAATTTTAATGTTAATAAGAATATAATAATAACTTAGGGATAGAAATAATCTTATTTCAACAAATACTACTTAAGACAAATCCGTATATTCAATCCCTAAGAAACACAAAATATCTGAAAATGGATCAGGATGGAAAGGAGAGTTCAGGAAAACATGCAACAGTTTTGTGAATAGTTTTCGTATCCTCAAGTACTAAAGTCCCTTCCCTTCCCCGACCCCGCGTTTGCTGGGGGAGCGCTGTGTGACCTTGTGGGGTTGACAGTTACAATGAAAATATCCGTTAAACACTAGTCGCAAAAAAATCACAATTACTCAAAAAAATGCTTATCTTACATATGACAATATTTATATCTTTGGATTCGTCTTTTTACGCTTGTCATGATAGACTGAAAAAATATGTATAGTTTTATTTGAAAAAAGAAAGTTACCTCAAATATCTCGTAAAATACAAGTGATAAAAGAGAAATCAATACACATATCAATTAGCCCCATTCCCTCATTCACTTCCGTGAAAACTGCATTGCAATATCTTCAACCGTTCAAAAGTTACAGGAGGTGCTAAAGTTACGTGACTCATCCTATATATCCTTTGCTCGTCAGTCATCATTTTACCTTTTAATCTCTCTCTGTTTATTGACTTTTCACATTAAATTTTCAGTACGTTTAACCGTTACATCGTGATGTGCGGTCTCTACAACCGCCAAGGAACAATTAACGCGTATCTCTATACTCGCTTGTCCTAGGAAAGTTTTGTGTGTAGTACCTACTTATCTCTTTCTAAACAACACCCACTCGTGAAGTAGCAGATCGAGTTCCAGTTGTTTCTTTTTTGAAAGTAAATTAAAGGTTCGTGGCAGTCTTGCAGACCGCACTTCCCCAGCATTAGAACTTTACCTAAGACAATGATGCTGGATGACCTCGGAAAGTTTTTCCCGAGGACTCTACTTTCGATGGTACAGTTAATCGGTTGATAATGGGAAAAGCAAGTGGTATTAGGAGAGATGACTCTATTGGCCTTTAAAAATGCACACGATACAAATAACGAAGAGGAAGAGCATAAAGACCCAGAGGATGAACTAGAAATATTAAAAGAAATACCAACAGAGGAGGAGAAAATGGCAAGTGAGGTGAATACCAGAACAGTTCGCCACGAAAAGGGTACTTCTAAGGAAAAAACCGACACAAATTGTTGTGCAAATATCTTCGAAATACCAATTGAATGACGCATTGCACATATTTTATTAATCGATATTTTTCGTGCAACAGTACAATATCTTATTTAAATTAGTTCTGTTTTTTCACTGTAGTGAATAACGTTTCAAGTCCACCTGCCCATTTTTAGATAGTGATTATTTTCGAAGATCAAGAATGGAACAAATAATAAACAGAAATTTGTACACAATGAGTAATAACATTTTCTAGAATTTATTTATACTTTAATTACAAATCCTTTTAGTTAATTTTTTACTATACAACTGTAATTGTGAAAAAAAATGACTGGTCAACAAGAAATGAAATACGAGTGAGAGAATAATGTCTAAAAGTTTGCTGCCTCAGAGATCGTACCTCACCGTTAACAATTGACGCTCACCCACCTGTTTGCTATACATGACGGCCCGGTTCGGCGAGGATTGATCGGTTGAAAGGACGTGTTTTCAATTTGCTCTCATTGCGGGCTATTCTATCTAGAGCTTCTACGTACGTTATTAAGTATATTTACTATATCATTTGCTAAACTCCCGTTCTCAGGCGTTGGTCTCGCGACGTTCTAGACTGGAAGTCTCGATCTAACAGAAACCCCGTCTGATTCAATTTCCTAATAAATGTGTTAATCATTGTCCGTATTCCACCATTAGAGTGATTTGTGTTTAGTTGTCGAGAACATTAAATATGACCCCCACAACAAATATTAATCCCACAACTTCATACATGAACATTTTAAAATACAAACTATACTTTCGAGCCAACAATCTGGGTACACGAAATATTGCTAGGGGCAGAGAGGGCTAGTGCACGAAATGTTCACTTAGTAAACGTAAACTGCTCTCTTCAAGATGCTCTTAGATAACGGAGATAACTGTCAATGAAAGCTTCTTATCCACAGACAATGTTGTCCAAGTACGGGAAATCTTATTTGAAATCTCTGCTTAAGAATCAGTTTTATGGTTAGTTAACGTAGTACAGAAAAAAATTGATTATGCAGGACATGTTCATATAATAATGGGGATAATAATGGGATAATAACTAGTTACATTGGAAATATTCCAAAATTCGAAAAAGTTCATGCGACTAACTGGCATATTAGACTCTCACTTTGCTATCGCTTTTTCTTTAGAGTTGTATTGAACATTTACTTGAATTAGTTGACGTCGATGGAACTTTGTATTTGAGGAAATGGCATACCGTCCTTGAATTTGATATTACGTTCATTCCAATTCAGTACGAGTTTCTATTTAATCTTGGATATTTTTGTTTGTTTGTTTTATAAATCTAGTAATATAAGTCTTTGTCTTTCGTCTTGAAACATCCGTCTTAGTCTTCATCTTTTAAAATTTTGTGCGTATTCTGAGAGCGTAAGAAACCATCTGGAAGTGGTTTTAAACGTTTTTTTGGGGGGGGGGACAGTTTTTCCTGCTTTAAACTTTTTAACCACCATATTTTACCAAAGTAGCGAATAAATTTTGTCTTAATTCATTGCGTCTAATTTCCAGAAAATTTAAGCCAAACATTTAATTCATCTCACGCGTAGCTGTACAAATACAGATCTACTACTAGCGTACCCGTGCGAGAACTCTCGCATGTTAAATCCCACCCTTTCCCTATTCATTTGTCTATCCTTTCCATAAAGGAGAGGAACTACTAATGTACTTAGAGAATATCAAACAAAATAACAATACAATTGATGTTTGAAACAAATTTTCAATAAAAGTTTATTCAACATTATAGAGAGATGTTCTTGGAACAATTCATACTTCTTTATAACCAACATTTGAAGAAATGTTTCAATCTTCCTTGAGAGTTAGCTTTTCGCTTTCTTTGATAGTCAAATAATAGAAAAGGTTTTTAATCTTGAGAAAGCCAAGTAAAGTAGTGCGAAAATACCGGATCGGGCAAGAACAGACCTACTCATTGCAATATTATTTAACTTCCCTTGATTTATTATGAAGAACTGAGTGGGTTTTAGAGAGTCAGGGTGCCAGCTTGCTGGGGTGGGAAAATTTAAAAATTATTTGTATACTAAAAAGTATTGAATTATTTTCTGCGTCCTTACGTACCTCAAAAAAAGCAATTCCGAGCCAAATAATAATCAAACTGTTTTCACATTTGAGTACTAAATACCATTTGTTAGCATTAGAAACAATTTAGTAGGCATTAGGATGCCCACTTGGAAACATGGGAATGTTGCTCAAACGATGTTTTAATATCTTGACAAACCGACACCTTGAGTTTAATATCAAACGGTGTTTTATTTACAATATGAGTTTGCAGCTGGGCGTTGGTGTACATACTTCCAGATACCACCATATTTAAATCGTGCGTTTGGACTGTGATCGTTGGCAGTTGTCGGGTGACTTGCACTATTCTTTCTATAATTTTAAATTTAGTTGTTTTTCAATTGATTCACATAGTATTGTAGGCTAGCGCGTTTTGATTTTTGTTTTCCATTTATTTTAAGCTATTTTACTTTAGCCACTTTAAAAAGTTTGTTATTTGTGTTGTGCCATAGGACAAGTTTTCTCCCACTACCTCTGCGTATCCGTGCGAGAACTCTCGCATGTTAGACCCTACACTCATCTCTATCCTATTTTCATGCTAAGAGGGAAAGTAGTTAACGAAATGTGTTTTGTTTGTTTAAAATTATAAAGGTAACTTGCAACGCACTAACACAATTACAAATAAAATAAACAATGCAATTAATGTGTAAAAGAAATGTTCAATAAATATTTATTCAATATCATGGAGAATTTGCTTGGAACAATTCCCAACACTTACTTAAAGACATTTGAAGTAAATATTCAATATTCTTTGTCAGTTAGGTTTTAGTTTTTCGTGATAGTCACAAAAATATTAGCTTTTTACTTTTGAGAAAGCTACGTGTCTGAACCCGTTGACTAGAAAATTTCATCGAATGATAACGAAAATATTGGTACAGGTAAAACACAAACACAGCCTTCGCTCTTCACTGAACCCCACATCCCTCCACAATTAAGTACACAGCACTTATAAGACCATGAAAAAACGTTAATTGAATAGTTTCACTACACGCATAAGAAACAATCTTCATAGGTATAGATATCAAGCAACTATAATAGTACTTCTAGTTGTTACTAGAAAGCAAATCGTGAATTAATGATTATGCAAATAAACCTCGTCAGACTGCACAAACTACGGTTTTAACAGAAAGCGTAAATAAAGATTGTCGAATCTAAGCCTTCTAAGCGTGTAGCCACAAAAATTGCTACCACTTGGAAGGGCTGAAATATTGAGGTGGCCTTGATAGTATTGAAGCTTGGAACCGAAAAATTAATTGAATGGATCGGAAAATATCTCGTCTTGTGGATTATGGTGTGAAAAACGTTTCTTTGAGGCCATAGGCCTCAAAATTTTACTTTTTAAAGCTCTAAAACGCTTTGTTTATGAGTTATTTGCCGATGTAGGTTGACATGTGGTGCGGGTTGCATTTTACATGAATATTTCGATGCGTTTTTTTAAAGAAATCGTCTATATTTTGAATGTCAAAATGGAATTCGTCACGTCTCCGTGAAATTCTCTTTCTTTGAAGACCTCATTTATAAAGATTGGTTGCGTGTGAGAGCCGGAACCCAAAGGTATACTACTGAAATAATACAGGTGACGATGACGATATGAATGACTTGTCAATTGTTTGTTTGTTCCATACCATTAACATAATTCAGAATAAGCTGGAACATATTTCAAAAATAATGATAGGCGGTAGAACAAATATGCACTGCTATTTGTGAAAATTACAACACCCGGAAGGAGTGGTCGGAATCACATAAAAATCTGTGGATGTGTAGAATAGTGTATCCATAAGAAGTGATTAAATTTACATAGAGATGGCGTGCACTTTGGCCTAGCAGCGCCCTCTTTAGTGCGACAGTTGAAGTCATTGATACGACACACCTAGTCGGTGTAGAGCTGTAAAACAACGTGCAAACGTGCAAGCAAATACCAGTACGTCGTCTACGCCAAAGTATGCAATACCAGCATCTGACTGAGTTCGAACAGGGCAGATTGATCGGGTTTTCCATACCAAGACATTGCCGCTCGATCTGGGCGCACTGCTACGACAGTGATGCGTGTGAGGAACCAGTGAATAGACGAGGGTCGTACAGAGAGACGAGTGGGTACAGGACCACACAATGTGACCACAACGCGAGATGACTGTCATCTTATCCGTATGACCGTAACCGACAGAACGGCTTCGTCCAGAGTGTTAGTTTGACTTTGGAGCATTGAGGACTGGACTGGTGGCACGCCTACCACTGCGTCTAGCTTCTTTGTCCAGAAGCCACCAACGCCTCAGAGAGCAATGGACACGTGAACGTATTCACTAGTGTGCTGATTTGGGAAATGTGTTTTAGGGATAGTCCCGCTTGGAGCAATGGCCACACACGTGTTCAGCGCTACCATGATGATCGCAATCTGCCAGCCTGGATTGTTCCGCGCCGTAGTGAACAAAAGTCAAGTGTGACAATTAGCTCCATTGTCTACCATGTACGATCTCACCTCATACGTATTGAAAGGCAAAGTTAACAGCAACCGTTTACAATAGGGAGGTTTTAGAGCCCGAGGTACACTGCCCTTCCTGCAAGCAGCTCCACATGCCATATGTTAGCAAGACAATACCCGATCTGATTTGGCCAGGAATGTTCAAGGTTGCTGCGAAGAACGACGGGTACCACTCCTTCCCAGAGTCGCACGTTTGCCTGTCGTATCGCCCATCGAATGTGTCTGGGATATATGATCGGTCGTTTGTGTCTTGTGCGTGCCTAATAAGTACCCCTCGCATTTTTACCTTATTAGGAGAGCGAAACCCCGGGGTGGGCACCTAGGCGTTAACCTGTAACCCGCACCCCTCTCGGGCTAATATCCGGATTCCGCCGGAACGCAGTTAGCCCTCACGGTAACCACCCCATACAAAGCTTGGGTCTAAAGCTGCCAGTCCTAGTGCCCATTCCAAGCTAGTACCGTTATGAAACAGGAATGATCATGGAAATAAATTCAAGCTCCACATCGGCAATGAAAAACTTCTACGGAAAATCTCTGCGAAATCCAGTGTTTTAAGACTATTGTAAACGGCCGTATGAGGGTAATGTTGACCCATTTGCAACCACGAATTGACAACCGGTGAGGTGACGTTTTATGTAATGATACAGAGAAACACGAGAAACTATATTCTGAATTAATGAAAAATTTTTAACGAAAGCGTGTATCCTACACAAAAGGTCGGTGAGAAGAACACTTGTTTTCTGTCAAATACGATTATGTAATGAAATTTCCACAAAAGGTAAAGTTGTCAGCCTTTATTTGGTCTTAAGCAAAATTTTGAATGATATAACCACAACTTGATATTTTTTTAAGTCGGGTTTGATGATCGAAGTATTTTTGTTTTTATATATCAGTAGATTACCATTGTACAATATACACATTTTACAGCGTTAATGCGATGATTAACAATGGAATATGTTTCATGAAGTTATTTATAATTTAACATGAAATAAATATATAACAATTACAACTAGCCTATAACCCGCACCCCTCTCGGACTAATATCCGGATTCCGCCGGAACGCAGCTAGCCCTCACGGTAACCACCCCATACAAAGCTTGGGTCTAAAGCTGCCAGTCCTAGTGCCCAGTCCAAGCTAGTACCGGAATCAAAATAATGTGCCACACACATGCACCGGGAACAAGTCTCTCCTCTATGCCCAGAGTAACGGGCCACTGCTATGACGAAGCCAAGAGTCCAACTGAGGGGCCACCCGAACTAAGGCTCGGGCGGCGCGAGGCCCCCATCCCTACTGCCCACACATTTAGCCTAGCGACGTGGGTATCGCCCAATCGGTGGGGAACTTGTTCATTCTGGTCCTCCTACAGCCACTGTAGATGCTTTGTGGTCACGCATAGAAATCACGTGGCAGTGCGTTCCCCAGCAGCATATCCAGGCTCTCTTTGAGTTCATGCCTCGACGTCTTGAGGCCTCGATGGCAGCACGTGGCGGCTTCACACCGTATTAAGTTCTCAAGGTCAAAATGGAAGTACAGTTCTGTAATTTGTATTGCGTGATATTCCTAACATGTGGAATAAATTTCACTGTGGTAGTATCTCTCCTTCTTAGTGTTGCAATTTTCACAAACATAAGTGTATGGTTGGATTTAATTTCCTCGTCAAAAACGTGTGCTCATATCTGCGGAATACACATTAAACGCTCACTTTCTTAAAAAGAGAACCTGAGTTCAAATATCATTTCGTTAATAATGAAAGCTTTGAGTCATAATTCAGCATAGTATTCAACTTCGTAATTACGATTGTTCGTTCCTTCCTCGTTGCTAGTCAGTATTCTTTATTTTTTTCTATTTCCAGTATTTTTTCGTATTATTCCAGTTTTCGAATTTATATTTCGTATTACAGTTTGTTGCTTCTGACAGTATCCAGGTACGACTAAAGGTTAACGCTGTAGTACCGTCTTATAGAGAAAAAATCGATAAAGAACTGTACAAAATGAAGAAATTGCTTTGTACACCGTGATGTTCCCCCCAAACGCTGTTGAATGCCCAAATTCTCCTGGATGGTTTGCAACTGTTCTCGCTTACCAGCATGTTATTGGCCAATAAACGAAGTTCTTTCGCACAGCATGTTCAATTCGATAAGATTTGTAATCTCTTCCGCATGAAGATCAGTGTGTAAGTTGTGTCAAGTGTTTCTAGTCTTTGAATGCGTAACACTTTTAAGAATTATTATTACGAAGTTCAACTGAGGTTAGTGCACATCTGATACATCAAAGAACTTTTGAGTATAGAAATTCCACTGTTAGCCAGAAATAGTTTCCAAACGGAATTCCATTCTTTCGGCTGTTAAATCTCTACGATACGCACAGCGGAATCCCAATAATATTGAGAGCATGTTTTATTGTGTACTGTCACTCTTGTAACATATCGTATTTCCGAAGTAATCCAACATGAAAATGTTCCATCATGCCATTGGCATGTGGGGGTCATATAGCGGTGTATTGATGGTAAAAACTTAATAATCGTCACAAATGTCGAAAAATGTTCAGATTCTGACTTCCTTGATGATATTGTATCGAGAACGAAAGCAAGAGATATCACTGCTGAGAGGAATGCAGAAAACTGTTTTTCTACAGTGATTTCGCGTAATGGAGTAGCTTCTGGCGATCGTGTAATACAAACAATCATAATGATACGTTATCCAAGCCACTAAGAAGAAGGACATGTATCAACTGTGTCTAGATGCACGTGCGTAAAATGTTTAGCTGCTGGGTACGTTTCTATGGAGCTTGCTTGTGTTCAGATATTTTGTTTTTCTGATAACGCTGTTCAAGAATTAAAAAGGACAGCCCTGACCGTTTCACAGCCACACTAAAGGAGAGGTAATCATCTTAACACTACATTAATGTGATGTGCCAAGGAAAGTAAAATAATTAAAACCTCAACGATGCCTCTCAGAGCAGTTGGTAAATATGGTACATTGCTGGCGGTGATAAAAAAACACCATTTGAGTCTTTACAACCTGGATCTTGAAGACATGTACTCATAAGAGAGTCGACTAAGAGTTGATTAAGCTCTGAAGTTTGCTTTCGTCGTTTTGAGGACGAACCAGTTAGCAGCAAGAGCTTTTGTTCACCTTCTAGAGAATAATTCTACGTTCTTCTGATATTCTTAGAGTTCTACTGTCTCCTCTCTGTTGCCACTGTACCAATAGCTATGCCCTAAACAGACTTCATTTAATCGAAGGATCTTGGTAGACCAACATAGTAGCCTTGTCCAACATATCTACACTTTTGTACGCACTTGTGAGTACATCATTCCGTATAATGAATACTTTAAAAAGTCATTTTGAGATTCACGTACAGGTTTGAGGTCGCGCTCTATGTTGTAATTCAGCCAGTTGTGCAAAACGCCAGTAAAAATTAATCGTTTCAAAAATCTTTGCTGGCCTTTTTTTTTGTATAATTGTTTTGGCAATTTTAAGATGCTTTCTATTGTGTAGGTGTGATGCCTTTGTACGATTTGGTGTTTCTAAGGAACATTATTTCTTTTCCTGCAAAGACAAACGTTACCTTAAGAAATTGTTAGAAGCTCAAAAACTGCTTGTAAATGTTGGATGCGTGGTCACAAGAGCGTCTGAATACGACAATATAATCTATACAGGCAATACAAAATATCGAAACGGCGTAGAGAAACTATTGAAACGTGTATAGAGAAATACTTAGACTGAAATCTCTAAATGAGCTCTCAAAAAGTCAAAGAGCGTGATTGTTTGTAGTTCTTCCATCTTCATGAAAATTAAATTCCTCTCTGGGCCTATCTTTTTTATTCTAATTGAAACCACTCACAAACTTTTCTGTGTCATCTCTCATAATCCAACCATTTCACGTTACTAAATCATTTCAGCCTTCGTGTTTAGATATCACATACTATTGGTTTTTGTACCTGCATTCAGTTAATAATTTCATTTGTAATATGTTCCATTTTAGATACTTCACACCTTTTCAAAAAATAGCAGATTCATTCATTTAATTTCTATATTTTCATTATTTCCCATGCTTCCCAGCCATATAGTGCTATACTTTGTAGGATGATATAGCGAGTTTAACATTCTAATAGCTTGTCGTCCTTGTATAATAATCGAAACAATGCCCTTTCTGGCAACGCCTTCTTTGCTTCTATCCCAGTTATTTAAATTCTTGGAAAGTTTCTTTCTGATCTCCATTTACGGGTATATGATTTTTCTTCTTCTGTCTTTTAACTATATTTTGATCTGTGCGGAAATTGACCTTGAATCTTGCTTGCTTGTGTGATTCCTCAAGCTTCCGCATCATATACTCCATGTCAAACTCATCATTGGAAAACATCATCTGGTCTTTGGCGTATAATAATGTATGAAGACAATCCTCATCAATATATATTTCCACACCTCAACAATCATAAACAAAGTACATGATAAGCAACAGCCTCGTCTCCGACCCTTTGTTCAAATTACTGCAAAACTTCATTATCCACGTTTAATCTTGATTCACGTAGTCGCGTGTGGTGAATTTTTTTTCTAGGAAAGCAATTGCATTTCAGATGGATGATAATTTTTCACATGGATGTAACGACAATTGGATAATTTAAACTACTTGTAAATACCTTATTTGTAATAAAGAGCGATTCTTCTGTCTTGCTTTGCAAAATCAGCAATGACACTGTCGTTAAAATTCAGGATTTTCACTCAGTCTTTTAATAAATGAATTTTCAATTTGAAAATTCATTAAAAATTGGAAAGATCGTCTTGTATTGTAAAATGTCTCAAATCGTTTTTGTCGAAAAGTTACGTTCAACGGATCCAATTGTTGCCGGAATAATCATAACAAGTTTGCTCAGTTTCAACATTTCAGAGTATACTTTTTCCTGTTTATTTTCCCGAACAAAGAACAACAATACTTGAGCACTTTGTTTCTCAATATTACGTCACACTGTGCAGGACACTCAGTTCTGAGCGCAAAGGGACTACATCGAAAAATGTTCCATAGCTCTGTATTATTGGTTGTTCTCGAAATTAGTGAGTTCTAAAAACATCAGGGATTTATAATTGCAGAACCTTGAGTTCAGCTCTACAATATTAATTATTTCGCAGAAAATTCTGCGATAACTATGCCTTATATCCCCAATATTATCAAGAATCTTGTTTTTGATATGTCTCAAATGCCTACACCTTTATTCCGCACTTCAAAACAATCCTCTTTTGCTTTTATTTTCTGAAACTTGATTTGTTCTACACAGTAAAGAATGACATTACTCTTAGTATAAAAAATTTTGAATAGTTTTTTTGTTAAGAGAAAAGTTTCATTAATAAGAAAATTGAAAAAAATCTCTTTTCAGTAACTAAAAATCACATCTTGCAGCCAAGAACATAAGAACTCGAAGAAAAAATAAATTATACTACTGAACCGATGAGCACATGCGGGGCCCACCACACACGCACAGTGTCACGCTGTATGCAACTGTCCGAATGCTTCCAAAGGTGACATCGACGGAACGAACCCACGCGTGCCGACCACACGCGCCTCCTCTGATCATAGCATTTCTCTGAGGCGCTGGAAGCAATCAGCCCAGTGCTTCCGAAGAGCTTTACAGGCGAAATCTACCCTATATGTTGGTGACAATAATAATTACGTGCTCGTTTTGGAAAGATAAGGTTGTCCCGCCCAATTTAAACTGTTTTTACTTGGAATACAAGTTAATGATTTTAAATAACTAGTCTTATGGTATCCTTGGTATTAAAGATATCCTTGGAAATTATAGAGGAAGCAATGCTTCCCTTGCTTCCATGGAATAAACGCCCATGATTCACATACCGATCTTTTACTGCTGATACATGTTTTCCAAAAGTTGAAAGAGTTCTCCTAATGGGAATGCTTATATCATAAGCTTTTTTAAAGCCGATAAATACAAGATCTCTTTATTTCTTGTTACTCTCTTACCTAATATTTCTATAATTCATATATGTTCGATCGTCAAACAATAAGTACAATGATAAAGTTCTGCATTACAAATCCTGGAAAAACCTTTCGGTTATGTTTGGGAATGGTGCGAGCGTTAAGTAGACAGTAGTTCACGCACAGTCGCCGTCCGAATAGTTTCTTCTCCGTAAGCATAGGTGAGGTCCTAGTGCTCTCGAACCCACGTGTATTGACGTGTATTGGAATAACTCCACGAAAATGTAGTGGTTGACGGTTGTTTATTAGTTCCAAATGGAATGGCTATTTGATACCTTCGTCTAGCGTTGCTTCAAATTGCAATGGAGCAGCTCAAAGTTGCTACAGCTATGCTAATCCTGTGAGGTGTCTATGTAACGCATGCTGTTGTGACTTCTTTTGCTTCTGAAGTCTGCAAAGCAGGCCTGCACAGCATTTTGCACTTTTGCCGACCTCAGGAGCCGCGCGCGGGTTACTCGAGTGCAGATCCAGGAAGCTAAGTAGGCTGGGGATGAGACCCATTCTATTGTGCATCCAAACATTTGATTGCAGTACGGCGCCTTATGGAGTATTGCCCTCTCTTTCTATCCAATACAATTTTACATAAGACTCTCTCTTTCTACCGCAAGCTGTGTTGCCGATTCAGGAGGCTCGGGGTTATTCGGCTCATCCATCCTATTTCACGCGCAAATACTTAACAAGTTCATTCAACGATAGCTTCAGTTGTGTTAATCTTAGACAATTGAGTTTTTTACCAGTTATTCCCAGAACTCTTATGAATGTGATGGTTATTATGTAATTTAGTTTTATGGTTTAATTTCCATGAAATTAATTATAAATGATAGACAAATGCTTATTTCTACATTTTGACGTTCTTAAATTTTCACTATGCGAGAAACTTTTTTTATAGGTGTGGAGACCACCAATAAAAGTGCGCAATTCGCCCCGTTGTGCGTCAATTGAAATAACAATCGGTGAGAACGTAACGGACTATTACATACAGTTCATGTAATATTGCCTCTTGCGTTATATTGAAAAATTTTGTTTTTCACTTGATGGCAATGTGAAATATGAACCTAAAACGAATTAGACATACGTGTATATTTGTTTTGGACGCCAAGCATTATATGTACTTGTAAGGCTGATCTTGTAATTTAGTTTGCGACAATGTAATCACAAAGTTGTGTTTGACACAAAATTGTGAATTAAATTTTTTTTGACGATAGCGCCAAAAAAATATTTTTCCATTAACTATTCTTAATTCGAGAAGACATTTATAAGAAGTAAAAAGATCTCTAAAAAAATCACGATTATCTTCTCTCATTTTTGACATGAGTACATTATATATTTCTAATATCAAATAAATGAACACTTTATTGATAATTGTTTACGACATTGATATATTTAAAATATGTTAACTGAATTTTATGAGTGTAATATTCATAAAACATTAATTCTTCTTCACTCTCATAAACTTAAATCTTTGTACCTCCTTCATTAGAATTGAACAATATCCACTATATTGTACATTTTCGTGAGGTATACTCATATAATTTCCTAGGTTTGCTATCATTTGGAGATTATAACTTTTCTAGTGAAAATTATTAAATGGTAAATTAATGAAAGAATTAAATAATATATTAAAAAAGGCCGCAGCTTTAAATATTGTTTAAGAATTATAATGAGTGTATTCTAAGAAAAATGAAATAGGGAAAATATGTCGTTACACAGAAGTGCAAAGAAGATAAATTGTGAATTATGGGCCTTATCCCTACAAACTAGTAACATTATTTATTTAAAGAATTGAGCAAATAATTTCATAGCGTGGATCATTGTCTTCAGTTTAACGGTCTTCTCTGGCATTCTATCTTCGCGCCGAGACGCTCCCAGTATTCTATAGCAAGCTTCTACTCCCCCCTCAACGTCTTCACCCACTTCTTGCACTTGCACCGCTCTCGCGTGCAGACCTCCGACTCTTGAGTGCAGAATGCCCGCGGGAGCTCGCGTTGTGCAGGCCTGTGTAAAGTCTCAATCGTCACAGAATCACAGGAACGCCATGGACGTCCCATCGAACGCTTCTTTTTACATGAAATGATAATCTTCTCAACAACAAATATAATTTTATAACAGAACTTCCATCTTACAGATTTAACAGCTACATCAAGTGTTATCAACGTCTCTAAACAGTAAGAAATTATCACTGCTAATATCGTAAGAAAATCATGCATACTGTTGCATAATCGACAATCTAAGGAACCAAAAAGCCTTTGTTCTAGTCTCCACGATCTCAACAAGCGTGCTGCTTGTTTATCCAGGGTCTTTAACACGAAGTCCTGGTGCCAAGTCGAGACAAATGACAACCACAATCAGCCACGTTACAAAGCTTAACAACACCACGATTTTCCTGGAATAACGTTTTGAAAATGTAGTTGTTGACGGTCACAGATTTAATAAATGTCAAATGGAATGGCCATTTGATCGCTTAACCTACAAGCAGTACCGTCAGGTATGAAACAGGAATGATCATGGAAATAAATTCAAGCTCCACATCGGCAATGAAAAACTAATACGGAAAATCTCTGCGA
Organism: Acheta domesticus; assembly: GCA_031308135.1. Lineage (NCBI taxonomy): Eukaryota > Metazoa > Arthropoda > Insecta > Orthoptera > Gryllidae > Acheta > Acheta domesticus. The sequence continues at coordinate 50,260,261 of JAHLJT010005437.1, forward strand.
AATCCAGTGTTTTAAGACTAATGTAAACGGCCGTATGAGGGTAATGTTGACCCATTTGCAACCACGAATTGACAACCGGTGAGGTGACTTTTTATGTAATGATACAGAGAAACACGAGAAACTATATTCTGAATTAATGAAAAATTTTAACGAAAGTGTGTATCCTACACAAAAGGTCGGTGAGAACAACACTCGTTTTCTGTAAAATACGATTATGTAATGAAATTTCCACAAAAGGTAAAGTTGTCAGCCTTTATTTGGTCTTAAGCAAAATTTTGAATGATATAACCACTACTTGATATTTTTTTAAGTCGGGTTTGATGATCGAAGTATTTTTTGTTTTTATACATTAGTAGATTACCATTTTACAATATACACATTATACAGCGTTAATGCGATGATTAACAATGGAATATGTTTCATAAAGTTATTTACAATTTAACATGAAATAAATATATAACAATTACAACTGTCCGATCTTTTATATGTCTATAATTTTGATTTTGCTTTGTTAAGTAATATGGATTACTTAACATCAATCAAATCTAAGTTATGCACATTTATCATATTACGCATTCTTGCAATTGGATTGTTCGAGATATAAAGAGTTTAAATTTATGTACGGCAAAAAGATTATGTTGTCTATTTATTAAGTAATGAGCATTATTCACTACGCTTATAATTTTTAGTTTCCGTAAGTGTTCGGCGGTTCCCGTAGGCGTTATTCTTTCAGCGACTAATTTCTCTTCTGCAGACGTCCATGTAATATACGAAATTCCCTTCGGTAAATTGCTTACTGGAGCTATGGAAATGACCGCTATTATCTTAGTGGTTTAGGATAGCGATATGTCTTAATTATATTGTTATAATACTTTAATAAAACTGTTAATGAAATAATTTCTGCTATATTTTTTTTGCCGTCTTGTAACATCAAGACTTAATGCCCCACGACATCCAAGTTACCTTGAAAGTTACAGCTTTCCGGTAGCAATTCAGTCACTATTTTAGTAAAAGAGTTTGCAACGATGTCTCCGATACTTAAGTCCACAACTTACGCTGTTCAAAGGGCCCATGTGTTAATTCTTGTAAATTTGTCTCGAATTAATTCAGAACTCAAAGTTTTTTGTAACGCAAGAGTGGACATTGCGTTCTTCTTTAATTGTGGTTCCTAGAACTTCTGAAAGCCCCAGGTTCTTTTTTTCGTCTCCATCCAACAGCGCTTTAATTCTCCAAAACTCCATCAACTGGAATTTATATTGCTTTTCCGGCTTCGGTGTGTAACTGTGAGCATATCGGGCTGTTTTACCGAATTTGGCGGATACAAATCTATTGACTTTGTATTTTAAGGGCGAAAATTCCTTCGTACGCCTTCTTTCGGAGAGGAAGTAAATTCGTCAGTTCTATGTTGTCGATTTAATGGGTTTAAAAAATTAAGTCTGAAAGAAGCCTCTGAGCTCTAAATTCTACCAGCATGTTTTCTTGCTCGAGCCATCTTCTTGGCCTGATAGATAGTGAAAGAAGCAGAGCGAAATTTGCGTGATCCGGCGGGGTCACTAATGCTTTAGTGGTACTCTTTTTAACAAGAGAACACACGTTTTTATGATACACAAACTAATGTTAATTGTGAAAGCGTTGTTAGTTAACTGACCAACACGATTTACTCATAGTAGTTCTCTTTTTAACAAGAGAACACACGTTTTTATGATACACAAACTAATAATAATTGTGAAAGCATTGTTAGTTAACTGACCAACACGATTTACTCATAAAACGTCGCGACTATCATCGTTCTTTTCTCTCTCGTTGCGAGAAAGTCATCATTCTCCTATCTTTGTAATTCTGACTTAATCCCTATTTACAGTAGGATTTGGGGCATCCATGAACATGTAGAGCGGTATCGCTGAGCTTACAAGCTCCTTTACAAGCTAAGCTTATTGAAGTGGCTACCAGTTTACCTACGTTTTACGTTGTTTTACATAACACGTGGTTTCTTGGACTAGCTTCAGACAGAATTTAAACGTGGGCTACAGGCCAGATACTCCGTTAAACCTCCTCCGCACACTGAGAACTGTCTCACGGGAAACATCGCCCTTCCATTTATTACGATTACTCAGCCCTCACTTGCTTTATACAGTGCGACGTCAATTATCCGAACTAATTGGGGCCAGGGCTGGTTTGAGTATTCGATAATTCGGATATTCGAACATAAAAATGGCAAGAGTACATAAAAAGCTGTATGTATAAAGTTTCTTTAAGCCATCGTTTCATTAAAATTCTGCACTCCAAATGCAAATTTCTGTAGATAATAAAATAAGAAACACTGTCATACTCAGCATATAGTACCTTATTTCCTGAAGAAATCGCTGATTTTCCGTTGCAGGGGTGAAGAACTGCTAATAATAAATATTGTGTTCTTAAGCATTTATTCTAGGGTTAGTCTAAAAGTTCACTGAAATCAGATGATTGTCTGTAGTATAGTATCTCGTTAATGTTATCACTGTCAATCGTATCGGGAACCATTCTCAATATTCAGTATTACAGAAGAAAATGAATACGTATAGTATAAGGTACCTAATTAAAAAAAATAGTCATTCAAAGAAAATATGAGTTCGGATATTTGACATTCGGATAACCGAAGTCCCACTGTATTGGTTTACGGCGGTTACAGTGGTATATTGGTTAGCGTATTGGGCTGTTGTACCCAATCCTGCGGATTCAAGCTCGATCGAAGCGGCGGAAAAAAATAATCCTTCGTGCGCCAACCTTCGGAGGGGAAGTAATGCCGTCGGTCCCATGTAGTAGATTTACTGTAAGAGTAACGCATAATCTTCAAGCCTCAAAGAAGCCTCTGAGCTAAATTTAAACCGTCTGTTTCGTCGCCCGATATACCTTGTCTCCGTTAGATGGTAAAAGGTGCTTAGCAAAATTTGCGTGGTCAGGCGGAAGAGCGTGTCTGATTGCCCGAGTCTCACCTTGTAAAATAAGGTATTAACTAACAAACTAATGAACTAATGTGTATGGATCATCTTTCCCTTCCATCTTTCGCCCTGTACTAGGTACTATTCATTCTACTGACATCCACATGTTCAATGACGCTTATCTCGTCAGTTGAATCGACTGCCCTTGGAAGGAGCTAGGGAATCGTCTCAAAATGCATAGTTTCTAGTCGGTGAATACGGCAATCACATACTCTTTCCTCGTCTCCAGAATTTTTAAGTTTTCCTCTATTCGATCAATCACTCCGTCCAAACTACTCGATCAAATCTAACGCAACATTCCCCATATAATACTGCTACAAATTCCAATAAAGTTAACTTATCTAGATTGAACTTTGAAATCAGTCTGCTTTGTCTATGGCTTGTGCTTGTAATTCACGGCAGTTTCGGAATGCATGCATTTTGCAACGTTTATTACACTCAAATGTACTCTATATCCTCAGTTCTTAATTTCACTAAATGCTGTCCTTTTTTTGCGGCGATTGAAAATAAATAGATACCGGATTTGGCCTTTAAAGCCTATTTAGTATTTCATGCAAACGAATTTTAAGAAATTTTACGTTTTCTGTTGCATGAGATTTTCGTAAAATGCTGGGAGTGCTTCAAATGCCTACTTTAGATTTTGGTCGGGTTTTAGTTACTAATATGACTATTTTGATACTGCAACAGTTTGAAATGAAGATGATTCTCTCGTTTGAATTAAAAGCAAAAACAGTAATAGAAATGCATTGGGGCAAGCTGATTTTGCTTTTATAAGATGTTACTGTTTCAACAGCATGGAAGAAATAAACAAATTGTAACAATACCATCCACTCACACAAGCAATTTAGTTTTTACCAGATGTGGAAAGAATTGGAATCTCCATAAAAAACTGTCTTGGGAGACGAGAACTTTGAAAACACTCTGACCTAATCCTGCAGCTGTTATCAAGACACAACTTCAGTTATATATCCATCAGCGTTGGGCCCTTCAAGAGTTTCAACAATTCCCAACATCATTGGGATAGAAAACATTTTTCTAAATATAGACAATCTTTCATCTCTAAAAAGGGACATTTCAGTCAGGAATACATTTGTAATATAAATTTTGTATGTTTTCACAACCGAAAAAGTGATTAAATTATTATTTTTGTGAAAGAGGAGAGCATCATGTCGATCTCATACTATTTTTTATTCCCTTTGAGTTTTTCTCTCTATTTTATAGTTTTGAAGAGACTTCTTAAGCTCCTGTTTAAAATATTTGTAGCGTAGAAATATAGACAAACAAATACGGTATTTATCAAAAGAATATATTACCTAAGCACGATTTAAAGATTTATTATCTTGCGCACGATTACGAACCTTCGGATCTCTTCACATTGACGTTTCGTCTTAGAATAATTCTCCACGTCGAAACTATGATTTATTCAATTATTTGGCTACCGTCCATGTGAGAATCACAAACCAGATGGCGGACCCATCTAAGAAATGGTCGAAGTTCGGGCCCACAGCAAACCAGGAATAAATACAGTTATTTTCACAATGCAAGGCAGAACAGCTAAGATGCATAATTAGCAGGAGCGCGGCCGTTTAGCCGGCGAAACCACGCTATCGCTCGCATCCGCTCTTCCGCGAATTCTCCAACAGGCAAACGCTGCTAGCGCACGTGCGCACCTCGCTATCTCCGCCCAGCTCCGCCCGTTGCTGGAGCAACGGACAAAAACCGTCCAGAATGTTCCAGACAAAATCAAACGGCAATCCATAATTGCCACTGCTATCCCTACCTCTGCCGCTCGAGAGAGCCCATTCCTAACGTCTTCTTGCCGTAACCGAAATTCGGCAGTTCAGTGCAAGGCACCGTGAGAGAGACACGCGTGTCCAGGACTCCACGCGGAAGCGTGTAAAATAATGTATAATCGTGCAACTTGAGCTGCAAACGGTTCGCACACATTTATTAATTCAATCGTGGTACTAAGCATCTAAATTGTGTCTGTCGCTCTTGCGTAAGTTTACGCTCGTAATTGTTAATTCAGCTGTGTAACTAGCAGCTGCTTCTGGTCGGCACTAAAGTAATTACTGCAGTGTACAAGGTCCCTGCAATAACTGTACTTGGACAAGTGTGAATTGACACGCCAAGTGAAATTTTTGTTTACGTGCTGTGTTCCTGTAAGTGACAACAAACCTACTTATTAAATCTTGTTTGTGCTGGAACTTTACTTTTGTGTGTATTCTGCAACTCCTGCGCCTATCCCACGAGCTGTCAAAGGGTTTCGGGACTACTGTACCTCATTACCATTAATTATACAGTCCACTTACGAAATATCCCGTTTGTCCCCACCTCAAATGACCACGTATTCGTGGAATATTCCCTCCTCAACGCATGACAACTAGTACTGCACGTAGCCACATTCAGATTCACTCAGACTGAGAACTCTGTGGGGACTGCTTCCTCCCTGACGGTCAGATGGAAAAAATTTGATCAAAGCTGCGTATCGTCATTGACATTTTCGGCATGCTTTTAACTTTTTAATTTATTTAGTCAAAAACCAGTAAAAATGTATGTGATGTATGGGGGCGAAGATCATTTCTGCAAGCTTTCTTCAGTCCTGGAATCCCCTCCCAACACTTTAACTATAAATACTTGAAAGAGGAATAAAAGTTAAAATATTTTTTCAATAGGTTTACAATGTATTAATATACCTTTTCCTACAACCATTAAACAAACTTCATATTGTCTATAATGTTATTTTAATTAATTTTTTTCGTTTTATTTTATTTTTACAATCTTCTGAATTTACCTTTTTGTTGTTCATTGTCTTCAATATTCCTTGTATCCATATTATTTTCGCTTTACCTCTTTTTCTTCTAGCAATATGCATCCAATTTAATAATTTCAGTGGAATGTGTTTCATCCATCCTTTGGAGATGACCATACCACTAAAGCGGTTTCATTTTTATAAATTCTAATATTGTGTAATTAATTTTCATGGATTCTCGTATTGTAACGTTCTTGATTTTATCTAATTTGGAAATTCTTGCCGATCTTCTCCAAAAGTCCATCTCAGTTCCTCTGATTCTAAAATATATTAATAAAATTTAAAAGAAGAGATTAGCAAAATTTGAAAAAGGAGACATTTTCGCTCCCGGGTTGTAGATAATGTATTTGTATCGGTAAACGAATTGCAGATTTGATTTTTCGGCATTGCTAACAAAATTGGAACTCGCTCCTTGCTCTATTCTTACCACTACAAGCAAAAGGTGAGTTCAACAAAACGGGCGCGTAGTGAAGCGACATATATAATGTTACTTTACTGAGTAGTGAAGCTACATGTGCAAAGCTACACTAATTCATAGAGAAACTGGTTCCCCTGACGAAGAGAAGTGTCCCACCCCTGAATGCGAACTGTGTGCATCAGGCATGCCATACCACGGCCGTTCGAGTTGTTTGCCCATCGGGAAGCCCGCCGCTCCTGCTAGCAATATCCGCTTCTGCTCGAATTGTCTTTATAATTTTTTTAATTTAGTTTAGGTCGCTTTATACACTAACGCCATTAGCGACTACTATTAATTTACAAATCAAAAACAATTATTATACCTTACAACAACCAGAAATATTAAATACAAAATTATATACCACAGATGGTACCTTTTTATAAATTATATCAGATATTTTAATTACAAAAATATTTGCCATAATTTAGATTATTTTATCAAGGCCAGTGATATTAATTTTCTTTAACCCTGATTTACACCATTCAATTGAATTAAATATTTCTTATATATTGTTTTTTATCTTAATCGTTTCTTACGTTTTGGAGACTTAAATATTAAAGATTAATGTAAGATGTTTATGACTTTTCTCCTCATTTTGGACAGGTAGCTGGATTGTGTTTTTAATTTTTCGTTACCGCTATCATGATAGCAAGAAAGTTATATTATTCTGCGCATAAAAACTGAAAATTTTTGACAGAAAAACTAGGGCTCTGGCAGCAAAAAATGGATAAATCCACATGCCAAAATAAAAAATATTTTAACACATGGTGTGGCCAGAATCCACGTTTTGTGGGTCCTTCCAATGGAAAAACCTGTTAACGGTGAAACGTCTGTCCGTCAGTCCGTCTTTCACTGAACAACTTTAGCAGCTAAACCGTTTGGCCGCTAGCCGATTTTCTCCAAAATTGATATTTCTCAACATTTCTGGCATATGTTATGGCTTGAATTTGAGACCAATATTTTAATTTGGGGGTACTTTATATGCGGCCCCTGGGACATTTTCAAAATTAAAAGAAAAGTCTCCAACGTTTTTTATTAAACTTTGTTATTGCATTGTATGATGGACGTTAAATAGTATGGCGCAGGTCTCATTTTCGTTGAAAACCCTGATTTTTCGAAAATTAAAAAAAAATCGGCGTCTTCCTACAACTAAGAATAAGTGAAGCGTTAAAAGTTAAGAAAAACTGATTCTTAAAAAAAATATGTTCATGAAAAACAGATCTAAAATAATGTGTTTAAATTTTCAGAAGTGTGATTTATTTTCGCGAGATTTTGTGTCGAACACAAGCAATTTTTATTTTCGTTACATCATTTTTTCTTTAAAATGCACACTTTTTTTAGTCCTTAGCGTGAAGGATGCTTAAGAGAATGGTGCATGTCTCATGTTGGTCGAAACGTAGTTGTTCAAAGATACGGACATTTTTTTAAATTGTCGAAAAATCAGACAAGTTCCAATTGTGATTTTCACCTTTCCAAATTAGTTTTGCCTCTGCGTTTGCGGTTGTGAATTGCCGTCCAATTTTTCTTTGGGTATGAATTACCTCGCGCTGAATTTGCGTTACGGCCGTGCGCCAGTGTGTTCTTTCTTGCATTGGATTAGAAAATTTCAATGGAGATTTTCAACTTTCATATTTCGTCTTCCATATTCTCCGCATCTGACTGTAAGTAATTGGCATACACGCTTCCGTCCGTAGAGGCCCTTACCTTTTCGTTTTAATCCCCCAATAAATGCCATGAGACAAGGCTGTCCTACTTTATGCCGTTTTCTAATGTCTCGTGCCACTGTGCGTGTCTGACTCTCGTTTAGTAGTTTTCAATGGTAATTTAGCCTTCCCAATCTTGCGTGTCTCCGCGGTGGCGACAGTAAATTGTCGTTTATATTGGTTTGCGTATTGCCGCGGCTAAATGTCTGGTACAAGTTTACGTCCGTAGATGCTCCCTACCTTTTGGACTTTATCATCCGATGGATGATATTAGACAAAGAAAGGTCTTCCCTTTCGCCGATTTCTAATTTTCCACACGCAATGTGCGTTTCTGGTTCTGAATTAGTAGATTTAAAAGATGATTTAGCCTTTCAAATTTGCTTGTTATTTTTTATTGCCGATGCTGTGCCCGCTTTTGTTTGCTGCCCGATTTTTAGTCCGCTTTTGTTTGCGAATTTATCGTGTAGGGCTGAATGTGCTTTCCTGGCGTACACGTATTTAATTGTAGATAATCCCTTCCCTTTCTATTATAAATCCTCCGATGAATGACATCAACAAGACTGTCTTTCCTGATGATTATTTCTAATTTGCCTTCCGCCGCTGTGTGTTTCTGATTCTGGATTAGCAAATTTCAATGGTGATTTTCGCTATTCAAATTGTATTGTTTACTGCGCTCGTCGTTATGTGTGCTATTTTTGTTTGCATACGTATTGCGTTGCGCTGAATATGCTTTACTGTCTTAAATGCTTCCACCCTTTAGATAAAACCATCGTTTTTGCTATAATTATCCGATGAATGACATCGCACAAAGCTACTAGGTCTTGCCTTGTGCCGATTTCTAATTTTTCCACATGCCAGTATGCATTTCTGGCTCTGGATTAGCGAATTTTATAGGTAATTTTTGCCTTAAAATTTCATTGTTTTCTACTTGCAAAGATCTGATTTGTCGTCCGTTTTTGTTGGCTTACGTATCGTTTAGGGCTGAATGTGCGGTACTGGCTAACGGGCTTGCGTCCGTAGATGCCCCCTACTTTTTTGTCTTCATCCTATAGATGACCTGAGGCAATTGTATGTCTTGCTCTGTGCCGATTTCTAATCTTCGTGTATTTGTAATGTATTGCCTCGTCTGAACGTGCTCTTCTTGCTTACACGATTGTCCATAGATGCTTCCTGCCTTTTCGACTAATCATCCGGTGTTAGACAAAGACAGGTGCTGCCTTGTGCCGATTTCTCCACATGCCAGTGTGCGTTTCTGGCTCTGGACTAGTGGGTTTAAAACGTGATTTAGCCTTTCCAATTTCCTTTTCCGGCTTCTTCTAATGAACATATTCTAGTCCGTTTTTGTTAGTTCGTTTCGTCTAGAGCTGAATGTGCGATATTGGCTTACAGGATTCCGTCCGTAGTTGCTTTCTACCTTTCTGTCTTCAACATCCGATGGGTGACATCAGGCGAGGCTACTTCTTACTTTGTGCCGATTTCTAATTTTGACATGTCAGTGTGCATTGGTGGCTGTGGATTAGTAGATTTTAATGGTGATTAAAATCTATGGGCCTTCCCAATTTTGCCTTTCTCCGCGCTGGGTACAGTGAATTATCATTCGTTTTTGTTTGTGTATGTTTTGCCTCGGCTACCTACCATTTCGACTTTTCATCCGATGATATTAGATAAAGAAAGGTTTTGCCTTGTGTCAATTTCTAATTTTCCACATGCCACTGGGCGTTTCAGGCTCTGGATTAGTCGATTTTAAATGTGATTTTCGCCTTATAATTTCCTCCTTGTCTCATACTTCCAATGTTCTGATTTGTCGTACGTTTTTGTTGGAATGTATCGTCTAGGGATGAATGCGCGGTACTGACTTACAGGTTTGCGTCCGTAGATGTTCCATACATTTTCGTATTAACCATCCAACGAATGATAACAAACATGGATTTATCATGACTTCTGCTCGTGCCAGTGAGCTTTTTTTTTTTCTTTTCTGAGGATTCACAAATTTCAATGTTGGTTCTTGCTATTGAAATTCCCTCTGTCTCAGAACTTCCTCTTGTTGTCCCAATTTTTCTTGGAATGTATATTTACTCTGCCTAAGTGTGCGTTACTGGCTTACACACTTTCTTCCAAAGACAATCCCTTTTCGTTTAATCACCAAATGGAATGATGTGGGACAGTGATAGTTCTTGTCTTCCACCGATTCCTAATTTTCTGTCAAAAGTCTTCTTCCTTGTGATTGTTATTTTTCTTTTATCTTTGCGTATGTATTGCCTCGGTTAAATGTACTTACTGGCTTACAGGTTTGCGTCTGTGGAGGTTCCCTGCCTTTTTGACATAATCATCTGATGGATGATATTAGGCAAATATGGGTCTTGCCTTGTGCCGATTTCTAATTTTCCACATGCTAGTGTGCGTTTCTGGCTCTGGATTAGTAAAATAGATTTGAAAGGTGATTTTTGCCCAAAAATTTCCTACTCCTCTCCTACCTCCGTTGTTCTGATTTGTCGTCCGTTTTGTTGGCGTTTGTATCGTCAAGGGCTGGATGTGCGTTACTGGCCTACGCATTTGGCGGTAGATAACCCCTTCCATTCCATTATAATCATCCGATGGATAGGCAATGATAGGTCTTGCCTTCTGCCGATTGCTGCGATCCTATCCGATCCTATACCGCATAATAATTTTCGTTCCTCATTTTGGTTTCGAATCCATGCTGGGGGAATCAGCAATGGCTGCGCTGCGGTTTCTACTTTGAAGCAACATCAGTTCAGTGCTCTTTCCGTCTATGTTCCCAGAGCCGTGCCCTTTGTACAGCTGAAAGGTGAACAAGTAATCGGCGCCCATTTGAACAAGGCAGTCGCCTGACGCTGAACTCGGTTGTACATCGCGAGATCACCAATCGAGGATCGAGCCCTTGTCATGAATGATCACATGAGTTTTTACTCCCGCCGGTGTGCAGTTTGGATTGATTAATCAGTGGTTCCCGGCGCGAAAACGGTTAAGGCCATCAGTCCCTTAAGTGTAGTGTATGTTTTTAAAGTGGGAGTGTGCCGTACCGTTCAATGGCTATATCCGTCACCCACCTTCCTGTTAGCCGGTGGGTTTTCCTCCTAGGTATCTTCTATCATCGGGGTACCGTCCCAACTGGGACGAACTCGAAGCTCCCGACTGATCTCTTGATACGTGTGATGTAGAATGCAAGTGTGTGTGTGTGTGTGTGTGTGTGTGTGTGTGTGTGTGTGTGTGTGTGTGTGTGTGTGTGTGTGCGTGCGTGCGTGCGTGCGTGCGTGCGCGCGTGCGCGTGGGTGGGTGGGTGGGTAGGTGCGTGCTGGTGCGTGTGTGCGAAGGAATTCTTCCTAGCTATGACGCTAGTGTCGAAAATTACACCCCTGTCGGGACATGAAACCCGGGACCTTCCGGTCAGAGGCATTGCAATGATACCAATCTGCTCTTATACGCGGGTATGTCACAAAAAGAGTATATGTCACAAAAATTGAGTATTAAGTAGAGTGTAGTAATTTTTCTTTTATTTCAAAAAAACTATTTACTTTAATTGTTTAAAGCAACTTTAAACTAAATATTTAAAAGTTCAAGAAGATCCAAAAAGATTTCGGACAGTCATAAAATTAACAATTTTTATTACAAGTTGTTAATTTTATGACTGTCCGAAATCTTTTTGGATCTTCTTGAACTTTTAAATATATGTAGGTGACAGCCTTACAAAAGAATTTCAACTTTAAACTAACCTAATACTAGTTACATATTACCTATATATTTGTATCTGAAAATTAATAATTCAACAGTTTCTACACTAAAAGCATTTCTTTTTGCTCTCCTGTAAAATTATGAAACAGGACTTATACCCTTTTGCCCAAACACGAGCGAATGATGCCGTGAGTCATTGTGCGGTTTGAAAACAGCTCACTCTTTTACTTTCGAAAGGTCTCGAATGACCCGAGTGAATCAGATAGCGATAGGATACACTTGAAATTCAAGCGCGTGTCGTCGGGAGTTTCCTTGCATCGGCAAACTAAGTGTGGTGTGCGGGTCACCATTGTCACCAGATGGTGACGTGCGGCCACCCACTGTCACCAGATGTGACGTGCCACCCTCGGATCTGACTGGCTTCAGCGTCTTCCTGAGGCAGCGCGTCACTTTGGAGCACTGCGGTTGACTTGAAGGGGGATGGGGGAAGGCAGGACAGTTGCCTCAAAAGAAGTCTGATTTCAGTCAATGCACGATTTATTACAGTTAAATAAAGAGTGTGAAAGGGGGAGGGGGGACGACAGACCATAGTAAGGGAACGTACAGTGAGTTGAGCTCAGACGTGGAGGCCTCTTATCCCATCACTCCGTGGTCCAGGCGCGGCGGGGACGACAGCAGCAGCAGCAGCGACGGTGGCGGCGTCGTGCCTCTGACTCGTATCTGCTCCTGCTACTGCTCCTAGCTCCATCTCAGACACTCTCTGCCTCTGAATGTGTTTTTATATTTTTTCTATTTTTGATTAATTGTATTGATTTGACCATTTCATTGATTAATGATTTCATAACTGTATACTGGCGTACAACTAAGTTTCCATAATAAAATGCTATTAAAAGTCATGGTTTTTGAAAACTCATTGTAACATATGACCTGTGAACATGTAATGTAAATACACTAAAAGTTTTGTTAGTTTTATGTTGTTGATTTTGTAATTTTTTATGTTTTTGAGTAACTGTGTTGATCTGACTGTTTCATTGATTAATGATGTACATAATTGTATAATGGCGTATAATTAAGGTTAAAGCCAATTAAATAAATATTCAATTCGATTCATTTCACTCTCTGCCACTGCTGCTCTCTGCCAATGCTACTGTTTCCTGCTCCGACTGCTACCTGCCTCCTACAGGCAGGGGGCAGGCGAACTCTGCTCCCAGATATATATTAGGCTGCGGCCCGGTATATATTGGGCCCTCGTGTGCATGTGGCAGCACTTTCTGGAGGTTTCGCCACCGAGACGTTTGCTTGTCGTTGCATTCCGCTTACCTGCAGTGAAGCCCCCGGCACAGTATGGAGTAATGGTGACTCGCCACATAAGTGCAGTTTTTATTTTATAATATTGTTGAGGTAATAACCGGTCGCACCTGCGGGCACTACTCTTACCTCAACCAGGAAACGGAGAACTCAAAAATCGTGAAGTTAGTGAAGCTACTATTATGTCCTGAAGCGAAACGAGCGACCATCTCAACATCTGCTCAGTGAATCAAGTGGATCTGATCGCAATTGTGATCGAGATCTGCATGTATTCGACGTTGTACTTCAGCTCTGGACCATTCACATCTAGTCTTTTTGAATTCAAAATTAAAAATGTATGGAAGGAATTAATAATATTCACAAAAATATTCGATTTTGATAGTCAATATGGTCTCTGGTTTGTATTGAAGCAGTTATCCAACTGCTACACATCGCAGCTGTAAAGCCACATTTTAATGTTGTTTTTTTTTAAATATATCTACTTTACTTCTGTCGAATGTAAAATTTGCTTTTTCTCGTTTACATATTTCTTGACTGAAGACAATTTTCAAATTGTAAAGTTTGATGTGGACATAAAATGACAGAAAGCAACGCAATATTAAAAAAAGTCGATTACTAAATTGACCGTAGAGTTTGTTAGGAATCTAAATGTTCGTACTACCCGTTATGCAATTGCATTTTCATCATCATTAGTTGCATCTAGTTTCACCGCCCGCTCCCATGGTCGTTTTGCAATTACAATTTCACCATCGTCGTTAGTATTTTGCATCTATTGTCACCTTATTTGTTTGTTTTTTTGGGTGTTTTACACCTGCATTTTCATTATCGTCACTAGCGTTTCGCGTCTAGTGTCCTTACAAGTTCCACCCAACGTTTGTCTTCTCTAGTCATTAACGATCATCTCGGCAGATAATTCTTTAAACCCACAACAAGTCGTGGTTGTACTAGTACACGGTGATGGAAGTATGAACTTCAATCATTTGCAAGTTTTTGCTTGGTAGGACAACACGAGTTCGTCGGCAACTTTTTCTCGACAGCGACATTGGCTTCTATTTTTAATTTAAAAACTACTTTTATGAAAACGCATTTCTGGTACCGCCTTATTTTCCACTTGCGCCCTGCGATCTCATCAGAGGAGCGCTTTCGAACAGTGTGGGCATGTAAGTAATCTGTTACATGTCCTCAGTTCAAGAAAGATGTTGGTATTGCGAAACGAGTTGATCGTGCAGTGACAAACTCATGAAAACGTACTTTTTAATTTCTCGCTACCTCTTACGCAGTGGAGAGAAAGTGATGTAATGCAGTGAAAAAAAGATAAGGAAAAACAGGGAATTTTCGGCTTTTCTTACTTTTCGAAAACTTTTCTTACTGGGTCCTGGTAACGAAAAAGTGGATAAATCCAGTTCCCGTTAAAATATTGTGTTGTCCAAGTGCCCAAAGGAGTGCAAAAACGGCTTTTCTCTTCGCCCATAACAGGTAAAACTTGACAACCTATTCAATAATCACTGATTGTTTCGTAGAAATATTCTAAAAGTCGTATTTTTTCCGTTTTTTAGAACTTCAGCGAAAGAATTAAAAACACAGTTTTGTATCTCCATCCGCCCTCAGCAGCTCTCCCTGTCAAACACTTGAAACAACGTTCACTGCCTTTGCATTGAACATTTCCTAATTACATTTTTCTAAATTTAACACATTTTCAAATTGATTTAGTTAATAACAGTTTGGTTTAGTTCAGGCCTTTCGAAATGGCGACCCACCGGATCTTCTTGCGCAGCCCGCGACTGCTTTAAATCAATTATTATACCAACGAAAAACAATAGTCTTATTTTTTATTTATTGATATATTAATTTTATCGTTTTATATACATTAATCATTAAATAAGTTGAATAAAATTCGTTTCTCATATATATATATATATAATATCGTAGGGTGAGCCATTTTAATCTATCGGAGCAAATATCTCGGAAACTATACATCCGATCAAGCAAAATGGTTAATAAAAGTTGCTTGTTTTGGCAGGGGACATCCAATGATGCCAAATTCCACCCCCTACCCACACCCCCTTGAGGTGAGGGAGAGAAAAGAAAAAAATCTTAAATTGGAACCCCTCATTTTGTATTGCAGATTTGGATTCCCCAGAAGAAATTCGTCTTTGACCTATGATTAAAGTAATTTTGGTTGCAGGTAGCACTGTAATCGACACAAATTACATTGGTTAAATCATCAAAAATGGGGATATTTCTAGAAAAACGCATTTATGGAATGAATTTCGTCGTATGTATAGTGTATTGTGGGCACATGTAAGACACTGTGCTATATTTGTATTGAAACAACCCATGTTCAGTGACAAGAATAATTGAGCAATGTAATTCATTGTGTAAGTTCCTTTTCCTTTGTGAAATAATTAATCTACAAGATGAGAAACACTAGTAGTACTGATGTAACAGACTGTAACGCAATAGGGAAAATGAAAAATGTTTTATTAGTATTTTTATTGAGGGTCTAAATTTCAGGGGGGGGTTTATTCTTCATGCCGCTAATTACGTATGTTTTATGTTATATTCTAAATTTTCCCTTTCTTCTCGCTATCGGAGAGATGTATTGTGCCAAACATACACTCAAAATGTACACTTGAATGCGGTGTACGCGTGCCGGAAGAACTCGTGGTTCGACTTTCGGAATTATAGTATAAATTATTATTACGGATAATAATAATATTATTAATAATAATGATGATGATGATGATATGAAAAATTATACTGAGATTTCTCTGTGAGCTTGATAATTTATTTTAAGAACTTGTTACTTTCTCGCTACGGAGTACAGAGAAAGTTATGTAATGCTGCGAGGAAAAAGGCGAATTTTCGGCAGAAAACAACTCTTATTTCTGGTGCCTAGTAACGAAAAAGTGCACATATCCAGTGGCTAAACTTAGAAAATAAATCCTCTATTACGTGGTGCAGCCATGTTTTGTGGGTCCTTGATAAGGAAAAATCTATTGACTGTAAAACGCCTGGCCGTACGTCTGGATACAACGTTAGCTGCAAAACCATTCGGCTGATTTTCTCCAAAAATTGTATTCCCAAGTCGATCTGACGGATATCGCGTTCCTCTGAATTTCAAACCGATATTTGAACTTTGGCGTATACTTGACAGGAAGTCTCCAGGACATTTTCCAAATTTTCAAAAATAAACTAGTGGTGCTACAGAATGGCACAGACTTTCCCGTATTAGTTTTCTATTTTCCTGGGTCTTCGCTAGCTATTCGGAATTGCCACATACTCTTTCTTGCCAGCTACCATCTATCATCGCCAAAAGTACATTTTTTTGTCATTTTCTTAATTTTTCGGTTTCCTATTGGTAGAACAGAAACATTAATTTTAGAATATTAAAGAACACAAAAACCTAGCCGTAAATGGCAATTTTCTTTTTTTAAATTATGTGCCGTTTAAGAGAAAATGGCGTTTTAGCACTACTAAAAATGCGAAATTTGAAGCTCATTTTCACAGAAAATGATTGTTTTCAAAATACTTTATTTGAAGTTATTTGAAGCACTTACACTCACAAATATAATCATCTTTACAAATTTCGGATAATGTGCATATTAAAGATGTGAGAGATCTTTCAAAAAATTTACATTTATATAAGTTTTGAAAAAAACAAAAAAACACTCAAAATAAACTTCACGCTATACTAATGAGTGTAATTAGCACTATCCGTTACAAAAGTTTCAAGAAAAAAATTGCAGCCATATACGAGAAAATGACGTTTGAGCATTTCTGAAAATGCCGAAATTTGAGCTACTTTTCACAGAAAACGGTAGTGTTTTCGAGAAACTTTACTTGACATTATTTAAAGCATATATACTCGTAAATATAATAATGTAAAAAAATCGTCGATAATGTAAATATTAACGACGTGAGAGACAAGTAAAAAAATTTACATTTTGGTAATTTTTGAAAAAACCAACCGATAGACAAAAATGGCTTTTATGTCATTGATAGAGTACATTTACCACTATCCCTACCAAAAGTTTAAAGAAAAAATTTTGAGCGGTTTTTGAGAAAATTTTGTTTTTGTAATTTTTTAAAATTGCACATATTGCACGCAATATTGCACGAAAACTACCAAAATTGTGAAAAACATTTACATGACCTTTATTAAAGAACTCAATATGCAGAACAAATTTTATTTGAAGAAAAAATCTCTATCTTCAATTTTGTAGTTGGAGAAAGACGCCGAAAAAAATTCAAACTTTCACAATTTTCGAAAATTCAGAGCTGTACGTGAAAATCGAACCTATGCCATGTTAAAAAGTGTATTTTCCTCTATTCATACAAGAAATTTAAAGAAAAAATTTGGAGCCGTTTTTGAAAAAATGTTGAAAATCCCTGGGTGGCTTCATATAAAGTACCCCCAAATTTTAAAGAATCTTTTTCAAAATCACAAAGCTTCGATTAGAATCAGATCGACTGGGGAATATCAATTTTTAAGGAAATCGACCGAACGGTTTAGGCGCTAGCGTTGACCACAGACGGACAGACGGACGGAATGCCGTCAATCGATTTTTAAGTATAAAGGAGCAACAAATCATGGATTTTGACCACACCACGAGATAGAGGATTTTTTTTCTTAATTTAGCAACTGGTTGTATCCACTTATTCGTTTTCACGGCCCGGCAATTAATTTTTTTCCGCCGAAAATTGGCCATTTTTTCGCGCAGCATTACATAACTTTCCCTATACTACGTATATCACTCCGTGTATACGTACGTATACGGGTAAGTAAAAAAGGGATCCATCCTTTTTGATTACTATGTAGTGTAAAAGATGTTTAAAAGATTGGAGCAGGTCTCATTTTCGTTAAAAACCCTAATTTTTTGAAAATTGCGGCAGTTCAAGTTTTTTTGATCGTCTTCCTACAGCTAAAATGTTAATGAGGGAAATTTTTCCCATTTATGAAATCTGTTCCTTAAAGATAGATTTTTAAATTAGATCATGAATCATTTTTCGAAAATTTGAGTACCTTTTGCGTAATTTTACGTGAAAATCGGGCTAGAGAGTACTTGCTGTTTTAGCACCACTAGGTTTTAGTTCAGGGAAGCGGAATTTTGTTATTCTGGCAGTTGAATTGTTAATGTACACTGTACACTATAATACAGGACAGTTGTTAATGAACGGTGAGAGGACATCTTGAAGTTGCATTTAAGTACATAAATAACATGAAAATATTAAGCGTTTCAGATAGCTGAAGGTGTATATTTTGAATTAAATTAGCACCTCTTTTTCTTAATATTTTAAAATTAGTACTGCTTAATGTACTTTTTTATCAATTATGATCATATAAACATGGATTACATTATTTTTAAGAAAGTGCCGATATAGCATTATCAAAAACAAAAACCTAAAATAAAGAGAGAATACCTTAACTCTTGAATCCTTTCACGCTCCTTTCATGCTTTCATTCGTAGATGCTCGCTCTCCTAGCGTCATAATCACGAAGACAAGGTGTTCAGGGGCGCTGAGCACTTCATTTAGCACTAGCGATGCTCGCTGTGGGACATCAAAACAAATTACAATGTTCTCCGAGAGACATTGGAATATATTTCGTAAGAGAGCATACCGTATGCCTAATACAGTGTTTGAATTGATCAGACGGTAGTCAAGTGAATATGTTACCTACAAACATTTCAAGGAAATGCTCACTGAGAAACATTAAGATAAATTACATTGTTCGCTGTGAGATATCGACAAGAGTAATATACACTGTTTCGAAATGAGATTTCTGAGAGGAGTAAAAGGCTGTAGCCTCCTAGACCCGAAAAGGAAAACGTTCAGCAACGCCTTCAACGGAAGCAAGATAATAAGCTCACGAAAGTGACCTAACATTACCGACCAACTGGAAAAAGAGATCCTGGTGGACAAAGGCAACGATGGAGTGAAGCCGGAACCGTTTTTATGTTTGTGTGTTAACTTTCACGACACCACAATATCTTCATTAAAATCCTTGTAAAATACCAGGATCCAGTACGTTTGATAACACCAAGAACTGCCTCTGCGCAGACACTACGGTTTCCAACATTGGAGGTAGAGTGGCAGGGACGCCAGGTGTTTTGCAAGATCTTTCCCCACCACTACCACGGAATTTCCCCAAATATCCTCCTCAAAGAATCAAAATTCTCTAACTTTGAAACGAAAGACATTCTCCAAATTATGATAACCTGCATGAACTGTCCCTGGCGATTCCATTCGCTGTCCCCTGACATTCAAATCAACTAATCATCGTCGTTTGAGCTAGCTGCTCGAAACCATAGAGGAGGAATATTTGTGCTCTATGTTCAAAACCCTATAATCTCTTCATGTGTCGTTCTCTATGCCTGTCATGTATTTTCTCTTTTTGGTACATTAAAATGAGAGACAATAAATGTTGTTGTTTTTTTATTCGTAATATTTCAGAGAATAATATTTCTACCTCGACTCTAGATCAAAATAATTTCTCAAAAACAATCTCTTAAACGTTTTCTGTAAGTATGTATTTACCTAAATCTCTGAGACCTAGTACGACGTAGTTTGGTCCGTCAATTCACATTCTTGCTAGCCAGCCAGTCAGCCGGCGAGTGACATGGGATCGCCATGAAAGTCCCGTCCTTTCCTCCCCTCAAAGTGCGCCTTCTTCTCTCTCTCTCCATTTTGCCGGAAGTTCATACAGCGGCCTCCCCTCCGCCGGGCGTCATATCCGGCCTTCCCTCGGCTTCCTGCGCGGGCGGAAGGCGGCAGGCGTGGCGTCGCCCGCGGGGTGAAGCGTGGGCGTGGGCGTGGGCGGGCGCCGGGCGACCGAGGGACAGCCACCGCCATCGTTCGCCCCCGCACGAAGGAGATCTCTAAGTGGATCAGCGTCCCTCAGAGGGTGGGCGGCGTTGCCACGTCGGGGGATCAGCTTCTTTGCCGGGAGGAGAGATCATCAGGACTAGGGAGGTTGACAAGGAGCGAGGAGCTGGTAGTGCTGGGACATCGATAATAGAAGACATTACCAATCATCGACATTTAAATGTATGTGTACTCGTATATTAGGCTGTATAGAAAAAAAATAGAATGCAATGGATTAGCAAGAAAGTATTATTTTTCATGGAAGAACAATATCGTCGCCAATAAAACCGATTTAAAGAAAGACTGGAAAAACACCCCGTTTTTAGGCTTTTTTCACTACTGTTTAGAAAATCAGAAATAAATGTTATTGAATTTTTTTAATATAATATATTAAATGTATATTATAATAAGAATATAATAAGTATGACTGAATTTTACCTATGGATTTTTGGCTGAGATAATGTCCATGTTAATTCGGAACAAGTTTTTGATCAAACATCGGTTATAGAACATCACGTTACCAATCAACGACGTTTAAAATTGTATATAGGCTGTATCGAAAAATTAGAAAACATTGGCTTAGCAAGGAAGTATTTTTCATAGAAGAACAACATTGGCGTCAATAAAACCCATTTTAGAATGATTGAAAAACACCCCAATTTTAGTTTTTTTCACTAATTTTTTTTTTAAAAAAATCTCAAATAAATGCTATTGAAATGTATTTTTAGCCATTCAATAGCATTCATCCAACATTTGTGGCTATGATGATGTCAACGTTATCTAGCAACAATTTTATGATCAAAAAAATTTTATTGGACCCCAACAGTGTACCATATTAGTCCGAATGTGGGCAATTTTACTTAAAATCATAAAAACGTTACGTAAAATCGTAAAGACACTTTTCAAGTGGCCCTAGCTCCGTACATTTTTATCTAAAGTACCTTTAATTTAAACTGGAAATCTCTATTTTAAGAATCTCGTTTTGAACAATTTAACTTTTTCATTGCGATTAGATAAAATTGTGCCGCGCGCCATCATTGTTAACGACACATTCGAGGTGTACCGCTGTGTCTGATTTCTTTATTCGTTGATTGGCCGCATTGGACATTAATAAAATGGCTACTCATTTAACTTAAACGTGTACATATAGTAACTATATAAATCTTGATAATTTTAAATATGTTCTTTTGAAATGTACACATCAATCACAATCTGCCAGGAACGTAGGTATCCAGTTCTGGCTATACCATGGAAAGGGTCTTCGGACGCAGTTCAATGTTTTGCAATTTGAAGTCGCATTACGTTTTTTAGATGTACGTTTCCGCAAATAAATGATTCTACTAGGAATACTACAAAAATGTCGTACGCTATAAAACAACGCAGAAAACCGTCGAAAATCAACCAATTTGGAAAACCATTCTATTGTTCGATCTATCGACTTCGATACTATTTCGATACTTCATTTTGAGTTAAACGTACTGTGATTGGTTCATTTCTTATTTCATACATGAGCATAAGCACAGAATCTTGTAAGTTAACGTCTTATGTGTTATGGTTATGCGAAGGCATTGTGAATGAGTCCGCATATGGACGTAGACCTACCTTTTATGTTAACGCCATGCTTATATTTATGTTTGCATTGTGATTGGGCCTTAATACGAGAAAGGACGTAGGGAGATACTAGGTCATTGAGATCATTCCTCGGGGTGGAGACAGTCTGCTCGAGTAAGTTGCCGGAAGAAGTGGCTCAGGGCGTCAACTGATGTCACTGCAGTGCGTCTGACCGGTTGTCTTGAGGTTCGAGTCCCGACGGTGGCAGGATTTTCGACGCTAGCTAGAGACCCAGGTCGGGTTCACCCGCTGACAGGAAGATAATTCTAGCGATGAGTTGCTCTGATCAGTAGTTTTCGGTGGATTCTGAGATTAATACCAGACGAATGCTAGAAAAGTACCCTAACAAACGAGTCACGGACCGCGCGCGAATTTCCCTTCCAAATCCTTGTTCTATCTCTCTCTCTCTCTCTCTCTCTCACACACACACACACACACACACACACACACACACACACAGTGTAGCGCGCTACACTGTCACACATAGCGGGAGACTTCTCGGAAGCTTAGAGCTGGATGTAGGTGGAATGGTGCCCTGCTGGTGAGAGATACCTAGTTCGGGAAACCTCGGTTATCCGACTGTTAGTTAGCGCCGTATCTCGCCATCCAGCGGAGTAAGGTCACCGCTACCTCCCGAGCAAAATGCATGCACTACACTTACAGGTATTGATCTTACTAGTTGACGCACCCGAAACCATTAGTAATCAATCACCCACTAAAGTACAAAGAGCGTTCTTTTGGTTTACACAAGCTGGCAGTACTACCATTGCCAATTATTTCATATTCCAACTTCAAAAAAAGTGTTTCAAGAAAAACATTGATGACATGAAAATGAAAATATCGATATCGGTTTTTCATCCCAGGAGCTAGCATAACCAGTAGATAATATATCTTTATGATTTCTTGGCTATCCGGGAGACGCCGCCACATCGTTAGCTGAGAGGCCAAAGTTCCGCCTGTCATGTCGCAGGCTTCCTCAGGGCAGGGCCTCTCACCTAACGACGCGGCGTCTCCCGGACAACCAGGAAATCATGGACTCGAACCGTGGAAACTTACGTGTACAATATATCTTCATTTCGTTTATTACCCAAGTTGGTTTTTTTCATATTTTTTTCAGCTTCACCTATTTCTGTTGGGCCAAGTGAGCTGGTTTCTGCCCCTGCCGTAGTGGGAGGCTCTTTCTGAGCGGAAAACCCCTTAGGTGGTGGAAAAACACAGTCAGGAAGCTTCTTACGTAAATCGAGTATGAAATAATAGAAAACGAAGGAGATAGATAAGTAACCCTAATTTAAACGAGAAATTATAATATTCGTTCATGTCAACATCTGAGAATTTCTCTTTCATTGGTATTGTATTAGACAATATGTAAAAATGTTCATTTGCTCATAAAATAATAATTAGTACAGCTCCTTGTACGTAATTGTCACGTTACAAATAAATAAAAACATAAAAATGGTAGATTGTTTAAAATTAATTCAGCTGTTTATGTTTTTTATTTATTTTGCTACATTTCTATTATTTTTGAGCGTGTTTATGTGTTCGAAATGGAGAATCTGGTATAAGAGTCCGGCATGATTGCCTGTATACTATCGCACTCGCCTGCTAAATCTATTTTATAATATAAATATGTTGTAAACTATGTTTAAAAAATAGTTTAAATGTAGGCTATTTTGAATATTTACGAATACTCGTGAATGGTGAAAACTCTTGAATTAGTGAATTAGAGAACCTTCGTATAGAATTTTGTACTTCCATCCCTTTCATTCTATAAATGCTTCCATTCTCTATACATTATTCAACAATTTCACTTAGCCTCTTTTTAGGAATTGTTGAGGCTGGTGGATAAATGACATAATGTTTTCTTGTGAAGAGCATGGTGCCTGAATTCCTCAGATTGTCCCGCAACGATAATATGCTGGTTGGGTTGCATACGTAAAGGAGATTGACGGAAATTACTACCACTGATTTAACGTCTTTGGTAGATTAAAAACAATTGTTTTGTGAATTATTATTATTATTATTAGTATTAATTATTATTGTTATTATTATTTCTCTAATTCACGACTAGAGATACTATGAATCGGTTAATTACACAAGTCTACTCCGGGTTGCCACCAGCTTCCTAAGGAGTAGATCTAGGACTATCGGCGCCTCTTCAATACTTTGCGCAAAATGTGGGCGCGAATAAAGCAATTTCTTGCACTTCCCATTGTTTTGATTTATCTGAGAGTTTAGCCAATTTCTTAAGTTTTCTATAAGTTTTGCGGAACAAACCCCAAAGCTTCGATAACTATCAGGACGACTGTGCGTTTCCGCCCCACGTTCGGCTGATCTCAATTTCCAAACTTTTGTATTCCAGATGTTTCTCTGCCTCCTTGGTTACGACATTCTGATCCCATGACACAGCAACACAATTTTTTCTCCAAATCCCGGATGACAATATCCCATTTGTTTGCTGCTATCATTCGATCAATTTGAATTTGTTGGTCGTACAATATTGTGTACAGTCCAACGGATGTCATCGGCTTTTCTGAGAACTTCGAGGGCTGTACAAATCTGCCAGTAGAGGTAACTACAAACATTGTCGTGTCTCTTCTAGTATTCGGTCTTCGTTGTTGTTGGCATTATTATTATTATTATTATTATTATTATTATTATTATTATTATTATTATTATCATCATTATCTCGTTTTCTTACAGCTCTTAAAAAGTTAAATCAATACATCAGTAAGCCTAAATAAGATTATTGATGCTAATGCGATATGTACTGTCTGACTTAGGAGCAAAATTGCCCCTAAGACAAATCACCCAAAAATATCTCATATTTTCGAAACACTGTACGTGACATTTTTTAAACCTCTAATTTTAAATAATAGATTTCGTAAAGAAAAAAATATTCAGCACATTAGTTGTAAAAGGTTGCTGAAAATAATCAAGGGTATTTGTGAAAATTTCAACACCAAGAAGGAGACATACTATTACAATGAAATTTATTCAAGAGATTGATTATCAAAAAACCCAAATGATTAGAATTACAGAATTGTACCTGCATGTTGACCTTCAGAACTTAATGCGACCTGAAGCCGCCACACTCTGCCATCAGAGCCTCTAGACGTCGTGGCGTGGATTGAAAGAGCCTGGATATGCTGCTACCTCCATGCGATTTCTATGCGTGACCACACACCATCGACAGTGGCTGCAGGAGGACCAGAACGAATAAATTGCCGACCGATCATATCCCAGTCATGTCGGGCAAACGTGCAGGCTAGGGAAGCAGTGGTGCCGGTCGTTTTTCGCAAAAAGCTTGCTAATCTCTTGCCACATGCGGTCGGACATTGCCTTGCTGAATTATGGCATGCAGAGCTGCTTGTAAGCGGAGCATTGCCTCGGGCTCTTTGATTGAGTCGTGTTTCCGGGAGCGTCAATTACTTAGGTCATTACTCCTGTAAGTGTAGTGCGTGTTTTTCTCGGGAGGTGGCGATTATGTTTTTCCCCGCTAGATGGCGAGATCTGGCGCCGAACTACCGTCGCCTAGCGGGGTTTTCCCCTCAACCAGGTATCTCCCACCAGCGGGGCACCGCCCCAGCCCAGACAAGCTGTATGCTCCCGACCGGCCTCCCGGCATTTGTGGTAGTGTAGTGCATGTTAGTAAGTGTTAGAGGAGAGGAAAGGACAAGGCAGAGGAAGGAAAGATCGCGCGCAGTCCGTGGCCCGTTTGTTAAGGTACTGCTCCGGCATTCGCCTGGTGTTGATCGGAGAAACCACGGAAAACTACCGATCAGAGCAGCCGGCCGCTAGAATTCTCTTCCAGACAGCGACTCAATTCGATCTAGCTGACAAGCTGGTGTCGAAAATCCTACCACCGTCGAGACTCGAACCTAGGACCTCCCGGTCAGAGGGACTGCAGTGACATCAGGTTGATGCACTGAGCCATATCTCCCGGTCACGGGCTCTTAAACCTTCCTGATGTAGCAGTTGCTGATCAGATTGCCCTCAATACATATGAAGCGAGTTCGCACATTGTAGCCAATGGTGCCCCAAACCATTACAATTGTCTACTCATACACCCAATAAATGATTAAAAGTGACATTTATAAACTAATGATTTACATAAACAAATCCCGTCACATCATTAACGTACATTGTAAAAAGTTTTATAACTTTGTTCATTAGAGCAAATATTTATTTTATAAATATTTTTCGACTGTCGAAAAATAATGTTCATCATTAAACAAATTGTGATCAACCACTCACAAAAATTGTTTCAAGAAAGTTTTGGCATGAGAGAACAGATGAGAGCATAGAATTAAGTCCATAGGAGTAAGCTGCTTTCAAAGTCTCTTGTAGGTAAATAGTCAATTTAGCATCGTTAAACGCTTGTTAAGCAGGGCGCTTTAAGTTCATGAAAACCTAAATGTGTATATATTGTTATGGAGCGTACTTTCAAAATAACGAGTGTGACATTTGACTGGTTTTCATTTGACGGCCCTTGGTATTTCTAAGCCTCTTCGTACTTTTACGTCTCTACCGTCCACATTACCATCGCGACCGTCCGTTCTTTCTTTCTTCCCGAGACAATCCGATTTACGTCATCGTCTCGCCCGTTTTCCGTTGGCTAACTTGTAAATGACTTCGACGCTACCTTTTGTGAAGGCCTCGTCCAACAAAAAAATAATGTGCCACGAGATATAATTGAAATTAGGAAGTGCAGTGCTATTCTGTAAAATCTCCTTTTTTTTGTTAAGGTTATATTCAATTTACTTTCTACGTGATAAGTATTATGTTCATTTGAAAACCGAGTCTTGAAGTGAGATGCCGGTCCACGTGTTTTCGGCAGACGGTGAGCTGTGAGGATCTGTGAGTGTGAGCGTTTCGTGGTTCTGTGCTTTGCGTTTTGTATTAATTTTTTATAATTAAACGGTTGTGAACCATGGGAAGTCGTGGTATCTTAACGGGAGCCATAAACACTACGAAGAGGCGTGTCTGAACAGCTATCGCGGCGGAGGGATACTTCTCTGAAGTACATGTGATGTTCACTTGTTTAGCGAACTGTCACTTTGGCTCATTCTTACGCGGATTCTTCTACTCCTTTCCGCCGTCGCTATTCATTACTTCCTGTCCAGTCTCCGCCTCAATCGCCCCTCCCCCTTCATGCCCCGCCGCACCCCTCCTCTTCTCGCCTACCCGCCCCTCCCATCCTCGCCTATCCTCTCCTCGCATATCTACCCCTCCCCTCCAAGCCTACCCAACCTTTCTTACCACGCCCCGCTCCACCCCGTCACTATGTACTCCTCCACCCTCGCCCAGCCCCACCGTGCTTGCGCTCACACCCCTCGCCACGCACCGCTCCACGCCGTCACTAACCACTGCTCCCTTCCTCGCCTCGCTCCACCACACCCCACTCCACCACACCCCGCTCCACTATCTATATCCACTCCTCCATTCCCGGTCCCGCCCCGCTCCACCTTCGCGGCCGTCCCGTCCCGCCCCGCCCGGCTCCATCCTGCACCGCGCGCGCCCGACCGACCGCGACCGCTCGGCTCTCCAACTCTCCTCCGCGCGCTCCTTCCGCCGCTACAGTGTTGCCACGCCGCCACCCTCCGCTTGTTTACGATCTCCCTGCCCTTCTGCTTCCCTCGTTCAGCGCCGGCCGCCACCCACCATCACGCCCGGGAGTTTAGGGGCGCCCGCCCGCCCGGCCCGCTCGCCCCGCTCGCCCGCCACGCCCCCCCACGCCCGCTCGCCCGCCAAGCCAACTCGCTCGCTCGCCCACACACCCTCTTGGTCGCCCGTTCGCCCGCCCGCCCGCCCGCCCGACCGCTCGCCCGCTCGCCCGCTCGCCCGCTCGCCCGCTCGCCCGCTCGCCCGCTCGCCCGCTCGCCCGCTCGCCCGCTCGCCCGCTCGCCCGCTCGCCCGCTCGCCCGCTCGCCCGCTCGCCCGCTCGCCCGCTCGCCCGCTCGCCCGCTCGCCCGCTCGCCCGCTCGCCCGCTCGCCCGCTCGCCCGCTCGCCCCGCTCGCCCGCTCGCCCGCTCGCCCGCTCGCCCGCTCGCCCGCTCGCCCGCTCGCCCGCTCGCCCGCTCGCCCGCTCGCCCGCTCGCCCGCTCGCCCGCTCGCCCGCTCGCCCGCTCGCCCGCTCGCCCGCTCGCCCGCTCGCCCGCTCGCCCCGCTCGCCCGCTCGCCCGCTCGCCCGCTCGCCCGCTCGCCCGCTCGCCCGCTCGCCCGCTCGCCCGCTCGCCCGCTCGCCCGCTCGCCCGCTCGCCCGCTCGCCCGCTCGCCCCGCTCGCCCGCTCGCCCGCTCGCCCGCTCGCCCGCTCGCCCGCTCGCCCGCTCGCCCGCTCGCCCGCTCGCCCGCTCGCCCGCTCGCCCGCTCGCCCGCTCGCCCGCTCGCCCGCTCGCCCGCTCGCCCGCTCGCCCGCTCGCCCGCTCGCCCGCTCGCCCGCTCGCCCGCTCGCCCGCTCGCCCGCTCGCCCGCTCGCCCGCTCGCCCGCTCGCCCGCTCGCCCGCTCGCCCCGCTCGCCCGCTCGCCCGCTCGCCCGCTCGCCCGCTCGCCCGCTCGCCCCGCTCGCCCGCTCGCCCGCTCGCCCGCTCGCCCGCTCGCCCGCTCGCCCGCTCGCCCGCTCGCCCGCTCGCCCGCTCGCCCGCTCGCCCGCTCGCCCGCTCGCCCGCTCGCCCGCTCGCCCGCTCGCCCGCTCGCCCGCTCGCCCGCTCGCCCGCTCGCCCGCTCGCCCGCTCGCCCGCTCGCCGCTCGCCCGCTCGCCCGCTCGCCCGCTCGCCACGCTCGCCCGCTCGCCCGCTCGCCCGCTCGCCCGCTCGCCCGCTCGCCCGCTCGCCCGCTCGCCCGCTCGCCCGCTCGCCCGCTCGCCCGCTCGCCCGCTCGCCCGCTCGCCCGCTCGCCCGCTCGCCCGCTCGCCCGCTCGCCCGCTCGCCCGCTCGCCCGCTCGCCCGCTCGCCGCTCGCCCGCTCGCCCGCTCGCCCCAACGCCCGAATGCCCACACGCTCGCCCACCCGCCCGCTCGCCCGTACGCTCGCCCGCCCTCTTGCACGTTCACTCGCCCCTATTTATGCCCGCTCGCCCGCCTACCCTCTTGTCCGCCCTCATCCCCGCTCGCCCGCGCGGGCGGTGACACAGGCGCAGTTTAGGGGCTGCAGGGGGACCGTGCGTCCACCCCTCCTCTCACCCTGTTTCACCCCCCGTCTCCCTTGCCGCGACTCATTCGCTGTCTCTCTCGCCCGCTCGCCGGGGAACTTAAGCCCCAGCGAGCACCCCCACCTCGTCTGGCGCTACACGAATCCGGGGGCTCGAATACGCCTGACCACAAGGCGCACTGAAGGGGGGGAGGACTCCGGCGTCCGGGGGAGGAAGGGAGGATGCGGACGAGGACGAAGGCGAGGACGAGGACGAGGAGGAGGACGGAGCGCTGGTGTGTTTCGGCGCGGGCGGGCGGGCTAAGTGAAGGGACGCGTACGCGAGGGCGCAGGCGCTCCGCGGTCCGCGCCAGGCAGAGCAGGAGGGCGAGAGCGAAGCCGGACAGGACGGGCACAAGGCGCTGCCGCGGACACACGCCAGAGCGCGGTGGCGTCGCGGCCAATATGGCCGACCGACGTGTGCCTGCCGCTCGTGCATGCGTGACCTCACTCAACGCTCTCCATGGCTAATGACTTTGAACTCTCTGAGAATATTAGAGCAGTAATATTCTTAATTATAATAGTAACAAATGCTCTCAGAATATTATAATAACAATGCAATAATCTTTAAGACTCAACAGTCCATTATCTTTGAAACATGTCGAATATTTCGCACCGTGCTGAATTTATCGTGTGCTGTATGACTTTGAACTCTCTCAGAATATTAGTGCAATCATATTTTTAATTATAATAGAAAAAATAAACTCTCTCAGAATATTATAATAACAATGCAATAATCTTTAAAAATCAACAGTCCATTATCTTTGAAACACGTCGAATATTTCGCACCATGCTGAATTTATCGTGTGCTCTAATAAAGTGTGTGGTCTGCCAATGTTCGCCCCCTCACACCTGACAAACCCGGATGATTTTTAGATTTTAGACAATAATAATAATAATAATTATAATAATAATAATAAATACCGATCCGGATAGCCGAGATCTCTAAAGTAGTAGTGCTGTGTCGTTCTCGGACGGAAGGATGCCGGGTCTGAGTCCTGCTTCGGTCATGGGTGTATTTGTGTACGTGTAAGTTGTTCATTCGCCCTTCATTGTCATCATCATTCCATATCCCATACCCCCAGGACTAGCAACCCTGGAGGATATCGTCTTGTCTTACTAAGGGAATTAGTCGAAACGCTGGTTCCCGTAATGACACACGTTAATATCTCTCGGAGCTAGAATATGACAGAACCTTGGAAGAGAACGTGTAGCGTGGTCAAAGTTTGTTCGATTAACAAATAATAATTATCGTAACCATTGTAGAAATCATTGATCGTATTGTCTCAGCTTGTCCGTTTCTAGAAAGGCCGAACAAGTGAAAAGACACGACAGAATATGTACAGTACCGGCAGCGTATAAGCAACTCTTGACAGTTTATTGCGCTGTTGCCACACAGGGCACTACCTACATCATAGATAAATGAAATTTCAAAACATGAACACTTAGAAGCTCTGACCAGTCTTGATATCATGTTCATAACTTTTTGCCAGAGCCAAATCTTATTGCCTCCTTCCGAATAAAATGAGCGACAACGTTGAACCCTGGCTGTGAGAAAGTAAACAAATACTCGCAAGGCGACTGCTTCAGCGCAGGTCACGTGACGTACCACAGCACGTGGCGATTGAACTGTCAGAGTCACTAATACGTTGTGGTACTGTAGTTAACTCCACGGAAAATCTGCACCGCCCTCGATGTTACAAACACGTGTAGAGGAGCGAATTGGCTACAGTTGATGCGGTAACTTTCTCCGCCGCTTACCTTAACAACTCAGTTGAGATTTACATTCGTAGCGCTCCTCTCTTTATTTCGGGAGACGGACGCTTTTGTTGACCTGAAACGGACTTGTAATGTAGTATCAAGAGCTATCATGGAGGGAGGTTCATAAAAAAATAGATCTGTTTAACTCAAATATAATCAAATTAAAATAACCATTTGCAAGATTGCGGATTAATCAATGTATTATTTTAATAGTGTTGATTATCGTAGCAAGAAATCACACCTTATGTTTTGTACGTATGTGCTTGCCACAACATCCCGTGAACGGGCTCCGATGGCGTCTCTGCCTCGCGGCCACAGGTTAACCCTGGAGAGGTGGCGGTTGTCGGAGTTATGATAGTGGTGGCGCCGGGTCCTTTCTGACCCCTTTATGTTATTTCTTTATAAAATTATATTTAGCGAGTGCAAAATTAGTTAATTTAATAATAATCAATGATTTATAAGGTCGTATTAACTTCATGCACTATTATAAACAAATATGAAAATGTGGAATTGAAACAAATAAAAGGACAAAATTATCATTTATCTGTCATTTTATGTAGTGACTCCATTTACATTTTCCTGAATATTTCTACGACAAAGGTATCAGAAAATTCTGTTAGTTGTATTTTCTAACATTGTCTCACATAAAAACAAACAATTTATTGAAAATTCTTCAAAGCCAATCAATACAACTTGGAAAGAGTACGAAATTTAAGATGTTTGTATTGGTTTCACAAATATTTATAAATGAATTATTACACATAAAATTCTGAAAATCTTTCAGACAAAAGCTACAAAATGTGGTGAAAGGTATGTGAAATGTAAAGCTTCTGTCTCGCAAAATTAGGCAACTGCAGCCATGCAAAGATACGTGGGGTCACAAGGGACCCCGCGCCACCTCTCTCGGGTTAAGAGGGTACGTGTGGTTAGCACGTAGACAACCCACGCCGTATTCCGGTCTTCTCAACCTAAGAAGTGAATTTTCTCATCGTCACACAGCATTCCAGTAGCAGTTTCTTGATTAATAGTTCGCCTTGTTCACATTGGTATAGTTTCAGTTCCATGCTAGTTTCGTGAATGCTGCTGTTCATTCGCGACTGCACCGCCTGGCAGTGATTTTGAGCTGCTGCGTGTTGCAAGCAATACAATGTTCACTCATGAGCGCACAAATTAGTAAGTTTTTATTGCTTGCTGACTGCTTTAACTTTCTATAACCTCGTGAATGGCGAGTCGCAAACCGCCAAATTGAGACGCTTCAGTTATTTTATATTCGACCGCGCAGAGTATTTCTTATTTTTTACTAGTTTCTCAAACATTCAAATGTTTGGGAAACTGTTGAAAGTAAGTATATTTATTGATATTGTATAATTTAAACAATTAAAATAAACTTGGAAATTGTCGATTTTCAAATGCAGTGATGCAAAAGTCGAAAATCCCAGGTTGTCCAACCATCAAATGACATGTTCTTATGACTAAAATAATTGTTGATCATGGTACTACAAAGCCTGAAGCCCGTTCGTGCCCGTTTTATATTGTTCATTTTTTATTCAATAACTTTTCCTTTTTTGGATTTAATTAATTAATTTAAAGTGAGGTACCTAAATAATATATAAATTATGTTAATGCTGTCACTTGTTACATCTGCCTCATAATTTTCTACAAAATAATATTAAATAAAGAATTCGTCACCTCAAAAACATTATAAATGTCAATTTCCATTGATATATTAATGTTTTCTATATTTAAGTCCTCCATATTGAATCCGACATTTTGTTTTTTAAAAAAATAAAATCAAATTTGAATTCAACGATCCCCAAAACATTATTATATGTAAGTTTTCAAAAATACATCGATTTTCATTTATTGAACACGTTTGTCAATTTTATATCCGCCATTTTGTTTTTTGAAAAAATTAATGTCACATTTGAATTTACCGACACAAAAAACCGTATTGTAGTGAAGTTTTTGAAAAATAAATCATGTTTTGGACTTTTCTCCACGTTTTTGGCAATTGGCTCCACTGTGTGGTGGGAGTAAACTGACCTTCGAGTAGGTCTGCACCTACTTTTCTCGGGTGTAAGTTAGAAGGGCTCGAAATGGTGTTACCAATTTCGGGCGTTAAACGGCGGGTGTCATTTAAGATTTACCAGTTTGTTTTATTTGTAGAAGTGTTTTTCGGTTTGTAAAAATCTTTGGGTAACAGCTTATAATTTCTGACTCTTATTCTATGGGTACTTTAAATATTACCTGACTTTTCAGAAATTTGACGGTTTTATTGAAGTATTTGCTATCAATAATCTGCGAAGCATGTAATTAATATATCAAGAATCTGTAATTTTCCTCCCAGCCAAATCGCAACAAATGCAACGAGATCCAAGAAACAATTAGAAATAGTTTATCAATGTTTCAGGATGTATTCAGTGAGAGTAATAACTAAAAAAAGTTATGTTTCAATGCTCTGTGCGTTATACGAAGAAACGAAGAATGTATAATTTTGTCTATTCTGGTATTAGGGTTGTTAAAGTTCTGACCAGAGTTTTACGGAGAGCAATTTTCGACTTAGGAATTATGCTATTGCCAGCAGTTTCTCTTCAGGTACGAGTGGAAACAGCCCCAAAATTAAATTGTGTACCACACACAACCACAGACTGTTTGATGATACTTCATTTTCATTGTGGACTAATATTTACTGCAGAAAGAAAGAACGAGAAAAGTGCAGGCGCGGAAGTCAACCTAACCTATATTGGGTATCGCCAACTTATGAAAATGAAAAAATTTCTCTCATCGTCAGTGTAAACATTGCCTCATAAATAAACCCATTGCCAAAAATATTAATATACCAAAATAAATTGATGAATATGTATATATGTGTGTGTTCGTGATCCAACTGAACTCATTGGCTTCTTCTATGGCGTGGACAATGTCATTTCAACAAAAATTGGTCTACATTGGGCAATTGGAATGGGAAAAATGATACCCTGGGGCTAAGACATGCTTAGAGGGTCAAGGGTTTTTTTACCGAAAAAAATACCGTTTTTTCGGACCTCCCGGAGTAAGCACAGGGTCTGGGAGGTCGAAAACGTGGGGTTTTAACTAGTGCTTCGGTACTTACAACATACTCAAAGAAAATGTTTTTATGAACTTGATGAAATGTACATACCGACTGGACTATATTCAAGGCATCTCTCTTAGCTATTTACAAATAATTATTTAAAGGCTCCGTTCACGTTTACAATGAGCTATATTATTATTACTCTGTCGAGGGTTGATTGCAAGGTCATTATAGCTTTTCTGTTCTGAAAACTGATACCATAGATTTTCCTTTTTTAATCGCTTTATTTCCTTATTTTAAACAGCATTTAAAAAATAGACAACGATAGCGGCCCGCCCCAAAAATTATTGGTGAAAAGTTACAAAACTCAGTCTTGTTAAAATCTCGTTTTTTAGCGCTGGGAGGTTAACGGAGATAATTACAAAAAATTTTTTTTTTTTAAATCTACAAAAATGATTCTATTCATTTTTCACGTACGACAAACAGTTTTAACGTAAACAAGCGAGAATAGTTTACCTAAAGGTTGTTTGTATATTCACTGGTTGTAATAATTAAAAAAACAAGTTTCAATGCTCTGTGCGTTATACGAGGAATAAGTAATTTTGTGTATTCTAGTATTCGGGTTCACATTTTGACTAGTATTTTATGGAGAGCCATTTTGATTTCCATGACATTTTTGATTCCTTCATTCGTTTTTTAAGTCAATAGGTGCTACTTCCCGAACGAAGCATTCAAAATTTCTCAGCTGTGTAATCTTTCTTTCGACAGAAAATTTCCAAAACATAATTTGAACGCTCCGCGGAGGAATACGGAATGAAAGAGCGGTCGGAAGGCCGAGAGCTATGTGTGTGAATGAGGTAATTGAGGTTTAGATAAAGCAGCGAAAAGCAGAAAGAAGGGGGAAAGGGTGCTTTAGAGGGGAAGAAGGGAATACAAGAGTTGCTGGGGCGACGGAAAAGGGAAGGGCGAAATAGGCAGCGGTGTGCATCGACCGGAATAATTCCTTTTAATTGCTCCCAAAGCTAAGTTTTCCTCTGGGCTGCTCTTCACAGGTACCGCCTCAGACCTACCTGCTGCCACCGCCACCACCGTAACCACACCACCACCACCACCACCACCAACTCCACCACCACAAATATCTCCATTACCTGCACCGTCACCACCACCACCACCACCAACTCCACCACCACCACCACCAACTCCACCACCACCACCACCAACTCCACCACCACCACCACCACCACCACCAACTCCACCACCACCACCACCACCACCAACTCCACCACCACAAATATCTCCATTACCTGCACCGTCACCACCACCACCACCACCACCACCACCACCACCACCACCATGGCTTCACCAACACCGTAATCTCCATTAGTAGTATCACTAGTATAATTATCACTACGGCCCGGAAGTTCAGGAAATTTTTTACTTAAAAAAGGCATTCACTTTGGCTAAAATAGGAGTGTAAATAGACATAAAAGCAATCAAAAATTCTAATTTAAAAGGAATTATTGCAAAAACTAACAAGTAAGATTAATTATTTTTTTCTGACAGATTTTTTTGCTGTTTCACAAAAACAAAAAAATATTTTAGTGGAATTTATTTGACTGGCGACTCTACCTCTATGAAATATAGCCGCGGACTGTCGTTTGAATCCTCTATATGTTCACAGCAATGAAAACGTGATTATTGTTTTCGTTATTCGCGTGTGTGTATTCGCCACCCCTAGGAAGCGCCGCAGTGGCGTAGCGTCAGGAAACGCTGAGATGCTGAGCATCCCCGAATATAATATTAATAAAGAACCCTAAATACTCTATTTTTAATCTTACAAGTGGTCCGTTGAGCGAAACACGTTTTGTATTATTTTAAATTGATTCCCTATGATTGAATTCGGCGAGTTGTTGAAGCTAGCCTGTGATTGCTTGAAAGCTGAAGTGCTTCTAGCATCTGCCGCGAGATTGCG
Organism: Acheta domesticus; assembly: GCA_031308135.1. Lineage (NCBI taxonomy): Eukaryota > Metazoa > Arthropoda > Insecta > Orthoptera > Gryllidae > Acheta > Acheta domesticus. The sequence continues at coordinate 50,295,657 of JAHLJT010005437.1, forward strand.
ACGAGCAATGACGCATGCGCAGATGGCGAGGTATCCCTCTCCGCTCTTCACCCCTGGTCCAGAGAAACTCCACTGCTTTACGCTAGCATCCACTGCGGAAAGAAGCTCGTTTGTGCACGAGAGCGCAGCACACTTCAGGCGGTCAGTAAATTATCTCTCTCTCACTCGGGAGTCCCCGCTTGGTCATGGGCACTAACTGTAAAAATAATGTCTGTCTTCAATTCTTAATTAATATCAAACAAATTGAATTATCCCGTAAATATATTACATATTATTTTAGTCTGCAATGTATAAATTAACAAGTGGTCTCATGGCCATTCGCGTATAAGAATTAAAGCTGAGCCATTGTATAATTTTCTTTCAAGACATCGGCAGCCCTGACTGCTGTGAAGATTTTGTGGGAAGCCCCTACACCGTCGTAAGCAATTGAGATCGTGGAAGTAGTTCCAGTGTGTCTGCCTTGTGTTGCGTTCGCCTGTTAGATGAAGTAGTTGATAGTGACATTTTGTGTGTTATTGTTGAGCATCCCCAAATGTGCGAGTCACGCTACGCCACTGAAGCGCCGTATCGTGTATAGAGTTCTCCTCGGAAGGAGCCTTACACGTTGCATGATTTTGGTCGTGAGCGAAAGAAGCCTGTGTGCTTCAATGAAAGAACCCAATAATTTGGCTAGAATATTTTTCCTTTCTTCATTAGGTTTTTAACACTTCATGGTCTTGAAGCCGCCACTCGCAGAGGAAGACAAAATACGGTAGTGTCTTCGTGACGTCAAGGCTTGCAGTTATGTTTTCACTATAATCGAGATCGGTGCCTAGAGAAAGAAAGAAAAGTGCGCAAAAAATCTAAAATAACTTCAGAAGTACATTTAAACGATTCTTATTGCTATACTGTTGTATGTATATAAACGAATAAATATACGTACGTATCGGGAAAGATATATTATGCTCTGGACTGTTTTGTTGATATTAAAACGGAAACGTGTTTTGTGATTCCCTGCCACCGAAAAGTCTGACCGTGAATAAGAGTAGAGCATGAACTATTTTTATTCATTTAATTACAATGAATCTTGCCCGATAGATATCGTCCGACAACAAACCTGCAATTTTGAAAAGCGAAAAAAAGGGTTAAGGGAGTGGTGATCTCGTCTCCTAATAGCGCGCGGATTATTATCAGGGTTAAGTAGAAAACATAGTAGGCATTACTTTTTAACAGATCCTTGTACCTACAAAGGGAATATTTTTGTTATATGTGTTTATTTTGGAATTAGGTTTTTAATTTTTGTTTTTATATTATCATTAAGGTATTTCCCACCTGTTTATATTTACTATATTTTTTTGTTTATACGTGTTTTATTCCATAAATTCATCTCAGATTACTCTGTAATTTTATTTTTAATACATTCATTCTAAACAATATCAATTTTTTTCATTTACAGACATAAATATATATATTTTTTGTTCACACCTGATAATGGTTAAAAATATTACGCAAAATGCCATGCTCCAGAAATAAATGAAAAGTAAAGTTTTAAATTTTTTTACATTCATTGATCAAACAAGAGTGCTAAAGAAGTGTTGAGTTATTGTAATAAAATTCCACAGTAACCTTCTTTTCCAAATATTAATACATATACAATAGTATGCATAATGACAATTTAATTATAATCATCTACATTTGTATTAATAATAATTTACAAAGGGTTAAACAAACGTTTTACAGGGTTATTCCACGCCTTAGCAAAATTATTTTGATATGGCACACATATACTGGCGGAAAACAGTATTGCAACACCTTGGTTGCATTGTATAATTTATTACTCCGTACAAATATATCACATACAGACAGAATACTACACAAGATTACGTGGGCAGAGCCATGTGAGACTGGCACTTCCAGCAACAGAGAGAACCATGGACCGGAAACGCCTCATCAATTCTGCGTATGTATGCCGCGGACAGTACGACAAACTCTGATGCGGGCTGGCATCCCATTGTACAGGTGGCAAAATAGCGTCCAGCGGTACTAATGCCTCCTGCACGGCCTAACGCAGAGAAGGCGGAGTTGTTGGAGGAGCCGCAGCTTGGACCATCATGTCCCACACTTGCTCGATCGGAGCAAAGCCTGCTGGCCAGGGCAGTTGACGAACATCGTGGAGAACGTGTTGCGTAGGGCGGGGTGTGTGAGGGCGGGCATTGTCTTGCTGGAACAGCGCAAAACCCTCCCGTTGCAAGAAAGGTCGAAACACAGTATGGACCCAGCGTGGTCTACAACTCCACACTACTTTCTTGCTCTGCCGGGAGGACGCATCCCCTGGGTGGGCTTCTGAGCTCCCGCTCTTATCCTCACCCCCGCATACGCCGAGGACCGGTAAGCGGATCCGGCCGGTACCCAGTTTGCCCTCACGGCAACCTCCCCATTCAATGCCTAGCTGGGGCCGCTCTGCCAGCTCAGAGCTACTAGCTTTCCAGGCTAGTGCCGGAGTCAATATCACCTGTGTGGTAACTCGCCACGCACGTGCGTCGGGACACCGCGTCCCTCCCCTTTTCCTAGAGTATCGGGCCACTGCCACGACGAAGCCAATGCCCAACTGGGGACCGCCCGGGCCGAAACCCGGGGGCCAGGGGCCTCCAACCCGCCTTCCCACTGCCTACACATTAGGCTACCGACCTGGGTGGGGCCGTGACCAAGGCAACCTGGAGGATGGTCAGGTAACCGCCGGACTTTTATTTGTGGAATCCAGAGCACCCCGAGGGGTGTCCTTCACCCAATCCTGCCCTGAGGTCGGACAGACTCTAGGTCAACGCGCCAGGGGTCCAACTGGTGGGTTGCCGGGTTGAACCGACAACCCGGAGCTTGGCTTTCCTGCTCACTGCCTACACATTAGGCTAACAACCTGAGTTGGGCCGCGAAACTCGAGATACGGGTTGTCGTCTACGATTCTCTACCAGAGATCGTGCTCACCCCCGGTGCTCACGATCCCCCCCCCCTGCGGGGAAACACAGGAGCCACATCGTTCCGTATGTATCCAGAGCTAGTCAATGATCCCTCCACGTACACCAAAGACGAACGCGCGTTGTAGCAGATGGCACCCCACCCCATCCCTCCGCGGGTGGCCCTTACGTGCGTGGACGAACACACTCCGGATTCGCGCGCACGCCTGTGCGACGCCGCACACGCACACGACCATCACTGGCGTCCAAATTTCAAGAGCATATACAATAATATATGAATTTTTATTAATTTCTTCATTTTTTCCAAGGGTATATGATAAGTATGATAACAATGTTTTTCATCCCAAATAGTTTAATTTTGATATAAGAATTATTACACACAAAGAGGATTTGCATTAATGAACATTTTACCTCAATTTTTCATTCTTATTCCCTTTCATTCTATACATTGGGCTCAGTTTTTTAAAGTATTGTCCAACTGTAAAATCAGCTAAAATTTAACTTGCTTCTTTAAAACTAGTTTTTCAGAGCATTTCCATGAAAATCTGGTTTTGTTCTTTTTTTGACAAATGCGGCTTAAAATTGTAGATAACAATTTAATACATGTTACAATACAATTTACAATAAGAGAGCACACAAATAATCTAGAAATAACAAAAACTACATAAAAATCTTCGAGAATTCAACACAAGTTCAAGTGACCCTAGTTCCCTTTGCACTTTTCTAAATGTCGGTAGATACACAAATCAAGATTACAATTATCTACTCAACCATCACTAATATGCAGATAGAAGCAGCTTTCATCACTAAACCACTGCACGCCATTCCATCTCCCAGCTGACCCGCACATTGCACCACGCCAGTCGTCCCCGACGATGGTTTGGCATGAGTGGCAGTTGGGCTTGCGGTATGCGGCGATTGCAAGTAACCGGTTCTCGACGGTGCGTGGGGGCTACATGTATTACTCGTTCACTTTACATTTGCAGACGGCAGAATTATGAACTAATGTTGTTTTGAAAGTGAAGGCCCGAACACACAACCGAGAATACACGAATGGCCCCGATGTCAATCAGCATCTGACCAATCTGCTGTCTCCGAAGGCAGCACAAGCGCTACGGACACAGCTGATTATGCCTTTCTGACAATGTGCTGGAGTCGCGCTCTAAATGATTAAGATAATATACAATAAAATAGATCACACCACACGCTATTCACAACATTCACGTACAATATTTTTTATTTCTTCTTTGCACTTATCTACTACTTAATGGTTATGTTATTGCCCCGCCGGGGTTCTGTGTGCTGCTAACCGCCATCTATATCATATTAAACGGGCAGTATCTACTGCAGACGCGCGTTTCTCATTCAGTCGGCGGTGACCTCATGTAAACAGATCGTAGCGCTCCGTCTGCAAATGTAAAGCGAACGAGTAATACCTGTATCTCGATGCGGGTAGCCGTACGGTCTGGCAACGCCGCCCTCAAGATGCGTCGATCTTGACGTTCGTCTGTGATCCACGGTCGCCCCGAGTGGGTCTACGGCTATGGGAATGCTCGTCTACCCATAAGTTAGAATAGGAATAGTTATAAGCCAACAAAATGCATATGAAGAAGTAGTAAATTACTGAACTATGTAAAAAAAAAAAAAAACATCGTCGCCAGCACCGACGTCGCATCACGGCCCGCGTGGTCACCAGTGCGTCGAAAGGACCACCCGGCTTCGCGCAGTCCAACAATCGGACCTCGCTTAAACTGGTCCAATTGCTTAAAGGACAAATGAGTGCAATGCCGTGGCAGATCTAAGTCCCTAGTAAACCTTATCGCAATGAACAACGCCTTTTAAAGCCACGGAGTAGATGGCGCGTCCCGGCCATTTCGTCATCGGGCGTTAGTCATCCGTGAAATGTTAATAACGGCTTATTCACACACACACACACACCCGATCCCTAACATCCCTTATCGCCAACTTGATTGCTCGAGCCTTTCCCGGTGTTGTAATACTTTCTTCCGCCAAGAGACTTTGTCGCGTTATTTGGACCACCATGATTCAAAAAACAATTATGACACATATACCTGCTTGCCCATACTGTCAAAATTTTACAACTTTAGAGGTTTCTTACGCTAAATACATCCAATCGGTACGACACAATCATAGAAATCAAAATCAATGGACACAAATTTTTTCTGGGGGAGGTACATGGCCTTGTGGCAAATATGACATCTTTGAATCAGTATGGCGGCTATTTGAAGACCCCGAAACGGTATGGCATGTTCATTATCTGCAATGAAAAAAACTTTCTATCATTAGACAAAAAAGTAGCTTTGATCTCGTAATCCAAGGAGGCATAGAAAAAATAAAACGTTAAAATTAATATGGCCGACATTCTGAGATGCCACATCGGGATGGCATACAACTCGCACTTTGCTGTCTAGTTAACAATAAACAACGAGAGATAGCTGTTGTGTTCTCAGGAGCTGTGTTCTCAGTCTCCTAGGGTGTACTTTTTTGACACATTAAAAAAATGAGCAGCGCAATGCGGAAAGGTACAGATCCGCTATATTTGCGTTTTCCTGTTATTCATAACACTGGCTAACTTTTCAAAATATTTTAGCTCTGAGCTCGTAATGCGTGGTTGTTCTTGCTGGATTCCGATCTATGCGGATGGTAGTAAATAAATTCCCGTACGTCTTTCAAATATTAATGGTAATAAAGGCACGTTGTAAAATAAAACGTCTAAGTAGGAAGAGAATGTCTGCTGCAATAGCTCCCGCCTCCGATCTTAGCCGATACCCGTAAACAATTAAAGTCGCATGTTTGGACAGATTGAATGCGATAATTTGTGCAGGACCTATATCGTGTATGGCCGAAGATAAATCCCTGATACTGTAATGTGTATTGCCCATAAATCCCTGGGCGTTTTTGAAATGGAAATGGAAATATATATATATATATATATATATATATATATATATGTGTGTGTGTATGTGTGTGTGTGTGTGTGTGTGTGCGCGTGCGTGTGTGCGCGTGCGCGAGTGTGTGCGCGCGTGCGCGTGTGTGTGCGCGTCCGTGTGCGCGCGCGCGTGTGTGTGTGTGCGCGCGCGCGTGTGTGTGTGCGCGCGCGTGTGTGTGTGTGCGCGCGCGTGCGCGTGCGCGTGTGTGTGTGTGCGCGCGCGCGTGTGTGTGTGTGCGCGCGTGTGTGTGTGTGTGCACGCGTGTGCGTGCGCGTGTGTGCGCGCGCGTGTGTGTGTTTTCTACGTTAATATAATTACAAATTCGGAAATAAAAAACTTCGTTGGGTTTCTGTAATAGAAACAGAAAACAACATTTAAAAGTTTTTTACTTCAAGTTAAAAATTATATCTTTCCATCACAAGCGAGCGATCGTCGCTTGGTTGGTAGCGCAGCAGATTAAAGAAAACAAGTTCTTCTTTGTTTTCTTTACATATATATACTATAATCTAAATAACGTCTCAGAAGCCAGAGACGCTCTGCTGCAGTTGCAACTATCAACAACACATTAAGACAACCTCCAATTTTGGGGGATGCACGTAAATAATTGAAGTCGCATGTCTTGGACTGATTGAATTTGATTAGTTGTGCATGACCCGTAACGTGAATGGCCGTTAATAAGTCCCTGAGCGTTTTTAAAATCTAAATGGTAATAAAGATACAGATTCTAAAATCTAAATAACGTCTCATTAGCCAGGAAAATTCAACAGCTGTATGCCATCAGCAGTGTTGCCAGGTGCAGACGATCAAGACCCACCACAGTGATTCCATTTCCCGCTAATAACCCGCTGATGTCGTTTAAAAATTCCCGCCAAAATCCCGCGAAATTCAAACAATTTTCCGCTAAAGAACCGCGAATAAATGGTATAATAGCTGCTATACAAATATAAACTCAATTATGATAACATTCATTTCGTTCACTGTCCGCTTTGTTTTGAAGAATCAAATTTCAATCCACTTGAAACTTCACTTCGTCGCCAGGAGCCCGACAAAACATTAACAGAATTTTGTTACATTGTTACAGCATGAAAGCTAAGAATATAACTTGAAACAAAAAATAAACACATATAGAATTGAAAAGGAAAATTGCTTATTAAAATAAATAGCGTGTTCAGTTTTAATTTTTTTAATTTATCAAGCATAAAATCTTCGATTTATAAATCCGCCGATATTCCGCGACTGTCAATAAAATCCGCTGTTTTTCCCGCTGCCCGCCAAGGACAAATTTTTCGAAAAACCGCTACATTTAGCGGGAATCCCGCCGACCTGGCAACGCTGGCCATGAGCGCATCGCTTCATCTATTAGTATCAAGTCATTTTGAAAATCTCCAATCGTAGCAGATACCTGTAAATACGAGTATGTAATAATCACGTGGTTTGGATAAATTGAATTTGATACGTTGTTCGTGGCCTATAAAGTGTATGACCATAAATAAATAAATCCCTGTGTGTTTTAATAATATTAATGGAGTTCTAAAATCAAAATAGCGTTTCAGTAACCATGGAAACTCACCAGCACTATACTACGGGCGCATCGTTGCACCTATTACCTAAATTACCTACCTAAATTGTGTATTGCCCACGTAGAAAAATGGAAAATTATGCGAGACACTAAATTTAATATTAAACATTGTTTTCCTAGTACAGCTATTCAATGCACTTCTTTTAGCTATTTACAAGTAATTACTTAAATGCTCCGTTCACGTTTACAATCAGCTATTGTTAATCTGTCGGGGGATGATTGCCAAGTCATTATAGGATTATGGTTGTAAAAAATGGTATCAAAGATTTCCTTTTTAATCGCTTTATTTCGTTGTTTTTAACATTTTAGAAATAGACAATGATAGCGGTCCGGTCAAAAAAGTAATAGGTCAAAGGTCACAAAAATCATATTTTTGCAAAAATCTTGTTTTCTTGGTCTCGGAGGTTAACTGAGGTGATTACAAGAAAGTCATGTAATTATGTACAAAAATTGTTCTCTTCATATTTGACGTACGACAAACCAGTTTAGCGGAAAAAGCGGCGAAGTTTCCGTAGACGGCGTCATGCTCCGTTCCGACGACTGTTGGGAAGAAAAGTGTTCGAACAAGCAAGCTTAACTACTCAAAATGCACATTGTATATATAAGTTATTGTACATTTTTATTCTGTATGTATTTTATTTCAACCGCATTCATGCGAGTAGACGTTCCCAGCGCCCCAGTTCCTAGAACTTCAACACAGCCGCGCTCTGCACGGCCGTTCTCAGAACTCCCGCCCCCCAGCGGTACTTTCCGACAATAACAGCAGTTGTTCAAACGTACTATCATATCCTTTACGAACTTAATCATGTAAATTTTTAACAACATGCATTTTGATGTAATGTACTTCAATTAACCGCGAAATCCATCATTGTCATAATATTACGTGGCTTCTGATTGGCCATTCTTGACTTTGCGTGTGGAGGCCCTACCGCCTAATCGGCAGCGTGTCTTGAGTAAACCATCACACGGTCAGTCTTGCACGGCCAGTTATCGCATCGCACGGCCAGTCAGTCTTGAGTCTTGAGTAAACCATCACACGGCGCAGTCGTTGTGAAGGTCTCAGATCCGTGTATGACGCAACATTGCAAATGCAATGTTTAAACATTGCTCGTCGTGCCACAATCACAACAGTTGTTAAGTGCGACGCCACCACTACTCCACGTCTTGTTTGTGACAAGTGAGGAATTTCTTCACACGTGTTGCAATCTCGCTACGTGTTTAATTCGTATTAGTGCTTCATGACTGTGCATTGCTGCGGTTACTGCAAACTGTGTTCCATGTGTCATTACCTACAAACTGCTGTTTAGTGACTTTATTTGTTCCATTACTAGTTCATACGCAACACGTACACTGGAACATGCTTAACTCTGCTATAATTCACTTGCAACCGAACTCGTGTGTAACTCTACAGCTCAACGTAAGGTGGTTAGAGCGAGATATTCCCTAGTAGACAGAGAGTCCATATTACGTTCAGAAATATTTATTTGCAATGTAAGTGGGTATTGTGAGACCTACATAAACAAAATAGGGACTCTTATGCTGAGTTTTATTTAATTATAAGAATTAATTTTGTTTCATAGATGGAAAATAAAAATATTTTAATACCACACAAAGACCTACCGTTGACTAGTTTCTTAACTAGTACCAACCGATCGCGTGGCCGAGGAATGAAAAAATGAGGCATAAGATTGAATGTAAAAAAGCATTATTACACAATTAGTACAAGTAAAATCATAAAAAGAAGCATTATAGACATGTATCTGCATATTTTTGTACAGTGATCGCGAACAATGTTACAAATTTCCACGTTTGAGAAGAGCGAAAAGTCTTTGGTACATTAGGCAAAGCCGTAATGTTCTTGAGATTGGTATGTCGGCTCAAGGCTCATTTTGCTTCGAAGTTTCGTTGTTTTTAATGACTGAATACTGTTTGCCTGGTCTACACGTGATAAATATCACTATCTGAGCGAATTGACGGAAGATTTATTTCCAAAGCGGAATTTAAGAACGAAGAATGAAATAATTCCCCCAATATCATGAGAACAGTGATTTAATAAAAAGTTTTCAAATATTTGTTCAATGCTTGTTACTCTGTAATTTTTATTTCTTGAATTACCTGTGCTAATGCAAGGATAAACCTTAGATTATTCTATTACTCAACAACAAGATCAGTAGTTTGGTTCTCTGCAATATGGTAATTTGACAGAAATACTAATCATTGACTCACTGCTCCTTATTATCCTTCTTATCCCAATCAAAAATGTGTTTTTTCTGTTATTCCTCTATTTTATTTTGCTTAGGTAATTAAACTGCATGCCCAAATTTTATGTTTCAATAGTTTTCATTGAAATTTTAAATCTGATTTTGCAATTGCAAAAGCCATATTATTTACAGCAGTGGGATTATGTAATTCATAGAAGCTATTTGCTAGTTGCAATGTTTTCAGCATAATTTTGTATCATGTTATGATATTGATTTAGATGAAGATTATTGTGTAAAGTATAAATCAAACTAAAGTTGATAAAATGAAATTACTGCATCATATAATTTAAAGAGCTGTATTATTTACACAATCGATAATAAAATTATAATTGTTGGAATAAAAATCTTCAAAAGAGATTTCCAAGTGGCATGGTCTTTTGTACTCGTTTGTCTTTATATTGCACTCAAAATGAAAAGAGGTTTAAATGTTTTGGAAAAAAGGCATGATTCTGTTCAGGAAATGGAAACAATTAGATAAAATAAAGTACAGTATAGAAAAGGGGTTTCTATTAAAAAACTAATACTACCAAAGACTGAATTTATCATTCCTCTTACAATTTCAGTTACATTTGCCTATGGATGGATTTAGATACTAAAGCTTTAATTATGACAGATAATTGATAGTGGCTTAAATTTTTAAGGGACATGTTAAATATATAAACAATAAATTAACAAAGAAATTTAATTTATTATACAAACTAAGAAAAATGATTTCAAAGAAAGGAAAGGAGTTATTTTAATTAATTTTGGTACCTCATATTAAGTCCTGTTCTACAGTACAGGATTTGACAAATAAAAAGGAAATAGCAAGTTTACAACGAAACCATAATTGAGTAATGAAAGCAATATTGAATAAGGGGCAGAGTGAAAATATTAATTAAATGTTAACAGAGTTGGACTATTTGTTGGTGGAAAGGGAGACTAAGAGATGTTAACATGTATATACAGATTAGATAATAAATTGCTCCCGGAATATTTCATAAGAAAAAACCCACATATACATAATTATTTAATGAGACAAGCAAATAACTTCTACCAAGGAAATGTAAGTAACAATATGTCATTAAAATCAGTATTTAATAATGGAATTGTGTTATAAAACAAAATACCAGAGGAAATAAAAAAATTGGGCTCAGTTAGAGCATTTAGAGAGAAAGTGGGTGTAGTTACATACCAATTGTAAGGGAATAACAATAGTGCTGATAAACTATTATTGTGCGTTAAAATTGTATTTCCCAGTAATAAAACGTATCCAATTTTTATTAATGACAATCCTTTATTGTTATATCAATATACTGAACACAACGTTTCGTAACTAGTTTTAGTTACATCTTCAGGCGGCTCCTAAATTACGGGATACAGAAATAAATTTTATTCGCTAATTCAATTAATTTTACATAGTCACTTAATTAAATTTATAAATTTAAAATTCTGAGTTAAAATGCAAAACACAAACAAAACCAAATTAAAATAAACAGTATATCTCAATGAGACACTCACCTTAATAAAGGGAACTCTTCCATTCTTAACTGATATTTAACAGTAATTCCATTAAAATGAAAATTAAATTCCATGAAAATTAACAGTAGTTCCATTCTTAACTGAAATTTAGTAATTTAACACTTCCTGACTTCCCCCATCATTGGGCCCTGAGTACGTCACGCCTGCAGTCCTGACGTCATCGGAACCGCCGCGGGACGCACCACGCAGCTCTTAACTCGCGCAGATATTTTATGTCCTTTCTCATGGTCAAGCTTTATTCGCATTCTTTGCTATGAACAATGTCAATTCAATTGCTAACCCTTGCAAGGTGTGTTGTAATCTTGTATGAATTTTCATAATATAAATGTTTAATTGCACCTCAATAATTTTATTTGTGACAATGGCAGCACCTGAACTTTCCTTACAGAACTCACAAGGCTGGTGGCTTGTCTGTATTTACCACCAGTGGTCCTCCGCCACCAAGGAAATGTGAGATGCAATTACACGCAGTCCACTCAACAATGCATCACCTTACAAAAAACTAATTGTTAGTTAAATATAAAGAATTAATAGCGTTGAAGAACTGAACGAGGAATATTATTAACTAATATCCGAGACCGTTAGCGAGATTTCATTCTTAAAATATAATGGAAGGAAACAAATACTGTGAAAAAATTATCGACTGAACGGAAACTATAATACAATTTGAAATGTCATTAATGATGTTTTGAGATATAAATGGCGACTGACAACATGCATTTCGTAAAAAAAACTCTGTTACCTGCAGTTATTTGCCTACTTAACTCAAATATTTTAACAAATTTGTATTTTATACTTGAAAAGGTGTAGACACTGTATCCCAATCGTTCGACACTTCCAACCCTGAACATATTTCTTAATGCCGTATACTGAAGACTTACACTTATACTTAAACTTACAGATATATTCATAGAAAGAAATTATAAGTTTTTCCCAATGTTTTTGTTATTTTTATGTCGTTAAAACTCGATTGACTTATTGTTTAAATTCCGCGAAAAATGTAACTGATATCTCCCATAAAAAATTAATGGAGATTGCTCCTACACCAAGCGCTCAAACCCAACAGTTGTTTGGAGACCGGTGGTTTGGAGACGTCACCGACAAAAAAAGTCGCCTCTGTGAAGCATAGCTCTTCCCAGCAACACGTGATTTTACTCTCCGGGGGGCGCGTCGCATCACCAGCAGACACATGCGGCACTCAGTACCGCTTTTATCAACCTCGATTTTCGCGTCAATAATTATTACTTTTGTTTAGGGCAGTGAAGAAAATATTATTTATTTATGTGTTTGAACATTTTATTTCATAATAACTAACTAAATACCAAGAACATTAATAAAGAGTCTGGTCCATCACTCGCTACCTCCGTGTTTTGGCACGTGCTACATGCCAGGGAATGAATACAGTGAAAAACGTACCTTCTAACGTTTCTTCGAAAACAACGCATTTAAATTTGAATTAGTAGTTAGTTCTCGAAAATCTGTGTCATAAAGCTCGATAAAAAAAGAGAAGTAAGAATTCTAATGGGTAAAATACGCAAATATTATGCTTCCATGACAAAGCGTGTGCGGTACGGAGTGCCGCAACCGTTGTAGAGTTCGAATTACTAATGAATAACGGCCGATCGGTAGTGTCTAAAATCTTGATTTGAGTGTCATCTAGCTAAAAATATAATGAATGAAAAATAACTATTAGCTCAATAGTGCGACACCAATTATTTACACGAAATCAATAAAAATGTAGGAATTCGGCACTGAGTGTCGCTACGCGCCCGCCGGAGGGTTCTGTGGTGAATGCTTACGTGGTATGAATTCTGATACTGGAACAGACGTAGTTTATTTATGATTCTTTTTTCATCATAATCGTATAGTAATGGCAAATTAAATACATTCATTATTGTATTTAATTTGCCATTACCTTGTTCAACGAGGAAACAATAGTAACTACTTTCTCTTTGGCGAAGATTAAACGAACAATATCAATTCTGAAGTGAAAAGTTATTCAGTGATGCTTAATATCCTATTTGGCTGCTCAACACGAATTAATATTCAAGGTTCTTTATAGTAGATTGCATTGTTTACGCAACTAAAATACAAGTATCTACTATTCAATGATTTTCGTATTTTGAAATTTCTCGTTGACCAAACACAAGTTGAGCATTGGAAGACTGGAGCCTGAAGAGAAAAAAATAAAAAAAGAGCCTACTGGACTGTGTTGGTATCTCGAGAAGAGAGAGACAGACAGAGGTGTGGGAAGAAAGACTGGGGAGGTCAGGAGAAAAAAACTCAATAGAAACTTTTAACCCTCGGCACGACCCCAGGGAGAGAGACGGAAGAAAAAAGGAACAGCGAAACAGATGACTGACGACAGTAATGCGCAGATCGGTCTTCTCTTGTCTCCGGACTATTGTTGCTACTTCGTGCAGGCAACAATGAACGTAGAAGATTGATAAACTAAGTTTCTGGGAAACAGGAGTTTTAGAAGGCGACGTGGTAGTTTAAAAAATTAGGTGAGGCTGATGTGGTAAGTTTATGCAGCTTATGGGACCACATTTCTGCACAGGAACACGGGCAATGGTATTATGACATTACAATGTTGCCTGGAGCGACGTATATAATAATACAACTTGAATGTCTTCGCATAGAGAAATGGTTGTTTCCAAAATGCTATCTGTGTTTTTGATTATTCGATTGAAACAATTTTTTTACCCTCAAAAGACAACGTTCGTATGACTTCGCTGAGTGCTCTGCACTACAAGTTCTTTTGCCGATGTCTCTAATCAGAGATAGCAAAAAATAGTTTTGAGGACACTTGAAGATACATTTTGACTTGGAACTCAGTCATAAAAATGTACTTGAAATTATTAAGAAATAAATAAAAACGAATTATTGAGACTCTTTACAGAGATTTACATTTAACGATAAAATAAAAGACCTATAAAATGAAATAAACTTGGTCTATAGCTCTTAATGTGTCTGTTCGACAACGTTGTTAAGTCTATACTTTCAACTGAAGCTCAATAATTCCGTTACATTTCAGCACTTCATTTAAATCAAAAACCAAAGCAATATAGAGAACATTTATCACTTAACTGCAATTACAAATTTATCAAACTAGTACAACAAGCTTATGCTTGTAAGATTATTTTAACAGAAGGCCATGTTCTTTTAGACTACATATGTATTTCATCTCTAAAACTATGCGTATTGAAACGAAACTAAATACAAAAGCAAATTGCCGTTATAAATGTGATTATATGTAAAGGGTGGTTATAATTATATTTTCCCTATTTCCTTGGCCACGTGCCGGATCGCACATGCCGGAGTCGTACTCTGAACATTGTGAAGGACATGGGGAAGGGAATGACGAAATTAATACGCAATTTAATGGAAACTCCTTTAATGTGCCGCGTCAGACTATTACATACCGGTAGCAATACTGCTACAAAAGAGGTTCATGGCGCCCATTATTGTCCAGAAGAGTCTGGATGCTCTGGATTGCATTCTGCACAGATGACCGAAGCATGTCTATAGGTATGCTTGATACCTCTCTTCAAATTAGCACACGCATGAATGTTCTCGTTGTAAATCCTATTTTCAGGTAGCCCCACAACCAGAAATGAAAGGCAGTGAAATTAGGTGTTCGTGATGGCCAAGCCGTTGGAAACGATCCGCTGAAAATCCGATCGTTACGTAGTGTTTTGCGGAGAAATAGTTTGCACTTGAGTAGCGATGTGTGGTGGGGACGTATCTTGCCTGAAATCAGTTGAGTTCAGTGCGTTTCTCTCGTGTAGGGTGGGTATAACACGCTGGCGAAACAGTAACGTTGGCCAGTCCCAATGCACGTCTTTGGTCCTTGATCGCCAGCCTCTTCAGAAACGAACGGGCCGATGATGAACGTCGCCGTGAAGCCACACCATGCGGTGACACCTCCACCGTCCATAAGAACTTCATGCACATAGCCTGGCGTAAAAATCCCCATACTCGGCAATTTTGTGTGTTCACTTTACATGTCAGAGTAAAATGCTCTCGTCTGTCCATAGGATGGTCCAAGGCCAGGCCTTGTCAACTTCAATCCTTGCGAGAAAGTGAAGAGCTAACGAACATGCGTCCGGTGGTACAAGCGCCTGTACGATATGGATCTTGTACGGATACCATTTGAGAATGGTTTGAAGCATCCTCCGTTCTCCTTGGGATATTCAACTGTCGGGACACAGCACGTGCACTACTTGACGCTCGGAAATTGCGTGCAGCGTTGTCAGCCAGATCAACAACGATTTCATCAACCACCTGTGGTTCCATCGGTCGTCGGCCTCTTCCCGGAGCGACACCCTGTTCCCCAGTTGATTCGAACTTCAAGTTTCGCAAAGACCATGGAGATCCTTCCGTAATCCTTTCAGCGGGCGATGTTCTCGATGTACAGCTGCAGCATTACTGTTGTTTTGATAAAATAGTTTCACCCATAATGCCCAGCTTCGTTTATCCAACTCCTTTTGTTGAATTGCGGTAGTTACTTGTAGACAACAATTATTATTAATAAATAAACGATGTTCTGTATTTCTATTGCTACCGTAAATTGAGTGTTGCGAGAGGTGCAGCATTCGTTCCTGTCACTGTAAATCATGCTATGTGCGTCTGATTTTGTTTCTTTACTCAATATATTTACTCTAAGAATGTGGATTTCACAGATTGTAGGTTTTGAGCAATGAAACGAACATTGTTAATATTAAAGCGAAATGTAATGCTTCAGTGAAATGTCACTCGTCACTTTCTGACTCGTGGAATAGGCTACATCGATGTGTGACATCTTCTTTATATCTAACCAAAGGCAATAGATTTATGGTGAGATACTAATACATTTGGGAAAAAATCCGTAACAATGATTTTTTTTATTTTGAGGTGACAATTTCATTTTATTTCTTTAATTTCAATATTTTATTTTGATTTCCCCCCTTTATTCTCATACTGTACATACCGACTCAATTCTCATTCAGCGTGTACTGATTATGACACAGTCGTTATCATGAGCCAGCAATGCTCTAAGAATGACGACGCATGACATTAAATATTTGTCATTTAATGTCGGTGACGTCGATCAAAGAGCTTATCGTTAAGGCTAAATGTACCGACACTAGTTCAATTTGTCGCCACCACGTGGCAGCACCAAGTTTAGTGAATTTTACTTTACCGATTACGTCTGAACAAATGGTCCGATTTTCGATCTGTAAACGGCATTTGACTCCTGTTTATAATAGAATTTACGCTACGAAGCCCTTTTTCAAAAAAACTAGCAGAAACTCGATTTTTAAAATTTTTCTCGTACTTCCGGGAACAATTTCAAAAATGTGGGCTTATAGCGCGATGGCGACACGCTTCCAGAATCCAACGCCGTGTCAAACATGCAAATCGGATAAATAGGAGCGACGGTAAGTGAAATTTCGAAAAACACCTCACCCCACTCCCCCTTCCCCTTCCACGCCGCCGGGACATTGTTGGCCGGCGGCGCGGTCAAGCCGGCACGGGCGAGCCGGGCGGCGGCCGCCGCGGCGCGGCGACGGGCAAGAAGGCTGAACTCTCGGGGGCAGCAAGCCAGACACCCCGTCACTTCGTTGATGCTTCCGTCACTTCGCATCTCAAGATATTTTTTCCCCACATATGAAACTAGTGATGCTGTAATAGGGGTAAACGGTCTCGTATCATCTTTAATAGTAGTATAAAACTATTATCTTATTCACATATTCCATCTTCCTTCGAATACCATCATAAGAATGTCTGAGGTATCACTCAAAACACCGATCCCGCTTTGGTGCTGATTTCAAAAAGAAAAAATCGAACTAATTGCGTAAATATCACCCATATTCTCCCATCATCTCCTCACATCGTATTTTAGATATATTGTACTTCTAAGATCTTCCATTACCATTTCACTACCGGAAAAAACAAGCGGAGATAACGCAAGAGCTCTTTTATCCTACGATTCGATTTATCATTTCAAAACGGCGTTTGTCACCTTGATAGAATTCACCTGGTTAATCCTTTTTCCAGTAAAATAGCCGAATCGAATTTTTAAAATGTTTTTATACTTGCTGACATATTTGAAAAAGTGGTAAAATAGCGCGCTGGCGAGATGCACCATGAATCTAACGCCATATAATACACTGAAATCGGATAAATAGACTTCTCTAGTCATGTAAAAAAATGATCTTCAGTAACGTCAAAATTCTGTTTCGCGGTACTGCTTGTCGATCTCATGGCTGAAGTCCGGGTCTAATGTAATTACATATGTTTTGTCTACTGTTCTCATTTTGTAATTTAGGCGAACTGTTGCAATCCTTACAAAATATTTAAATTTTTCGTTAAAAATTTTGTACTGTATTACGTATTTTACATATTTTGCTGATCATTTAATATCTGCTTAACAGTATATTTATTATTTGCTAATTATTAAGGTATTTTCACAAATTACCAAATTTTCTTGAAATTATTTCCGGAAATATATTTAATTAATTTTGAAAAATAGTTTTATTTAAATGTGTTTATATTTTTGCAATGAGCATATTTTGTCTAATACTAATTCAGAATTGCTGACATTCCTATGTGCTGCACGTAAAGATTTCGAACAGAGTGCTGCAAAGATTCTCTGTTCGTGTCTGCGTTTTCTACGTGCATCTCTTTGTTTTCATTGCTGATAGAAAGAAATAAAAAAAACAGTAGGCAGAAAAAGTAGTTACTTTTAAATTCGATATAATTAATATTTTATTAATGGAATTTCAAATTGTGAACATTTATTTTACTTTATCTCTCTTCTCAATCTTCATACGAAGAGAAAGTTATATCGTGCGCAGATAAACTCTCAAAGCCGAGTCCTGATAATGAAAATGTGGATAAATCGTGTTGTTGTATAGTAAATTACTTCCTGTAACTCGTGGTGTAGCCAGAATCCATGTTTTGTGGGTCCTTAATACCGAAAAATTGATTGACGGAAAAACGTCCGTCAGTGTCTCTGGTGTATGTGAACAACACTAGCGTTTACATTGCGTACAAATTTTTCCAAACTGGAAAAAACAACAACAAAAAACAGCTGTCGATCTACTGTCATTCGAAGCTCTGCAATTTTCAAAAACGTGCGTTACTTTTTGGAGATACATTACACGACCCCCCCCCCGGATATTTTAAAAATTTGCTCAAATATGGCTCCAAATTTTTTCTTTACATTTCTCGTAAAAATGGAATAAAATACACATGGCTAAGGTCCGATTTCACTGATAACTGAATTTTCGAAAATTGCAAAAGATTGAATTTTTTGGGCGTTTCCTACAACTACAATATTGACGATAGAGACTTTTCCTTTCTAAGAAATTTGTTGTACATAATTAGTTCTTTCATTAAGATCATGAATTTTTTTAAAACAATTTTTGTAGTTATGGCGCAATCTTGTGTGCAATATATGCAACTTTAAAAGATAACAAAGCAAGATTTTTTCAAAATCGGCTCCATTTTTTCCCTTTAAACTATTGGTAGGGATATTGCGAAATGTACTTTAAGAGATGACATAAACGCTATTTTGCTCTATTCTTTTGTTTTTGCGAAAATAACACAAATGAAACTTTTTGAATAGCCTGTCACGTCGTTTATATTTACATTATCGGCGATTTGTTCACATTATTAGATTTATGAGCACACGTACTTTAAATTATATCATATAAAGTTTTTCTAAAACTAAAAATTTTTTTTGGAAATGAACTCGAAATTTCGCATTTTCAGAAACGCTCAAACGCCAATTTTTTCTGAAAAGGTTCCAAATTTTTTGTTCAAAGTTTTTGTACGTATAGTGCGAAATGCACTGTCTAAGGAAACAAAAAAGTTTTGTTGTATTATTTTGTTGTTTTTCTTCAAAATTTACACAAATGTATTTTTTAAATATTTCGCATGCCTTGTATGCACATTTGCAGCGATTTGTAAACATTATTGCATTTGTGAATGGAAGAGCTTAAAATATCTTAAAATAAATTTAAAAAAAAACTCAAGATTCCTGTGAAAAAGGGCTTCATATTTCACATTGCCACAGACGCTTAAACAACCTTTTCTTAAAAACGGTATCAAGTTTATGAATGAAAATTGTCGTAAAGGACAAGGTTTCAGTCTTCTCTAAAAGCAATATTTTGAATCTACCATTAGGAAACCGAATAATTGAGAAAACCTAAAAAATAAGTTGGGTGCATTAAATGGCAAGTGGCAAGATGGGGCAAGGCCATAAATCTAGCCCATGCCAACAAAATAGTAAATTTTACTACGACAAAGTCCGAATAGCTGGCTGAGACTATAGGAAATTGAAAACTAATACGGGAAAGTCTGTGCCATTCTGTAGCACCACCAGTTACTTTCTCGTGTTAGTTACTCAAAGTTATGTAATGCTGCGGAAAATCTATTTCTAGATATTAACGGAAGTACTCGTTTTGGGGTCCCCTGAGTGATACCGAAAGGGTGTATGTGTGTTTTGACTTTTTAACGTCCGTTCGTCCGTCCATCTGTCTGTGTCTGCCTGTCTGGGCGTATGTGAACACCACTAGTGTCTAAACTATGTGTAGAATTTTTGCTCAACTGAATAAACCCCTGTCGATCTGGTCTGAGTCGAAGTTCTGCGATTTTTAAAAACATTCATTAATTTTTGGAGATACTTTTTATTAAGCCCCAGGGACTTTTTCAACATTTTCTCAAAAATGTCAACCAGGATAGGTGGCTCAGTGCATCAACTGATGTCACTGCAATGCCTCTGACCGAGAGGTGCTAGGTTCGAGTCCCGACGGTGGCAGGATTTTTCAACACTAGCTTGTCAGTTAGATGTAGAATTCAGCCGATGTCTGGAGGAAAATTCTAGCGACCGGCTGCTCTGATTGGAAGTTTTCCGTAGTTTCTCCGATCAACATCAAACGAATGCCGGAGCAATACCCTAACAAACGGACCTCGCGCGATATTTCCTTCCTCTTCCTTGTCCTATCTTCACACACACACACACACTAACTTGCACAACACTACCATATATGCTGGGAGACCAGTGGGAGGATTGGAACTTGTCCCGGCTGTGGGCCGTGCACTGCTGGTGGGAGATACCTTGTTAAGAAAGAACCCGGCAAGAAGACAGGTAAATCGGTCGGTGATTTAGAGCTTGTCCCGGCTGGGGTGGTGCCCCGCTGGTGGCAGATACCTGGTTGGGAAGCCCCGCTAGTGGACGGATGGTCAGCGCCGGATCTCGCCATCGGCATAGCGGGCAACATCTCTTCCACCTCACGATGAAATAAACATGCATTGCACTTACGGGACTAATGACCAAAGCAGTTGACGCGCCCAAAATCACTAACAATCAATCAAAAATTACTCCAAATACTTTCCTTAAATTAATTGTAAGAATAAAGTAAAATACACTCAAGGTGGCATAGCTCTTATTTTCATTGCTGACTGATTTTGGGAAAATTGCAAAAGTTCGAATTTTTTTTCGGCGTCTTCCTACAACTACAAAATTGAAGATAGAGATTTTCCCTTAAAATTATATTTGTTCTCCATACTTAGTTCTTTCAATAAGGTCATGCACATTTTTTTGAAATTTTTAGTAGTTTTCGCGCAATATTGAGGGCAATTTGTGCAATTTTTAAAAATTACAAGAACAAGATTTTCTCAAAATCGACTTCAACTTTTTTCCTTAAACTTTTGGAAAGGATAGTACCTAATGTACTCTGAGATGACATAAACGCCATATTGCTCTATTCCTTTGTTTTTTCAAAACTTACAAAAATGTAATTCTTTGACTAGCCTTTCATTTAGTAAATATTTTCTTTAACGGCGATTTGTTCATATTAGGGAACTTTTGCCACCTCGAACGTTAAGTGCTATCGATCTTTTGCGCATGCGCAGCTGCACCAAAGTGATGCGAAACTTGCACTGCGAATGAGCAGAAGATCGATAGTACGTAACGTTCGAGGGTGCAAAAACTCCCTACTATTACATTTACGAGTACATGTGCTTAACATTATGTCTTAAAAGTTCCTCGACAACTCAGATGTTTTCTGTGAAAATGAACTGAAACTTCCGAATTTGTACAAATGTTCAAACGCCATTTTCTCAAATTGCTTCTTCAAACTTTTCGTACGAATGCTATTTGCATTCTTTAAGTTAACATAAAATTAATTTGGCTGTATTTTTTTGATTTTTCAAAAATAAATAAATGTATTTTTAAGTGTCTCTCACGCCATTAATATTCACATTTCCAGAAATTTTATACATTATTACATTTGTGAGTAGAAGTGCTTTAAATGTCACCAAATGAAGTTGTTCGAAAACTCGAAAGATTCTTGTGAAAATTCCGAAGCTTCCATTTTCGCATTTACAGTAACGCTTAAACGCCATTTTCTTAAGAGCGGCTCCAAATTTATCAATGAAAATTCCTATATAGGACGAAGTTTTACGCTTCTTTAATATCCTAAAAGTAATATTTCGTATCTACCATTAAGAAGCTGAAAAATGAGAAAAGTTCAAAAAATGTATTTTGGGCGGCGATAGATGTCAGAAAGATGTCAGAAGATGGGGAAAGATAGTAAAACTGGCCCAGACCAAAGATATTAGATTACTATGAGAAAGTATGTGCAATTTGTCCTAAAGTACGAAAACGTTTTAAAAATTCGATTCGGTTATTTTACTGGAAAAAGGATTAACCAGGTGAATTCTATCAAGGTGACAAACGCCGTTTTGAAATGATAAATCGAATCGTAGGATAAAAGAGCTCTTGCGTTATCTCCGCTTGTTTTTTCCGGTAGTGAAATGGTAATGGAAGATCTTAGAAGTACAATATATCTAAAATACGATGTGAGGAGATGATGGGAGAATATGGGTGATATTTACGCAATTAGTTCGATTTTTTCTTTTTGAAATCAGCACCAAAGCGGGATCGGTGTTTTGAGTGATACCTCAGACATTCTTATGATGGTATTCGAAGGAAGATGGAATATGTGAATAAGATAATAGTTTTATACTACTATTAAAGATGATACGAGACCGTTTACCCCTATTACAGCATCACTAGTTTCATATGTGGGGAAAAAATATCTTGAGATGCGAAGTGACGGAAGCATCAACGAAGTGACGGGGTGTCTGGCTTGCTGCCCCCGAGAGTTCAGCCTTCTTGCCCGTCGCCGCGCCGCGGCGGCCGCCGCCCGGCTCGCCCGTGCCGGCTTGACCGCGCCGCCGGCCAACAATGTCCCGGCGGCGTGGAAGGGGAAGGGGGAGTGGGGTGAGGTGTTTTTCGAAATTTCACTTACCGTCGCTCCTATTTATCCGATTTGCATGTTTGACACGGCGTTGGATTCTGGAAGCGTGTCGCCATCGCGCTATAAGCCCACATTTTTGAAATTGTTCCCGGAAGTACGAGAAAAATTTTAAAAATCGAGTTTCTGCTAGTTTTTTTTGAAAAAGGGCTTCGTAGCGTAAATTCTATTATAAACAGGAGTCAAATGCCGTTTACAGATCGAAAATCGGACCATTTGTTCAGACGTTATCGGTAAAGTAAATTCCTGCTGATGGTGCTGCGATCTATTGAATTTTCCTACAAGTTTTTTTCGGTACATTTAGCCTTAACAGCCAGACTTATTCCAATTTCCCAGCCAGGCCCATTTTCTCGGCAATCTCCTCGTAACAATTTTGACGTCAATTAACTTAAACGATTACCATTTAAAAGAATTCAGGTGCATTTAGTATGGATTTTTTAATGTTTTAAAATAGCCGTTTAATGTATTGTGATGGATTTCCTCATGCTTTTCAAAATTTTGGCAAAACATTGAAAGAGCAGGTACTTGCATTTAATTGTCAAGTTTACGAGTGGGAGTTAGGGTAATTTTTACGAAATTTCAAACGGACAAAAATGTTTCTCGTTTTCAATTACCACGTACACGAAATTACACTCATACAAAGTTTCAGCAACTCACTGGAGATTTGTGATAAAATTAAAATTATCTTTATAGAAAATAAAATAAATTTGAAACATTAACCTATGTGATGTCCGACAAATCCCCCTTTCCTTTCAATGAAAATCACATCGGAATGGGTTTATCTGTTCCCCAGCTTCCTTGGGAGAAGGAGAAAGCCAAAATCGTAACAAGGATTGAATTGGTTTTTTGAACCATCGAAATTACCGTATCAGTTTTAAAAAAAGACAGTTATTTCGAAATACTACAGACACTTAAATTTTACTTACATGGAAGGGTAATACTACTACTTTTGCACATTGGAAGTAAAATATTTAAAAAGTGAAAGATCAAGCATTATAATTCATGTCGAGCATTGAACAGTAACTCAAAAGTATTGGAGGAAACAGGTGGTGGAAAGATGGTGGTAGAGACATCTCCCTTCTTCCACCATTTTCTTGTTGTTTTTATGGAGTTATTAAAAACCATTCGTACATTTCGATCTTATCGCATTACGAAGTAGTATCTCATTATTGCCGAGCTGATGCTGTTTCAAGAAAAATAATTCACTTTCTGGACCGGATTTAAGTATTGTTGGGTCCCAAAACACAAATTATTTTAGCCTTCCCTCCCCCTACCCGTAAAAACTGTTCAATCTTTATGAAACAAAAAAAAAAAACGCATCTTAATATAAGTACTTTCTGTACAAATACAAATAAAAAGAAATAATTTTTGTGTAAAATGTTACATATTTTATATTTGTTACATTATAGTATGTTCTTCAACGAGCGTAGAGTGATTCATGAAATGATGTTTACGACACGAGCGACGTAGGAGCGAGTGTGGGAATTTCTACGAGTGAATAATAGCCATTCTCTGCTAGTAGAAGACTATACTTTCTCCACGACTCTAAAATTGATATTTTAAAAATTCTAAATGAAATATTTGAAATGTTTTTATTTTTTGAAATAATGTTATATTGTTTTTTTTACTTTTTTACTTAAATATTTTATAAAATTAACTACAAACAATTAAAGAAAACAAGTGGTACAAACATAAATTACCAGGATTTACATTTTGGAAAAATTAATTGTGAAATAAGAGCAATTAGTAATAGTCATTTTTGTTGGAGTCTGTCTCTTGATTCGAGCCGATATCATTTAAAATAGAATAACTAGAAGAACAAGATGTTTCTTGTGAACGAGTATTTTCAATGACAGCGTATTATGCTCTACTGACTGCAGTAGTGTTTTCGGTAGACATTGTTTTGACCTAGAGTCGTCCAAATAATCTTCCTAATAGTCGTCACTTCGCATATTGTTTCGAGGTTTACCTGTCTCAGGACAGATGCGACCTGAGCACGCAGAGCTGTCGGCGACTGCAAGAGCCCTCTGTCGTATATAAAGAACTAAAACGACGCGGTTGGTCGACAGCCGTGCGAGAATAATATTCGTGGCTTAGGGCATCAATTGATGTCACTACAGTGCTTCCGATCGGAATGTCCTGGGTTTCGAATCCCGACGCTTGCAGGATTTTTTACACTAGCTTGTCAGCTAGGTCGAATTCAGTCGCTGTGTGGAGGAGAATTCTAGCGGCCGGCTGCGCTGATCAGTAGTTTTCCCTGATTTCTCCGATCAACACCAGGCGAATGCTGGAGCAATACCCTAACAAACGGGCCACGGACCGCGCGTAATCTTTCCTTCCTCTTCCTTGTCCTATCCTCTCCTCTTACACACACACTTACATTAACATGAAATACCACACATGCCGCGAGACCGGTCGGGAGCTTAGAGCTTGTCCCGGCTGGGGCGGTGCCCCGCTGGTGGGAGATACCTCCTAGAGGGGTAAAAGCCCGGTATTCGACGGTAGGTCGGCGCCAGATCTCGCCGTCCAGCGGGGAAAAGGTCACCGCCACCTCCCGAGAAAAAACACTACACTTACGGGACTAATGACCTAAGTAGTTGACGCGCCCGGAAACACGAATCAATCAATCAGAAGTCACCCGCTTCCCAGAGTAGAATTCTAGAGGCCGGCTGCTCTGATCGGTAGATTTCCGTGATTTCTGGAACCAGGCGATATCCTAAGCAGTACCATTACAAACGGAACTCGGCGCGCGATATTTTCTTCCTAGTCCTCGTGTTCTCACCCGTTGGTTACATACATGCACGACATTGCCACGCGTGCCGGGAGACCTTTCGGGAGCTTTTCCTTCTTTTTTTTTTCTTGGTGCATGGGGGTGTGTCAATAAAATGGAATATCTCACGGAATTTCGCGTCATTCTCGGTTGTGCCATTGGGAGTCGCGACTGAATCGGACAGGGCTGGTGATCATGCGACTCCTGGCGGCACAAGGGAGAACGACGCGAAATACAATGAGATATTCCATTTTGATGACACACTCCTGTGCGCCAAGAAAGAAAAACCGAAGTATAGAGCTTGTCCCGGCTGTGGGAGTATCCCGCTGGTGAGTCAGTGCCGGATCCTGCTATCCCCTGCTAACCCCCCCCCCATAAACACATGCATGACACTTACGGGAACAATGATCACACAAGCTGTGCGCATAATCACTAATCATGAGTCGAATTATGTGGGGAGGATTTTCCGGAAGAAACTTGTAAACAGCGTTACACGCATTCAAAGGGAATAGAGATACCGGGAGACGATGAGGCAAACAAGTCCCAGACACGGTCCGCTGTTCAGAAGCACCTTTGCCTCCACCACGGTGTAAGATATATAGGTGTGTCAAGTAGCCGCCTTTTGGACAAAATTTTTGAAGCCAGTTTGAGGCTAGTTCCTCGCTTATCCGTACGGTGCGCACGATCGAGTTGGGCATTCATGATGGCGTCTCGCGATTTAGTGGCTTCCACCAGAGGTTACAAAGCTATTAAATGGATCACCATCTTGTCCCGAAAAATGCCCAAGTCGTTCGCAGCTTACACAGTCTCGCTTACATAGCGAGAACTAGTCTCACATTAGCTCCAGTTTTAGACCGGAAGTGAACCCACCTATATCTCTTACACCGTGCCTCCACCAAAACCCGGTACAAGGCGGTTCTTCTCCCTTCTTTCCAGCTCCCACCTCCTCACCGCCGCCATGCTTTTTATTCCGGCAGCGATTCCAATTTCACTTAGCGGAATTTCTCGCCAATTATGAAGGGGCGCGGAGCACCGCCACAGCTGTCAGGGGAAGCCACAGTGGTCCCCGTCTCTGGTCTTTGCTCTGAACGGGAGGCCTAGATTCGTACCGGTTTAGACTGCTCAGAGCATCAGTTGGTGTCTCTGCAGTGCCTCTGACTGGGAGATACTAGGGTGGTAGGATTTTCGACACTAGCTGCACTGCTAGGTGGGATTCAGTCATTGTGTTCAGGGGAATTCTGGCGGTCGGCTGCTCTGATCGGTAGTTTTCCAATCATCACTACACGAATGCCAGAGTAGTTTCCTAACTAATGGACCACGGATCGCGCGTGATATTTCCTTCCTCTCCTCTTGTCTTTACGTCTTACTTGGGTTTTTATTTCTTGGCGCAAGAGGGCCTGTCTTCGCGATGGAATATCTCACGGCATTTTGCGTCATTCTCGGTCGTGCCGCTAGATCTCGCATGATCGCCAGCTTGATGCAGTCGATATCACGCGAAATCTAGGGGCACGACAGAGAAAGACGCGAAATGCCGTGAGATATTCCATTGTGAAGACAGGTCCTCACTCACCAAGAAATAAAAACCCAAATATACATGCACTACACAACCACGAATAACGGAAGACAAGTTGGGAGCATAGAGTATTTTCCAGCTGGAGCTGTTCTCCGCTGGTGGGAAATACTCGTTCCTGGTTGGGGGGAAAACTCGCTAGCCGACAGGTAGGTCATCGCCGAATCTAACCATCCAGTGGGGAAAGATCACTGCTATCTTTCGAGAGAGAAAACATAAACTACTCTTATGGGACTAATGACCTTAGCATCTGACGCGCCCACGATCACTAACCAATCAACTTCACATTTATTGTCCGCATAATACAAACGTACATTCCTCATGCGTAGAGAGTATACGGTGTAGAGACTAACGTTTCCTATGAATTATGGCTAAAGCTTAACACCAACAGGTTTACTTTCAATATGGAATTCATTCCCCTGATGGCACGTTACCTTTTAATGTTTATATGATCTCTTCTCTGGCGACAAAGTTGTTGCTTGTATAAAAAACTTTTAAATTTGAATATGCCTGAAGAACAAGACGCAAAATTCTTCGAAATGTTGTGTTTTATGTTCTATAAGTGATTGACATTCTGTATCTATTTTAAAATAAAATGTTGAATGTCTTTAAAATTCATTGGAACTGCACTATCATTCTTATATAAGAATAGTTTGTATTGACAAGAGTGTATTATATTGTTATCAATTACAAGATGACTTATAGAACAAGTGACGAAGGGTAAGAGGGTCCTGAAGAAAAATATATATTACAGGCTTAATATAAAAATGAAAAAATAAGGAAAAGGGTACGGTTTACCATGTAAGAGTTCTCGCACGGTACGCTAGTTTGCTTGTAATTGATATATTCTTTCGACGTTTTTCAAGCGCAGAAAGGCAAAATGTATTTAGGCGCATTTTCGTCGAATTCTTATACACGAGCCATTGGAAAATATGTGTAACTCTTAATCTACGGCGTCAAATTTTGAAATATTTAATGACGATGCTATTTGCGGTTATCACAACACGTGGTTTCAATTTGTTGCGGGTAAGTCTGAATATTCTATGGAATCGATGAAGAAGTTTACATTAGTATTGTATCTCTGTGTGCTAGTATGTGCTCGTTAATATCCCAATCTTCTCAATTTACTATCACATCCTTACCCAAATTATTACTTATTTTAATAAAATCTTTTATTGAACTGTTACTGTATACAGTCAAATTATTGAACATAATATTTTTATATCTTCAAGTTATAGATAAAGAATGTGAAAATATGGATAATGCTTTTCATTTGTTATTATGAAGATATTTGCAGTTGTTCGTTGTGTATGTAACAGAAATTTGTGAACATTTGACTAAATGTGAATTTGCGGTATAATACAGGAATTCAATAATTTTTAAGGTGCCGTTTACACACTGAATATTAAAGCGAATTTTAAACAAAAATTCAATAACCATCATAATATCAAGACTAGTCCATTTCACTTGAAACCTAGAAATATCATGAGAAATTTGCATTGATCGAAAAAAATTCAATTAAAATATTAAAGTTTCCGAGGAAAGTATTCACTTGTGCCACTCGAGCAGATCTCGGCACTTCTGCGGGAGTGGAGAGACATGTAATTTTGACATTTTAAATAGGTGTGTTTAACCATATCGATCCGGAGTCTCAAGGAAAAACGCAATATTTTTGCCAAACAGATGTATGCTTAAATAAGTGAAAACTATTTGCACCTACGTTTTTTCGATCTGGGAAATCCTTGTTTCATTAAATAATTAATAAGCTGAAATTGATAGTTATCCTGTGCTAAGGGATTGCTAGTGTACTGGCAGACGGTTTGTATACTAATAATTACTAATGATGATTTTATTGATTTTGTTAGTCAGAGCCTTCAGGCCCGCTCTTCGTCGTAACCACAAATAGTTAAGACGCTCAATTTAGCTAGATATTTTCTTTTGCATTCATAGAGCATTAGGGCTCCTGCACACGTGCGTTGCGTTACTTGCAAAAAAGTACACGCACTAACACCACCATACCCTACACTACCACACATGCCGGGTCGGGAGCGTAGAGCTTGTCTCCGCTGGGGCGGTGCCGCGCTGGTGCGAAATACCTGGTAGGGAAAAACCCCGCTAGTGTTCGGTAGATCGGCGCCGAATATCGCCAGCCAGCGGGTAAAGACCACCGCCATTTCCAAGCAAAACATGCGTACATTTACGGGTCCAATTGCCCTAGTAGTTGAGTAACAATTGTTAGTGTTTATTTGATTGCAAGCAATCAGTTGACAGATAGGCCTCGGCTTAGGTATCTTTTCCACACTTCTCTGCCACGTGCTGCATGATATATTGCGGATACATTGTAGAAGAACACTGTAAAAGAGTACTGTACTTACGGTATTTTCAGCCCGATACCCATATTCTCTGGATACTTTTAATCATGTGATATTTTGATATTGAGCGACGTACATTTGTCAGAGCAGAGTTCAGCTGCTACGGAGCTCTGTCCATTGTTCTTCGCTGGACTTTTCGTTCGTAGTGTATTCGCCTGAGTACGTCACTAAAAATGCGGCTGCTACTGCTTGTCGTTTTCAAACCGCTGTCGCCGGCATCACGTGGCTCTCAAACGTCAAGCACAAACTTGTTTGTTACGATGTGGAGAAGACTCGCTATGAAAGTGCTGTTTTTGTGAGGTTTTGCATTCCGTGTAGTAGTTTTGGGACGATTGAACAACGATTGTGCACTATATTATTCAATAATATTGTTCTTAAGACGAAACAAGAAATAAAATTGATTTAAAGGTTTGCATTCAGTTAAATCTCGAAGCACTAATATATTAATTAAATTTAAAATGTTCTTCTAATGCAGGTGTTCTTAGAGTCGCAGCAAATAAAGACACACACTACACTGTCATCGAATTATTTGTTGTGATGCTTAGCTATTCAAAAACAAAGAAATAAATCTCTTACATTATATGGAATTTGGGGTTTTTCGTTTGCTTTCGTTGTATTTCTGAAATGTTCGTTCAACTGCTTTGTAGACACTGTTGAAATATTTTTCTGTCAAGAGTTTTATGGATTTTTAGGTTTCGTAGAGGATGATGACATCTGTTACTTATAGGGAGTCTGACACTGCAAAATGATAAGACAACTTCTTTGTAGTATTTTGCATTAAATTTTTGTCAATGTTAGTAGAATGCACGTTAATATTTTTTTTGATAAAACATTTTTCATAAGAACGTGTAGTAAATTACAATAAAGTTAATGAATTACAAGATTAAAAGGTCTCATTGATTCTTTTTGTTTTATTTGCCTCTGAGACATATTCCCACTGATTGGGAAAAATTCGTCTTCCCACAACAGTTTAACATAAAACATCCTTGATATTTTTTATGTATTTTATGCCATTTTTTAAAGAAAATAATTAAAGCGCATCATTCTAATTTTAACTATAAAAAATCCTATCGTTCCCTTTAGTCATTCTTTGCTTTCGTTCATTGATCTCGCGATTTCGTAATCGAAACGTTTCGATAAAGGCTAAGACCCGACCTCGAATTCTGTTTTTTAGAACGTAATTATTCACACAACATTGATAGCTTGTGAATATAGCTGCTAACAAAGGATAGACGTTAATTAACGTAATATATTCGAGCAGCAGCCTACCGCTAAAATTACTTCCTGAAAAGTGGTGATGTCATATGACTAGGTGCACAGAGTGCACACTGTACCGTTAAAATGTGATAAGCATTCTTTTTTCCCCTGGATCCACAATCGTATGGGAAAGAGTGTATTCTTTCTTTGACAATGCATTCACGCATACTTCGGGATAAATTGGAATAGCGTTGGTTTTTGACCCAAATTGTGAGGAAGTTTGAGCCATAACATACTTATGACCTCCCAAGTGTTGAGAAGAAAGGAAAAACATTAATGTTAGGTTGACCGACAGAGTGAAGATTCTACACAGATTTTCTCGAAATATTAAATTTTGAGTAGTATGAGAACAAAAGGATATGTAACTATAAATGTGGTCAATTCACGCGTTTCCTCTTTCCAAGTTTATTAATAGTAGTTACAAACTTATTAACGTTTACAGATTTAGCAACAATGATGTACTGTTTATAGCATTATTTTTATCAATGTAACCACTAGAATCAATTAATAACAGTTTGAAAAACATTTTCACATTTTCGACAATCGTCAAAACATCTCCAAAATTTATTTTACTTTTCAATGAGATTAATTTTTCACCAAGGTGATGCCCACGCCCTATTTAAGCGACTTTGTATTTTTGTTTATCGTGTAGGGAAATACTGCTTTTGCTATTTGCAATTTATCTGGTAGTAGAGATCTGGCCTATAATTCAATTGTGAGCTTTTTACGACATTGACATTATGTTTCGTGTTTTGGGATTGACGAGACGGAGTCATTTCCAGAAGATTACCCATATGTATTGGACAGAATTAAAGACTTGAGAGGGATTGAAGACTTAATTAGATGGAAATAGAATTTGCATGTGACTGATAGTATTGTGAGTTTATCAGTTAATTAATTTTCTTGCAGCGTATTGAGTTATTAGTGAACAGAAAGAAATGAAATCCCTTCCTAATTTGGGTGTTATGCCCAAACCGATGAATTTCCATGAAAATTTACGTTTGTTATATAAATTTCAGTCTCTTGTCGTCGGGCGAGGTGTGCGGACATGTGTTGTCAAGGTCGATTCCACGAGCGGGAGTCCGTGGCACTAGTGGCACGACGAAATCGCCCTTCCCTGGCAGTTCATTACC
The DNA here is from genome assembly GCA_031308135.1 of Acheta domesticus. Classification (NCBI taxonomy): domain Eukaryota; kingdom Metazoa; phylum Arthropoda; class Insecta; order Orthoptera; family Gryllidae; genus Acheta; species Acheta domesticus. The sequence goes on from JAHLJT010005437.1 coordinate 50,327,334, forward strand.
CCGCCACTAGAGACAACGCCATCCATATTGTAAAAGGGCGGGGTTACTAAGTTTACTTTCCAGACGCTAGTTGCGCAGATAAGCTCGTGGCATGCTACGGTAGAAGACCTTGACACCACTGCTTTACGTTCCATGGATAGAAGAAGGAACTTTTAAAAGCTTGGCACAGAATATTGCATCTGTCACTTTTGTCGTTTTCATTAGGAACTTGTGAAACACTTCTAACGAATTCCTAACGAACACAGGAACCTCCCTTTGCAGGTTTCTTAATCCATTCCCTTCCTCTACAATTATAACCTGCAGGATAAAAGTGTGGAATTTGGAAAATGCTATGTTGATTACCAGATAACTCATGTCGTGTAAAGAAAAGAACATCGATTTGTTTTAAATTGCTTTGTAGAGCAGCCTTCATTAATTCAGCGTTATTTGAAGGAGATTCAACATCATGGTTCACCATCATAAATCTTTTGCAAGCAATACGAAAGTAGGTACATCTGACAATTTACTTTATATTTTCTCCATTTTTAACCCGAGTGCGTGGTCGATGGCTGTCACGGACCTCAGCAGTGACAGGATGTGAGGTAATTGGGAATCAGGTGGAGAGCAATTGATACTGGGATTGAGAAAATTGAGAGTTGGTTCAGAGAAGGTGATACGACTTTTCGAAATAGGGGTGGGGTAATGAAGAAAGGAAAGAATTTCGAAATAGGGGTGGAGAAAGTACTGAAGATGAAACGGGTGGATATCGGAAGGAGGCTGCAGGGGAGTCGAGTTCATGATGTGTCGTGCAGCCTCACTACCGAGTGTTTATTTTTATTTGTTTATTTTTTCAAGTTTCATGAGAAGACTGTGACGTGAAATGTTTTTGTGAGCGGAAATTAATTTCAAAAAGTTGGATATTTGTTTCTCTCGGATGCAGTTTCAACTATTGGTTTGCTCCTTTATTTCTCTGCTGCTGACTGCCTGCTAAAGTTGATACCTATTTTCAGGCGAAATGTCTTTGTTTTCAAGTGAGCTGACATGCGCAACTTTACACGTCTTCATGTTGGCACTTCCTATTCTGTCTGTTGGTTTGTGCGTGAATTTGTCGATTTTTGAGGAGAGTTGTGGGGATCAGGAAGACGAGAAAATTATGTTGCACAATCTAACACTTTTTTTTTGAGTTGTAACTGGATGTGGTGTGTCTCCTCATGGGTGCAAGGCAGGGTTGCTCACTTGTAACCAACCGTGTCAGTAAAGGACGATCTCTTGTATCTTTCGGATATGTGGATATAAATTATTGTTTATATGAGTGACGGCTTTTAGAAGATCGTTTTTGAGGGTGTAGAGAGTTGGAAGAGAAAAACGAGAAGCCATGTCAGGAATGCGGTTCAATGAACATGAAATAGGGAAACATGAAATTGGGAGTGAATAGACTAGAACCCAAAGAAGAGCAACAATTATTTAAATTTATTGTGTGCGATTGGTGTTTATTCAATAAAATTATACATTTTAACACGATATGACGGCGAAAATTATACATTTTATTACGATATATGTAGACTATACTCCATAGTGAGTAGATGAAATATATTCACTGAAAATTGTCTTAAAAATATAGAACAAGATTTGAAGTACACTTTTAAAACTGTTAGATATTCCGTCCTTGTAACGTTCTAATCACGTCGTCACCCAGAAAATAATAAATAATACAGTAATTAAGTTATCACAATTAATGCCGAAAATAAATTCAACACTTGATAGCTTTTGACACAATCACAAACGCATTAAAATGAAGTTCGTTAAAATTTTAGCAATAGAAATTTTATTTCCGTCCTCTGAGTAGTGTACGTGCCTCTTTTTAGGAAACTAATTTTGTACGGCTTTATTTTTGCTGCTGTGGGCACCACTGGGCTCTTGTGTTGAAACGGCTTTGCAGCAGAAAAGCAGTTTCAGAGACCAAGGTTAACTGACGAAAACCGCTTTCTTTAATCTCTTCTTGCTGTAGTTCGTGTTATGATTAAATCAATACTTCAGCTGATTTTCAGTAAGTAACTGTTTTTTGTAACATTCAATATTACAATGTGAACATATCTGTAGAAGTACATTCCATTAGCTGTCACTCTCTTTTGGAACTATAATCAATAACCAGCAGGCACCCTGGAAACTCAGAACGAACATCGTTATATTGTTACATTACGTAAACATTTACATTGAAGTCTCATGACATTCATGTTTACAAATAATAACAGTTCGGGTTTCATTCTTCTAAATCATCTGTATAGTTGTTTTTATGCTTCATTTTTATTTATATTATTAATGATTATTTTAATTGCAAAAATATATATCACTCGCTCTTTAGACTGTATTCATTCTGAACCCAAAATAACCAAAGTAACTCTTATCAATTATATTGGGTAAATATAACGTTCTTCCATTCCATTCTGGTTTCGATATTTAAATTATAATTGAAAGGATTCGTTTCCAATGTATCTTTTCATATAATGTGGTGTTGAGCAGCTGTGTTTCTATCATATGCAGAGAAATCTCTGTTATCAATAGAACCGTTGTCACCACGGTGGCTATAACATTCGTTTTTCATGAAGCAGAAAATTAGTTAATCGATCAAATACTGTGTGTCCCTTTCTACATATTTTTTAAGATTAAACGAACTGATAACTTTTCATTTCGTAATCGTATTAATTTTTCATATATCGCCTATCGTATTTCCATGTAATTCGACTATGGTACTCGCACGAAAAATTAAATTAATCGTTTGGGAAGTATTGTATGAGCTTATGGAAATGACCCATTGCAATTATTATGTTCGCAATTTAAGAACTTATTCCACTTTTGCTAGTAGCCTCTTCGATGTACTGGCAAAAGTGCAATTTATTTTCAGTGCTGCTTTATGTTTAAATACTGACAATGAATTAACTCCGTGACAGATTGATTAGTGTTTCCGAGTGGTATACTGATAATGACATTATTCCCGTAAGTGTAGTGCATTTTATCGCTGGATGTTGTGGCAATCTCCTTCTGATGGATGGCGAGATCCGAAACAGACTTACACGTCGGCTTGCGATATTTTCGTCAACCAGGTATCTCCCACCGCCCCAGCCCGGGCAAGCTCCCGAATATGCACGTAAGGTGCATACCCAAAGGTATCCGGACACATGGCTGAAAATGACTTTCCAGTTCATGGCGCCCTCCATCGATAATGTTGGAATTCAATAGAGTGTTGGCCCACCCTTAGCCTTCATGATAGCTTTCACTCTCGCAGGCATACTTTCAATCAGGTGCTGGAAGTTTTCTTGGGGAATAGCAGCCCATTCTTTACGGAGTGCTGCACTGAGGAGAGATATCGTTGTAGTCGGTGAAGCCTGGCAAGAAGTCGGCGTTCCAAAACACCCCAAAGGCGTTCGATAGGATTCAAATCAGCACTCTGTGCAGATCAGTCGGGATGTTATTGTCGTGTAACCACTCCGCAATAAGTCATGCAGTATGAACAGGTGCTCGATCGTATTGAAAAATGCAATCGCCGTCCCAGAATTGCTCTTCAAACAGTGGGAAGCAAGAAGGTGTTTAAAACATCAACGTAGACCTGTGTCGTGATAGTGCCACTCAAAACAACAAAGGGTGCTAGCCCCCTCCATGAAAAACACCTCATCATAACACCTCCGCCTCCGTGTTCGGATACTTTTGATCCCATAGTGTACGTCGGAAGACGGTTGCCATGGTAGTGCCGTGCATGTAAGTGAAATGTATGTAAGTAAGTGGTAAGGAAGAAACAGGGAAGATTGCACGCCGTCCGTCGCCGGTTCGGTTGGTTACAGCTCCGGGATTCGCGTGGTGTTGATAGGAAAATCCACGGAAAAGTATCGGTCAGCAGCGGACCGCTAGAATTCTACTCCAGACAGCGGCTACATTCGACGTGTGTGACTTACTATGAAGTGTATTTGATGTACATTTTCTTAAATTCTGGGATCCCTACCCTGATTCATACACAAGTAGAAATATGAATACAGCCACAAACGAGTGTTTTTGGCAAACATTGGTAAGAAAATAGTAGCTCCCTTGTAATTAAAACTATTTGTAAAAGTAAAAAAGCTACATATTGTCCTTTGCCCTTCGTGAAGGAATTGATTTACTGTCGCTTAATCATGGATAACATAAATTTGAATAACTATGTTTTGAAAGTTCTAATTTTTCTCCTTTAATGAATCAAGTTCATTTAAAAAAATATAGAAACATTATTTATGACGGCCGATGATTCAACGGCATACACCGCAGATCTCAAAGATGGCAACTTACCGTTCAATTATATTTACAAAACAAGTCCAAATAAAATAAGAATATTTATTAGCAACAACCCAAAATAATAATTATATGAACATAAAGAAATGGAAAAGGAAAAAAAGAAACTTCAAAGAATTTAACAATTTTCTATCTCAATTCATTTGTACTTCCGCATACCAAAACGCTGTTCACATTCATCCATTATCTCACTTCTTTAGTCTGAAGCTTCCAACTCTCCAGCGTATCCAGTCCGTATTTACAATTACAATATTCAGTCTTAAATATTTGGAAAGGAAAAAAAGACATAAAAAACATTCTCCACTTTATACTCCGAACGTCCGTGCCAATCACCAGACTATAAAGCGTTTCCTTTTAACAGAACATCCATTTATCGTTTCTACTTCAATACGTTCACATCTCGCCTGTACTCCGGGACGTCCAACTTTTGTCTGCTTGTTGATTCTTTACTCATTTAGCAGCATCTCTGTTGCCTTGGTTTTCAACACATCATCAGTCCTAGGCAGCCGGGCGCCCACAAGAATACCTTCTGAATATTCGTTCTTCATGCCATATTGACTCGTTACAATATTATCCACTAAACTCTAGAAAACGTGCAGGGCTGTCTTTGGCAATTTACCGGAACGCGAGTGGTGACTATCAGCTTTCAAGCGGGACTGCATTTCGTGGTAATGGTGATGTATATTATAAAGGCGCCGCGTGGTGGTTCACCAAAATATTTGATTACTTAAGTGGTGTGGTAATGGTGACGTTTAGAGTGGTGTCTGGCAGTGACGTAACTACATGTTTTAGATGACTAAGCTTTGTGGTAATGCTGATGTATAGGGTGAATACACCTAGTGGTGGTTTACCAATATTTTCGGTGACTGAATCGTGTGGTAATGGTGATGTGTAGGGTGGTGTCTTGCAGTGATGGAACTGAGTTTTTTAGATAACCGTTTTTTTTTTGTAATGGTGATGTATTGGGTGAAGACACCTGGTAGTAGTTCGCCGATGGTTTTGATGTGGTAATGGTGACTTGTAGAGTAGTGTAGAGCAGTGAGGGAATTGGGAGTTTTAGATGACTGCGGTTTTATGGTAATAGTGATGTATAGGTTGAAGACGCCTAGTAGTGGTTCACCAATATTTTGGTGAGTCGTGTGGTAGAGATGATGTGTACCGTCGTACCGCTTGGAGTTGGATTTCGGTTTTTGTGCTTGAGGATATTCTTTGTGTGGGAGGGAGTGATGGGTTACAGCTGGAGTTGTGATGTGTTGAGTCCGTAGGGCCACAGATCGTTAACATCGGTCGAGGACACGAGAAAGAAATGAAAGAGGAGCCATGTCTGAAGAGGAGTTTTTAATTCAAAGTTCCCCAGCCTTATTATAATGATTGTTACAAAAACTTATCTTAATCTTATATACAACGCCTCGTGGAGTAAGCAGATACATGGTTGAGTCTTATTGAAATCTGCTCCTTTTATAAATCGGATGATCTATGATGAATCTGCTTCTGTGCTTGTTTTCTTAGTCGTTCTATATTAATTGAGTTTTTTCACTTTTTTCTCCGAAGTGGTAAATTTCCGTTTTTTCCATATTTATATTCCATTTGCTTTTTAGTATCAGTATGTTCCTAAATCTGGAATGCTTTCCATATCTTACATCCTTGTATACCAACATTGGGTAACTTTTTCACTGGCATTTAAAATCTAAGGAAAACACATGGTGATTATTTGATTGGATGCATGCTTTTTTCCAGCATGAAGCAGCATGAATTACGTGTAATAAAATTCTGTTTGTTTACGTCCGAAATATGTCTCTGAACAACACTACAAATGTTGGAACTTGGAGAACCCAAGCAAAATAAGAGAAATTACGTTTAGAAAAGATTTAGACAGCTTAAGTAATTTGAGATGCAGTTTCTTTTTATATTCACCGCAAATAAGCCTTTTTGCGGTAATACATATGTAATACTTGTGTATATTTTTCATGATTATTATGCAATACAATTTTACCAATTTTGGTGAGAGGACAATTATTTTGCAATTTATCACATTGTCGTAAAAGCAAATACTGCATTTGTTGTAGCGTCAATGGTTTATATATACATTTGTTTTCTTATATTACGTATCATCAAATGCAACTTTTATTGGAACTTTCTATATATAGAAATATTGAATAGTGAACTGTAGCAAGTTACAGTATGTGAACTTGGGGGAGCCACAGGCCCCTAAGCGGACGTGTTGCTCGCAGTTTCAGTGATAGTCTCCATCATTTTCCTGGAGATTATCGCGGGTACGAGTGCTTTGGAAACTATCGAGAACTCTCCGACTCGCAAAAGAGGGATTTATCTGGAAATTTTTATAGCACTCTTATTAAATAGGACTATTCAACGAATGATTTTGTGACAAATAGAGTTCCAAAGTACGCAAAATATCGAAAATAATTTAAATCTGTGTTAAAATTAAACAGGTTACGTTATATATACTACATATGCAGTTTATTGCACATCGACACAGCAATCGATACTTTCCTCCCCCTAAGATCGATGAGTCGCAGCTTATGATAGAGCGGTATGAAAAATTGGATAGAAAAAAACGAGAAACGTATTAACTATGACGGATCAATGATAGTACGTTTTGTAACATCAAATACTATATTTGTTGTAGCGTCTGTTATTAATTTAATAGGTTGTTATAATATATTTTGAATATGCCTACATTTCGTATCATAAATGCAATCTTTATTGGTATTTTCTAAATATAGAAATTTTGGAAAATGATCTGCTGCAACCTGGGCGCCCTCAACGCGCCAGTAGTCCGCTATTTTAATACGCTCTTCCACCAGCCGCCTAGAATTTATCAAACAAAACTCTTGGAATCGACTAGCATGTTGAATTATCATCCAAGTAGTGGTGCCGTTGGTCGCGAAACAATTATTTCACATTTTATTGCATGTCGTAAAATCAATTGCACTCGCGATTGGATTATAGGTTTTGTACTCGTACTATGTATGTTGTAGCGTCAGTGGTTATTTTCGAGTCCATTTCATTCAGTTGAGATATTGAAGCCATATTTTCTTGAAAAAGGTACATTATATCGAGTGGAATTTTAATTGGAACTTTCTAAATATTCTAGAAATATTAAAAAGTGTTCTGAGACAAATGAAGCGATTGTAACGGGCCCGTAGTAGATAAAGAACAACATTTTAAAATTATTCCAGTCTAAGTAATGAATATGCGATTGAAACAAAATAAATTTTATACTTTTAATTGTATCATTAATGTATTACATTTATTTACAAAAATTAGTGAATTACGAGCTTATCGAAAGCTACTTCAGGCCGGCAAGTTTCGCCTTCAAATGGTGTCGCAAGGGGCAGGTAAGATTACATTCGGCATATCTTGGGCATACAAGTGTTACCTAAAATGTTCATTATTCTGTTCGAACACATGTTATTCTAAAAGGAACAAAGAAGAGAAGTACATAATCAATAATGTTTTCGAATTTAATTTTAAACTAAATTATTTGGGAACGTATTGTCAGTCTGAATAAATGCAACGGATTTATAACCAACTTTCTTCTACAAATAGTTTTTCCTTTTAGAATAATAAATTTGTAGAGTAACGAAAAAAATTTATTTTTATTTGTATTTTTTTGAAACTACGTCCAGATGTTTGTGGGGAAAAAAGAGAAAATCGCCATAAATAGAAAAGACATTTTTCTGAAAAATCCAGTTGATGACGGGATGACGGGTGAGTAACTTAAATACATAAATTGTTTTATTAAACGATACATAAGAATATATCGATCACATCCAATATCTGTTGTAACTACCCGATTGTGGTCGCGCCTATAGTACGACAATGTGCGTTTCAGAACGATACTCACTTTTGGGTACTTAAATCTAGCAATACACGATATTGCCAACAAACATAGGAAAGGAAGAGCTTAATGAATGTTTTGTAATCTGAAATGTAAAATAATCCGGTACATTTCAGATAGAGGGACTTTAGTCGTAAATGTGAATTAGCAATTAAAAGTATCGTGGTATCATTATTTCAGATATTTCTAAAATATTAAATTCATAAAAGTTATATTTCCAATAGGACATATGTCATATAAAACTGTAAACAATTTAAATTTTTGAAAAAAAAATTAGAAACCGAAGAGAAGGGGAGATTTTTTGTTTCATTACAAATGGAGCATATTGTAGGTTCGAAAAAAAAAACAGTTTAGAATAGCGTGTTAATTCGAAAGTGTTGAGCCACTTAGTACATACAGCAAGAAAACAAATATAGTTAGGTGGTAAAAAAGTGTATATAGTGACATTTTTCTCCAGTAACTTTCATATCCTTTTCTCGGAGTCTCCTTAGTTTAAGAAATAAGCTCGATTTAACGACGATTAAAATAAGTTGATCAAGCGTTGTACCGATTTAATCCACAACGGATGCAAATATTTAAAGGAAATTTTGTGTATAGAACCCTTTCATTCTTCTGTAGTATTCGTAAATTCCTATTTCGATTCTGCTATATGGGAGACTGTTAGCACATTTTTCGCGACGCGGATAAAGTTGCAGTGACTTCCGCCCACCTGGGCACTCTTTGTGGTCTTTCCGCCAAGTTATGGGAGTTCCATGCTGCACCAGTGTGTTATGGGGGCGCGAACACAAAATTCGCGCGTCCCACTCCAAAAAAAAAATAAATTACTTAATTAAGAAATTAATTAATCATTGTTCCCCCCGCGCCTCTACGCATGGAATGTCCACTTCCGCCATGCGGCTTCAGCCACGCAGTCACCGACGACGGCGACGGCAATGACGTCATAGAGCGTGTTGGATGTGGCAACAAATGGAGGTTGCACAAAATTCTAGCCACGTTGGACCACGTGATCCCGCGGCAATCCCCTCCCCGCCCACACGCACACACAACATACAACGCAAGCGTGCGAGCGTGTGTGTGTAGCCTCCGACAACGACTGGAAACGTGCGGGGTTGGGCATCGCATTGTCATCGAAGACTCGCAATTAAAAACGAAAAAACATTGATTTGAAAAGTAGCATTGAAAATCATGATAAATACTGCGAAGAATGATACTCGCACAGAATTCTAACCATGTTGCACCGCATGGTCCCGGGGCAACGGCCAGACTGCTCGTCACGCGCGTGTGTGAGAGAGATGTGTGTGTGTAGCCTCCGACATCAACTGAAACCTGCGTGTTGGACATCGCATTGTCATCGAAGATTCGCAATAAAAATCGAAAAACATTTATTTGAAAAGTAGCATTGAAAATCATGATAAATACTGCGAAGAATGATACTCGCACAGAATTCTAACCATGTTGCACCGCATGGTCCCGGGGCAACGGCCAGACTGCTCGTCACGCGCGTGTGTGAGAGAGATGTGTGTGTGTAGCCTCCGACATCAACTGAAACCTGCGTGTTGGACATCGCATTGTCATCGAAGATTCGCAATAAAAATCGAAAAACATTTATTTGAAAAGTAGCATTGAAAATCATGATAAATACTGCGAAGAATGATACTCGCACAGAACTCTAACCATGTTGCACCGCATGGTCCCGGGGCAACGGCCAGACTGCTCGTCACGCACGTGTGTGAGAGAGATTGTGTGTGTAACCTCCGACATCAACTGAAACCTGCGTGTTGGACATTGCATTGTCATCGAAGATTCGCAATAAAAATCGAAAAACATTTATTTGAAAAGTAGAATTGAAAATCATGATAAATACTGCGAAGAATGATACTCGCACAGAATTCTAACCATGTTGCACCGCATTGTCCCGGGGCAACGGCCAGACTGCTCGTCACGCACGTGTGTGAGAGAGATTGTGTGTGTGTAGCCTCCGACGCCAACTTAAACGTGCGTGATGGACATCGCATTGTCATCCAAGATTCGCAATAAAAAACGAAAAACATTGATTTGAAAAGTAGCATTGAAAATCATCGATAGGTTGACTGCCACAGCATTTTTGCATCACCTTACCGTGGGGCCACAACATTTTTAATAATGAAACATGTGTGTAACAATTTATTTTACATCTAATCATACTAAAAAATATTATTAACACGATATATCTCATTAATTTAAAAAAATATGTGAGTACCACATATGGTACTGATGGCTTTAAGTGAAGTGTGAGAACCAATTTTGATACTAATGACCCCAGTCTTCAACTTCACTTATGGTGTTATCCTCGCATTAGTTTTCAAATATTAACACAATCTTCCTATTCCCACTTATATAACGTATTTTACGGCTTCATACATTCTTTACAACGTTTGGGAAAATGGGCAAAGTGAATTTGGGAAAATAAATCGTCAATCTAAATACGTTTATTTATCAGACATTTAACATCTAAATAGCATTGAAAAACTAATAAAATTTTATAAAAATCTACATAAATATTACATTCATTAGAGACTAGTTGTACCGTTAAACTGAATGCATTGCAAAATAACAGGAAGAGAAACATTCAATGCACTTTGTAGAGTTTTTTGCGTGATTTTCTGTGCTTTGGTCGTTCCTCCTCCTTCACAATTAATTTTATAGCATCTTGAACACTAGTTCCGGTTTTCCTTCTTTCGTAATTCGTGTTGAGTCGGAGGTGGTTTTCGTTGGCTTACTTCTACATTTTTTTCTGTAAGTTCCTTTACAACGTTTTCTTTGAATTATGTGATTTTCATTGAATGCCCTGTCACGCATTTGTAAACGTAAAGAGTATTTACAAGTGATGTGTTAGAAGTAAATACAATGCAATTTTTTGGTACCATTTTACAGATCTTCTTAATGGTGAAGAAAATGATCCCATTTGATCTCCATAATCTATATAAGATTTAGCATTGTTGTAATCAATGGTAGCTACAGACTTTATCTTCTTCTTACCGCATCTCACATTTACGTATTGTTTCATTTCCATGTTTAGTAGTTAACATCAGCACATCCCTTTTGTCTTTCCATTTTATAACAAGTACGTTTTGTTCATTTATTCTTGGAATGACCTCTCCTGTTTTAAATTTAGCTGTAACAACATCTCTAGAATTTGGCCTCCGATTTTTATTTAATGTGCCAACCAGATGAGTGATATTATCACCAAGTGTTTTTTGCAAGCTTCACACTTGTATACCAATTATCAGTGTATAATGTTCTGCCAAAATTTAGGTATGGCTTGATAAGTTCCATCAGTACTTTTGTGGATACATCTTTGCCCTTTTCCTTTTCTTTACCTGCATAGATTTTGTAAGTGATGGTGTAGCCTTCTTTCACGCATAGTTGAAAAACTTTTATGCCATATCTATGATGTTTGTTCTTCAGGCATTGCCGAAAAACTAATCGCTCTCAAAATGACACAACCGATTCATCGATGCACACTTCAGCCTTTGGAGTTATTACCATTTTAAACTTTTCATTCATTAGTGTCACTAAATTAGCAATTTTGTGAAGTCTGTATCCTGCCAGCATTTTCGAGTTATCAGCACAACGAAACATCCTTAGTAAAGGTTCAAATCTGTTCCGTGACAAAGCGTTCGGAATGTTTGATACATATGTCATCCTGCCGCCAATAATGAACCATAGAGGGCATTATATTTGGACTCATCCATATAACAATGCCTAGAATTTTTTATCTCTGAGGAAGTGCAATCAATCCATTTTAATACTCTGGAGTGTGGAGTTAAATTATTAATTAGACATTGATGGGCGTATATATTAGTTTCCCTTACAAGAAGTTGTATAACATCATCGTCTGGAAAGAGAGTATAAAAATCAATGCGTGATGCATCAATCATTGTCTGAATAATATCAGGATTAATCCCAACTTGTCATTCGGATTGAAAATGTAATTATTAAATGTACAAGCAATATCAATTGATTTCCAAGTGTTGCTAGTACTGATTTGGGGACTTAGGGGATCATTACCATTATCAACGTCATCCACATCTGAGAGATCTTGGGACCCACCAGATATTCCAGGTTGTTTGCACATAACATCAGGTGCTTTTTTCACTGTGCTCGTAATTATTCTTCTTCTGTTAGATGTGCGAGGGTTTTGCTATTCTTCACTCTCGTCAAGACTTTAATTTGCAATGGAAAAATCTGGATCATCATCCGAATCATTACTAAAAATTTCCGTAACATTATCACTGTCATAATTGCCTAATATCGAGCTCCGCATACTCTCATTTAACCATTCCAAAATGTACTCGTTTTCGTCTTCCATGTCCACAACTTAATACACAAAACAAAATTGCTTCTCACTTCAGCAAAAATTAGATGTGATGGACTGAAACAGGCGTGAAATAATCTATGTGCAATATACATCAATTATACTGTTGTGAAGCAAAACAACAATGGAAAACATCCGCGCTGATCACAGAAACAATGTGATTACATATTTTTTTACGTTTGTTAATCATTACATTTCATAAATTTTATTCCACTTCGTAATTATCAACAACAAATACATGCATATGTTTTTAACACCAAGTATCAGATATGATAATCGTGACCACCGGCAAACACTCTGTGAGTGCCAGATGTACTCATGACAGTCAATCTGTTAAATACTGAAACGAATGATACTCGTATACAACTCTAGCCATGTTGCATCGCTTGATCCCGCGGCCACCACCAGACTGCTTGTCGCGCGCGCGCGCGCGTGTGTGAGTGCGAGTGTGTGTGTGTGTCCTCCGAAACTGCGCTCGGCGTGGCACCCCTTCCCCCGCTCCCCTTGGGCGTCGGCGGAGGCAACATGGCGTCCGAGCGACGCGGGGGTGGGCGTGGCGGGGCGGGGCGCGGGGTGCACGTTCACGCAGCCCGGGGGCCTGACCACAGAGCGCGCGCCGGGGAAGGGAGGGGAAGGGCGGCGGGGGCGGGGCCGCTGCCGCGCGCAGATAGTGTAGCCGGTGTGCCATTATTCCTGAGGTCGGCTTCCTCCCCCCTCCCCCTCCCTTCCCCTGCCTGCTTCTCTTTCGCTCCCTCTGCTGCCGGCAACGCTGCTGCTGCCGCCCTAGCCCATGCCTGCGTCGATCTTGTCTGCTCCGTGGCCGCGCCACCGCCTCCGCTGCCCTTGCCGACGTCTCCTCTTCCGACGTCCTCGCCGACGTTGAAGTCGGCAGATGGGGAGACGAGGACGGTGAAGGCCTTGGTGAGGGAGTCGTCCGTTTGCCGACCATGCTAGAAAGTCCGCACTCCTCGTCCGTTGGGGTGGTCGGCATATGGGGAGACCGGGGTGGCGATGGCTAAGGCGACGTCACATTTGCCGACCACGGTAGACTCCGCACTTTTCATCACAACCTTCGTTGGGATGGACGGTAGAGAGGGAGGCGAAGGCCTTGACAAAGGAGTCGTCTGTCCATTTGCCGACCACGCTAGAGACTCTGCACTCCTCGTTTGTTGGGATGGTCGGCAGATGGGGAGGCCGGGGTGGCGAAGGCCTTGGCGACTTCTCATTTGCCGACCACGCTACAGACTCCGCACTCCTCTTCACAACCTTCGTTGAGATGGTCGGCAAATGAGACTGGGGTGGTGAAGACGTTGGCGACGAAATCGTCTCTTCATTTGTCGACCACGCCAATGCCTCCGAATTCGTGGTTACGGTTTCTGTTGGGCACGGCGGAGGCCCCACCAGCGATTTCCCTGCCCTCGCCAACGTATGTGGCGTCCTCGCCTCCGCCCCCACTACAGACCCCTTGCCAATGCTTTCACCACTCGTCTCCGCCGCCTTCGTTTACCCTGATCTTTGCACCTCCCTCGCTACCGGTTTGGCCAACTTTGCGAGCACCCTCGCCATTGCCCTCGTCCACCTTCAGCATCATCCAACTCACGACCTCGCTCTACCGCACTCGCCGACGTTCACAATCTTCACCGACTTCTCCGCCGTCGCATCCTATCCTGCCACAGTCTTCCGGTCTCCATCTGGATATTACCACCCCTTCTCCACCAACACCACCCCTACCATCTTTCCCTCTCAAACCCTCACCATCCCCATCTTATCAAACCATTATCAACAATACGCTACTGCCATTACCTCGTCCAGAAGCACCCCCTTCCATCTCTTATCTCTCCCTCATCAAAATCTCTACCTCTCCTCCCACCACCACCCAATCTGACGGTACCATTACCAATTACACCTCTCCTTCTATCGCTGCTTCCACATTCCTTACCACCGCCCCTCCCCCGTCTTCAATTCGATCTTGTCCCTTCACTACCACCCTCAATTACCTCCCTTACCATCGCCAACACTTCCTTTTCCATCCCAACGTATCACGCCAATACTAACTACAGCAACTGCCATATCCGCTTCCCTAACCCCTGCGTTTACCTTTCCCTTCTTCCGCTGATCACCCATTCACCACCACCTTCCTATAATCTTCACCATCTCTACCCTCTACACACGCCTTATCACACCATTACCTTCTACATCTCTGCCGCCATCGCCGCATCCACAACTTCTTTGTCACTGCCCCTCCCATCTCGAACCAGATCATACCACCCCCTCCTGCCTTGCCGTCGTCTCCACGCCTCGCCTTCGCCACACTTTCACCACTCCTCCCTCTCTCTCTCTCTCTCTCTCTCTCTCTCTCACCGCATCCACCCGCACGTCGCCGTCCCAGCCGCAGCCTGTGCAAAGCCCGAATTTATGCGCGGCGGCCAGCGGACCCTACGGGCTGCGACGCGGGCCGGGGGGACGACGGTGGTTGTGGCGGAGCCAGCAGCAGCCGCCCCCGCCGAAGCGGAGCAAGAGAGAGGGGAGGGGCGAGGGCGGCGGCGGCGGAGAGATTGGGGGAGAGCGCGAGGAGAGGCAAGGCAAAGGCGAGGCGAGTCGAGGCGAAGCAGGGAGGCCGCGAGGCGAGCAGAGTTTGCAGAGCGGAGGGGAATTTATTAAGCTGAAGTTACAGGGACCGCGACAGAAACACGGGCTCGCGGGGCTGCCGGAGTCCCCCTCCCTCCCCCCTCGCCCCCTTCTGCCAGCCCCTCCGGTCTCCCCCTGCCTCCCCCCCACCTTCCGGATCCCGCAGCGCCACCCCGCCACTCCCCGCCACGCCACGCGCTCCGGAACACACGCCGCGCCGCTGGCGCACAAGGCGAGCGAGTATCTCGGTGCAGTTGGCTAGGACCTTCAGACGTTTCTCCCCGGTGTTCTGGACCTTCTGTTTCCGATACTATTGGCAACACCATCAACATTATCGTTTCAGCAACTCCACTGCCTATCATCGCCATCACTAACTTCTTTGCTACCCCACCACTATCATTTCTACTATCAATGCCGTTTTCCCGTCCCCTCCCCTTCCGTGCGCCGCCGCGCCGCTGGCTTACAAGGCGAGCATCTCGATGGAGTTGGCTAGGACCTTCAGACGTTTTTCCTTAGTGTTCTAGACCTTGTTTCCCATACTATTGACAACACTATCAATTGCATTATCGTTTCAGCAAGTTCACCTCCTCATCGCCATCACTACCACCGTCGCTACCCGACCATTATCATTTCTACTGTCACTGCCATACTGATCATCAGCAATGCCACCTCCTATCATCTACCACCGTTGCTAGTCCACCATCATCATCATCTCTACTACAACTGCCATTCGGCCCCGCCCCCTCCTCTTCCGTACCCCGCAGAGATGCTCCGTCCCGCCCCGCCACGCGCTCTGCTACGTCTTCGCCACACGCTGCGCCGCTGGCTCACAAGGCGAGCATCTGGACGGTGCAGTTGGCTAGGGCCGCCAGAGGACACGTTTCAGCTCGTTGTTCTAGACCTTGCTTTTACAATACTATTTACAACACTATCAACGGTGATGGTGTAACGGTCAGCGTATCGGACTGTTATTTCCAAGTTTGCGGGTTGAAACCCGATCAAATCCGTGTATTTTTATGGGCGAAAACATCCTTTGGAAGGGAAGTAAAGCCGGCTGTCCCATGTTAGTAGATTTACTGCATGTAAAAGATCCTCAAGCCTAAATGACGCATCTGAGCTAAATTCAAGTCGCATGTTTCGTCGCCCAAGGAGGTAGATGGTAAAAAAAGCGTAGCGAAATTTGCGTGGTCAGATGGAAGAGCAGGCCTCATGAACTAAGCCTCGCCACGTAAAATAAAGTAATTCAATTCAATCAACAGCATTATTGCCACAGCCATTCCACCACCTATCTTCACCTTCGCTATCACCCCCCACCATCGTCAACTACCATCTCTGCCGTTCACCCCCTCTCGAGATCTCGAAGCTTCGCCACGTCACGTGACGCTACGCTCCTCCCCGCAAAGCGCTCCGGAAGGCATGCCGCTGACTTACAAGGCGAGCGAGTATCTGTGTAGATTAGGCTAGGGCCTTCAGAGGACTCCCCAATATTCTGGCCCTTCTGTTTCCAATACAATTTGGTAAACTATCAGCAGCAGTGTCAAAGGTATTCCTCCAACTAGCACCACCACCAATATCATCACTTGCGTTACCACCCTCCGACAGGGACGGATCTAGCCGATTATTTGGAATGGAGGGTTCGTAGATTTTTCTTAAATAATAAACATGTTTGTTATTATATTATGTATTGATTATGTCCTGTACATATGATGCTATACAATATTATTGTTTAAATTATTACATAATTTGGACATAAATATTTAAATCAATTTTGCCAAATAAAGGAAAGTAAATGAAAACTAAGCCATTTGGGGGTGGTGCATTGGCCCCCATGGCCCCCCTGTGAATCCGCCAAAGCCCTCCGCATCATCACCATCTCCACCACTTTTATCACCACTTCCATCCATCGTCAAAACCTGACCTGCCACCCCTGAATTCCCTGTGACGAGTAATTGTGTAGGTGCAATTGCTTGTTGTAGGTTGGCAATATTAGTTCTTTGGGAGAACTCGTTCCTTTTGGGTTTTCTGGCCCGTTTCGTTCCAATATTACCAACAGCATTATCGTCATGGCCATTCCATCCTTACCCTCACCGCCATCGGAACCACAAATGTCACTACTCCTACCATTATCACCGTCACTATCACTTCATCACCACCTCCACCCCCTCTGTCATCAGAGCCTCAAACTGCTGCCCCCACATTCCCTATGACTGTGAGACCGAACGATTGCCTACTAGAGTTGCCTGATGCGGGTGGATAATTCTAGTCCTCTGAGAGGACTTTTTCGTCCTTGGTATTCTGATAAAATAATTTAATAAATATTTGAGACTTTATCAACAACATTATCATCACGGCTATTCCACCCCCTACATCGCTATAATCGCCATCATCATCATCATCCACATCACCATCATGATCAGCCTAACCTGCCGCCTCTGCATTCGCTGTCACTGACCTTAACAATAAGGGATTGTACAGGTGTAGTAGCGGGGCGCAGGTGGGTAATTCTAGTCCTTTGTAAAGATGTATATATTTCTCGTCAAATTGCAGCGGAGACATTGCAGTTTATAGTGGTTAAAGGATCTTGAATATAATTTCGAATTTGCCGACGTTATTAGCAGTTAAAGTTACATTTTCATATTTTTAATTGGCTAAAACACATTTGGTGCGGTAGTAGAAATAGGGACCGTCTTACCAACAAGTCTGACGTTGGATTGCTTTATAACGTTTAGTTTCTATTTTCATGATCTGTAACAGACGTTTAAACAAGTTTTCAGTCTCTCTTCTCATTAATATTAATCAGAAAACTAATATTAAATTATCGTCTTACCTTCTTTTGAGACCTTCAATTGGCGCAGGACAAAAGTTTCGGTTAAAATCTTCTGATATATTTATAAAAGTCCCTTTTTCACCCAATGACTGATGTTTAAAACTAGCTGTACTGTCTGTTTGTGGGAAGGAAATATTATTATTATTAGTCTGTAGCAATCCCGTTAAGAGCAAAGGCCTCCTGCAAGCAGGGTACATATTTGGATTGATGGTTTTCATAATTGAATTATATACACTACGCTAATAATTTTCTCCAAATTTCTCTGCCTTTAGCTGCTCTCGCCCAGGTATTTCCACACTTTTTCTTAAAGGTATCGTGCCATCTTGTGTGTTGTCTCCCTGGATAGCGCCAAACCTCCATAGGATCCCATTCTGTTGTGATGTAGGTCCTGCGTTCTGAGTCCATCCTCATAACAGGTCCACACCATTTCCATGTCAGCCGCCTTGCGTGAGTTGCTGCATCAACGATATCTTTTCTGCTCCTTATGTGAGTGTTTTTAATTCTATCTTTTAAGCTGACTTGCAGGATTTTTCGTTCCATCTTCCTTTGGCATCTCTGATGTTTGATAATATGTGCTTCTGTTGGTGACCATATTTGTGCTCCATGGCAAGGAAGTACGGACTTTCTTATTCCTCTTATAGGTACAGCGTGGCAAAATCTGTTTCATCGGCGTTTACACTCATTCCTTATTTCTCAGCAAAGTTAAATGTAATACCAGTTATATTTTCTGTTGCCCATTCTTGTAATTGTTTTGATGACTGAATTTGACTATCAGAAAAAAGTTAAATTAGCTCGAAACGCTAATCACATTAACGTGCCCTCTAAATCATCGCTATACTTCGGCTATTTTTCTTGGCGCACGGGGGTATGTCAATAAAATGGAATATCTCACGGTATTTCTCGTCGATCTCGGTTGTGCCGCTACGAATCACATGATCGCGACTGTATCGAGCAGTGTAGGTGATTATGCGACTCCTGGCGGCACAACGGAGAACGACACGAAATACCGTGAGATATTCCATTTTGATGACACTTCGTACGCCAAGTAAGAAAAACCGAAGTAGACACTCACTCACCTGGTATTGTAAAATCTTTATCTTTAAGACATAGATTAAGGATATTATACTTATTTTAATATTGCACTCCTACTCCATCTGAAAAGTAAAAAACTTTTCTCATGTTTGAAATTTTAGATTTCAATAATGGTATTATCTGCTTTTGGAAATAATACAACTGCAGTGTTATGGATTAAATTGTCAGATATAATGACAAAATTCATTGGAATAATGGCTTGTTCTTCGCTTCGCCGATAATAGGAAGTAAATTGATGTCTAGTAGCTTGAGGATTGTTGCAATGTATTCATTGTACACTGTCTTGAATTGTGAATGCGTACTTCTCCAAAAAGTTCCGCTACTACAACCACTCAAAACAAAAATTTTACGAACAATATCTACACAGTACATTTCTTGCCCCATGATTCTACATTGTTGAGCTTATTGATGTCGTGAACCGTTTAGATGATACGAAGTCCATCAATTTGATGGGACACCCGGTATAAATATAAATTTTTGCCTTCAAAAATTTGTTTCAGATACATGTAAAACGTTTGAGAATCAATCACTAAATAATAAAAGGAAGATTTACAAATGACAAGCATATATATATATATATATATATATATATATATATATATATATATATATATATATATATATATATATATATAGTCAAACCTGGATAAGCGAGAGTTCAAGGGAGCACAATCTCATTCTCGCTTATAGAGGTTTCTCACTAACCCGAGTTTCTCGCTAATGCAGGTACATGGGTAGCGTTTCTCTCTTATATGGGTACGCAGCAATAAGTCACAGCAAGTACGAATGTAGTAAATATTTATTATGATAAAATTATGTGCATGACATGCACAACATATATTATGTACATAAGTATATATTTTTAAATGCTTACGAAAACAAAACAAAAATTCATGTACTACTATGTAATTTTATTTTATTTAGAACTTATTTGCACTCAAAAAAATTCGTCAATTTCGTTTGGGTTTCTGTTTTTGTATTTTGAATGTTTTTCTCTAACTCATAAATTTTGTCAAATATTGCTTGATCAACAACCGCCGCGTATTCAAAGTACTGATGCACCGTCTCCAACGCATTCAAAGCTAGCTTCATTGGAATGATCTTTATTTCTGTTTCCGGAATCTGTGCCTCGTCTTCACTGTCATTTCCAGCAATACAGGTGTTCACACAATTCTTAACGATATCGTCGTCGGTTAGTTCTCCAGCGGTAGTTACGTCGTCGTCAATTTGAACGAAATCGTCGAAGCTCGGCATTAACATATTGGATTCGTGAGACACAAGCTTAGTCCATTCCTCGTTGCTAGGTCCAATTTCAGCATCATTTTCATCTGGCAGGCCTTGTTCATCTGTACTTTTCCAAAACCCAGCTTTCTTGAAGCAGTTTTTGACAGTAACGTCACTGACTAAGTACCATGCTTTTCTAGCAAATTTCATAGCTAGAAGTACGTTAATGTCAGGGCTACTGTTTTCTTCCAGACTCGTAAGAATATGTTTAACGACTTCTCTGCGATAAAAGCGTTTAAAAGTGTGAATGATGCCTTGATCTAATGGTTGGAGTTTACTAGTGGTGTTAGCAGGTAAAAACATTACTTTTACGTTTGCAAGTGTTGGTAAGTCCGTATGGGCAGCACAGTTGTCAATGAATAGCAGAATTTTTTTTCGGTTTATCTTCATTTGTTTGTCAACTTTTTTCAACCAATCTTTAAATAATATCTTGGTCATCCAAGCCTTTGTATTATTGGCATAATCAACGGGTAGAGTCTTGACACCTTTAAAACATCTAGGTCGCTTTGATTTCCCGATGATGAGAAGTGGGAGTTTGTCCGTACCACTCATGTTTACACACTGGAGAAGTGTAAGGCGTTCCTTGCTTTGTTTTCCTCCATGGCATTTTTCGCCTTTAAACGTAAATGTTTTATCCGGAAGGCACTTAAAAAACAAAGCAGTTTCATCCGCGTTGTAAATATCGTCTGGTTCATACCCTTCTAAAAGATTTGGCAGATCATCAGTCCACTGGTTGCACACACCTTGGTCCACAGATTTACTTTCTCCAGCTGCTTTTTTGAAAGCTATGTCATGACGCCTTTTAAAACTCTCTAACCAGCCGTTGCTAGCAGAAAAGTTCTGGATTCCCAGTTTTGTAGCAAACTCTTTTGATTTTTCTTTCAACAAAGGTCCATCTATGGGGATATTCTTATCGAGAGTTTGTTTTATCCATTCCAAAAGGCACTTTTCGATATTGGGAAATTCAGAAACTCTAGTCCTCTTAATATTTCCATGTCCATCAGAGCACTCAGACTTTATAGAGTCTTTTGATTTAATAATTTTATAATAGGTGGATTCTGGAAAATTAAACTCCCTCTGAATTTCATTTCGCGATTTTCCGGATTCAAACGCATTCACTATTTTAAGTTTATCACTTAATGACAGTACTTTAATTTTCCGTTTTGACATGATGCAGAACAGAACTTTCCTTCGCAATTGAAAACTATAAACTGAGTAAGTCTGACAAACAGGACGGTACACAGGCACACGTGTCCATTTGAAAAGAATGCGATAAAATAACAACAATAAAGTTATTTAGTTCCACGAAATAGAATAGGAACAATATTGACGAGAATACAAAAACAATGGTAGGAAGTTCCACGAAAGTTAAGAATGAGTCATAAAATAGCACATGTTAAATTTGTAAATAAAGCTCGACTGTCGCTTATAGAGGTATAGATAAGTAGCAGTCTCACTTACGGAGGTCTATGAGGGAAAAACGACTCTCTCTTACAGAGGTTTCTGTTTCTCGCTAATAGAGGTTTTGGGAGCTTAAAATGACGGGTCCTGGCTATTACTCTCACTTATAGAGTTTTCTCACTTATCCAGGTTTGACTATATATATATATATATATATATATATATATATATATATATATATATATATATATATAGTTCTCCGAAACCATTAAAAAGCCAAAATTAAAATGTAACTTTAACTGCTAATAACTTCGGCAAATTCCAATATATCATCGAGATTCTTTAACCACTATAAAATGCGATGTCTCCGCTACAATTTGACAACAAACA
Source organism: Acheta domesticus (assembly GCA_031308135.1). Taxonomy (NCBI): domain Eukaryota; kingdom Metazoa; phylum Arthropoda; class Insecta; order Orthoptera; family Gryllidae; genus Acheta; species Acheta domesticus. The sequence goes on from JAHLJT010005437.1 coordinate 50,349,471, forward strand.
TCTGAGATAGAGTATTTGAGAAAACCAATTTTGAGAAATAAATCATACATTTTTACTTTGGCTTTAATATGGCCTAATTAATGCCCTGATAATTAGGTTTATTGTGTGAAAACTTCTGAGTGGGATGTATACATAATAAATATATAGCAAGTTGCATATTAAAATCAAAATTAAAGATGTTTTAGAACCTTTTTTGATAATACTCTGAAACTCATGCAAAACATGAAATTTTATAATTTTTAAAATGAAGTTAATAAATATGAAATTTAATGCTATAAAAACAATTTTCGGTGTAGTTTCATCATTCTAAAACGATTAATAAAGTTTCAGACCAACCGGAAGATGGTCAGGAAATTTTGGTTGATTTGACATGGAATGGCCCCTCTAACAATCATTAACATGAGGCCATCACTACCACCACAATGTTTTAAGTAATATAATCGTTTTTGCCCAATCGGTCGGTGTTGCTAAAATATCGATTGTATTTACATCATCTCAATCGTGCGAGAAACAATGTTTGCGAACTTGATATAAAACAACTATTTTCTACAATCGTATAAAAGTGAGGGATTTAACGAACCACTGCGCGTGCGCAAAACCGGTCTTGTCATATCTGAAGAAAAACGGCCAGTGAATTCACGTCTGAAAAAACGTAACATTACCGCAGAATGAGTTCTAATAGCAGTGTGTTATTATTGAATGCACAATATTAACTACATTCTTATCTATTTTCATAATTTTAAAATTTCTACTGAATGTTCATACATTGTACGGGTTGCTCCTGGACAGCTCTATTACTTAAGAGCCTGCGTTTTCCCTCGGTATGTGCATAAAGGACATCATTGCGTGAACTACAAGTTTCCGGTACTACAGCTGGCTCTACATAAGTGCAGATTCGCGGCACTGCTAATGCGAAAGACCAAGCCGATCCTTGAGCCACGGTTGGGATACATAGTTATTACAAATTATTCATCGGGTTAAACAAATTCAAAAACGAATCGATATAATATAAGTGATACAATGATTGAACTTCAATCTCTCATTTTTTTAATTTTTTTTTTCTATTTGGACATAGATTTTCAATATGTCCTCCTTTTGTCACACGAAACACATTTATATGCGATAGTCTAATTCCGCCTAAGCACAATTCTTCAGTTCCTCCATTGTTAACTAATGTCTTTTTCATGCCCCCAAAAGAGAGTCAGTATGGGAGCCATGCAAAACGCACCAAGTTGTCATCAGTATCATCGCCCGATCTATCTTTGTGCAAGTTCCATATTAAAGAAACGACGCACATTTGTATACTATCGCGGAGGAACACCGTGTTGTTAAAAGTATAGTATTTTCTGAATTTCTTTTAGAATGTGGCAATAACCATAAATTTCAAATTCCAAAATCCAATAGGCTTTCTGCTGCATTCCTGACATTTTGGAAATTGGGATAATACTGCTACGTGGTAAATCATAATGAAGCCACCATGATATGACGAAAACATGGAGAGTTGTATCACTCGTTAATTTTCTGAAATATTTTTTTTTTATCCGATGGATCGTTTGCAACAGCAATAATACACTGAATAAAAGCGCGTTTAGGCCTTATTAAGCGATTATCCTTGAGTTTTTCTTTCTTGGCGCACGGCGGGGGGGATGCCAATAAAATGGAATACCTCACGATATTTCGCGATTGTGCGGCTAGGAGTCGCATGATCGCGACTGTATCGGGCAGTGCTGGTGATCATGCGACTCCTGGCGCCACAACGGAGAATGACGCAAAATACCGTGAGATATTCCATTTTGATGACCCCCCCCCCCGTGCGCCAAGAAAGAAAAACCGGAGTATAAATGGGAAACCAGGTAGGTGCCATCTGAATGGCGATCCGTCTTCAGCCTGTAAGGAAAACACTCTAAACGACCGCTTGAATGATGCTTTTTGGGAACAACCATACAATCAGTGCTTTTCTTCTGAATCGCAGAGATTAAGAGGAAAATCATGCATACAACCAGCGTGCAGAGCTTCAAGACAGTTCAGACCGTCCTTCTTCCGGATTTCTTATCCAGAGCCCGTTTCTGGCATCTCCTGCGCTATTGCAGTCACTAGTGGTAATTTTTAGTCATTAGTGGGGATTTTTAATATGTAATTTCTCTCTTTCACTAAAAATTCACCATCGGACGCTCGATTTTCCCACGATATTCAAAGAACCGTATTCTCAAACGCTGTATATCGAAGGCAGTTGATCCCTGACTATACTTCTATTTCGAAATTCACTCTAGAATTCACTAGCTTGAAATTTCATCTAGTTCTAAAATTTTTATCTTAACAAATCCTTAAAGACTTATAGATAATACGTTACATACAAGGTTTTTTTAGAGTTATTCAAAAAAAACATTTCACATTTTTAAAGAATTGTCATTACTCTCGATGTTGTTTCCATGGTTGTGATACCGTTTTCAATAACAATCGCAGTGTGCAGTGTGCAAAAATCACAAAGAGGACAAGTGGGACAACGCGCGGAGAGGAACAAAGCACAAGGGGAGAAAATAGAAAAAAAAATTGGGAAAGGGTAAAGGAGAACAAATGGGACAAGGGGAACGACCGTTGCTATGTACGCGTTCTTAACGAGTGGTTTAGATGGTTGGTTGTTAAGGAAATAAGTTCGTGTTTACCGATGTAAATAACACACACACACACACACACACGAATTGTCGAACTAAAATGAACAGTTTTATGAAGCTTCTCTGTCAACAAAGAATATCATTTTGATCATTATTTAGAAGTCGAATTTTTCTGTTTCCTCATAAACGTTCCGCCATCATCACACGCGGAGGCAGTCACTTTATCTGTAGAGACAACGACAAAATGTCGGGATGATTTAATTCAATTATATCGATAACTAGGAATATACCCGGCGTTGCCCGAGATTTTTTTTTATCCAATGCTTGTGAAAGAGGAAAAAGATCAATTTTATATAAATCGCTGTTTAAGAGTATTATTTTTAATGTAATTGGTTCAATTTCTAATAAAATACTATACCGTTGTTTTGTTTTATTTTACAATATATTGCCATCAGATTTTTTTTACGCACTGCTACTGGTCCCTAGCGAACCTGTTAGGCATCAGTTCCTCCCCACCGCTACTGACATGTGGCAGAGTCTAAAAGGAATTAAAATATTAGGAACCAGTTTTGCTGCAACGCTGCTGGCCTCTGTCGGTATATTTAAGGAACCAATTTGCTCTTAACGACAGGCGAAATATAGTAATCGTGATGCATCTACCAATTTACAAATTTAATTTCTATTGATACGCTATTTTTCGCGGTATCGAGGTCTATTACAAGTCGTTGAATTCACGTTTGTTATTCATGTATATTTCAGCAGATATTTTTATAGAAGCGTTTACTATAGATTTTTAATGAGGAATTATAACTTAAATCATTTTTTAAAGATACATTTTTAACATCTTAGTCGTATAGTGACCACTGTAACTTAACTGTAGAAGGAACCGGAGGAAAAATGCGTAAGGACAATACGAATGCACATACAAACAACCCCTTCGACCCATTTCACATTTCTAATGCGTCTCATTTCGTCCTCACTTTTGAAGGATGATTTCACCCCTTTCATCCCAACATCCCTAGAAAAGATATGGCATGAGATGATTATTTCTTCATTCCTTTAGCTAATACAAAATTCAGATAAATCGAAAAGGGACAGCATTGAATGTTTGCTTATTAGTCCGTCTTTAATAGCTGAGATATCTCAGGGCAATGTGTTGTCATTGCCTCTGACCGAGAGCAACTGGGATCAAGTCGTAACGTCGGATTTTCGATAGCTAGGTCGAATTCAGCCGGTAGCCGGAGAAGAATTCTAGAAGCCGGCTGCTCTGATTGGTATTTTTCGTACCACAGAATAATTTCAAATTACACTATTTGAAGACTGCCCTTTTTCAATGTGATTTTTAATTTTTTCGAAGGTCCATTAACTTTTTAGGCTGACACACAATGAAACAACATTTATTAAACAAACTTTATAGTATTATTTGACCAACGTTTCGAAGATCATTGGCCTTCATCATCAGGGTCTTATAATTTTGACTTTTTGTTTGTTGTTATTCATTACTTCACAATATTTCTTTCCTAAAAAAATGCAGAAACTGAATAAAGTTATCGTAATATATTTTTCTCTTCTGTAGTCTGAAACAGTTGCTTATGTCATATTTTCCTATCAGATTTTTCCTGTCAGTTTCTGGTGAATGACGGAGTAGTGATTTAACAAACAGGACACAAATAGCGCGCAATTTTTCCTTCATCCTTGTCTCTTCTCTCTTATAGACATACATACACACACCTACACTTTCATGCACTTGCACTACTATACATGTCGGTCCTGAGATGCGTCGGAAGATTACAGCTTGTTTCGGATGAGGCTATGCCAATATGTAAGTCGGCGCTGGATCCCATGTTCTTCTCGGGAGAGGAAAACCGGTCCCGAGATATGACTTGCGGAACACTCACGGGACAAAATATTGTTATAGTTGATGCATACGGTAGCACGAAATAATCAATCAACCATCTCTACTTCATACCTAAGTATGAACTTCTATAATCTCCCAACTTCCCATTTATATATATAAGATATTGTTACTTCTTTCTACGCTGTCTTCAATTCTTTTCATACTTCATATTATGTGGCGAAATTCGAGCCATCACGCCTGCTCTTCACAAATTTTGCTGCGCTCCTTTCGCCACCTAGCTGCAGAAAAAGAATCACTTGAGCAACAAAATAACCAATTAACACTTAGTCCAGAGGCTTCTTTAAAGATCTTTTATATACAGTAAATCTACAACATGAGCGACCGGATTTACGTTTCCTTCGAAGGAAGGCGTACAAATTATATTTTTCACCCTTACAAAATCCACGTGTTCGATCGGATTTGATCCCTCGAACTTGGGTGTAATAGTCCGAATCGCTAACCAGCGATTCCTTCGTGTTTCTCTCTCATCGTCGACAAACTTTCTGTGTCCTAATGTTCCTCCTACACCTGTGCGTGGTGGCGCCAGCAGAAGCGAAGTCGAGTCGAAGGGAGATTGGGAATAATGAACTAGGCTTACGGATTTGAGTCCGGCTTCCCCCACCCTTGCTCAGCCGTGCCCGGGGCTGTAGACAGTGAATTTACAACTTTGGACAGCTAGATTTACTTGCCATCCCGAAGAAGGTCTATACTGTGTTTTTTCACTCATACAAACCCACGCCTTTGATCCGATCTGAACCCGCGAACTTACGTAAAACAGCCCGATACGCTAACCAACCAATCCTTCTGTCGTCCTCCACTTTCTACCTAATCTTTCATCGTTCTTCAGTGTCTGACTTTAATTCCTTCTACGGTTCCACCCGGGAGGCACCCGAGTCGAAGGGTGATTGGAGTAACGAACATGGCCTTCGAATTTGCGTCCGACTTTCGGCCCCCTTGAACTGCCGTGTGGTCGCGCCCAGTTCTCCAGGCAGTGAATCTACAACATAGGTCAGTCGACTTAACTTCCCATGCGGAAGAAGTTCTACACAGTATTATTTTATCTTTAAAACCTCACTTTTTAATTTGAGCTCACGAACTTGAGTAAAACTTGCTAAACTTGAGTATACTAACAACGAATCATTTTTTCATCCACTTTCTATCTCATCTTCGATCCTCCTTTAGCGTCTGTTCTCAAAATCCACCCATCGCTCCACCCGGGAGGCACCAGCAGAGGTAAACTGGAATTGAAGGGAGATTGGGGTAACGAACAAGGGCTTTCGCATTTGAGTCAGACTTTCCGCCCCCTTTAAATGCCGTGTGGTGGCGCCTAGGGCTGCAGATAGTGAATTAACTACATGGGGCAGCCGACTTAACGTCCTATCCGGAAGAAGGCCTACACAATATTATTTTACTTTTAAAAAAATCCACATCATCGATCGGATTTGAACCCGCGAACTTGAGCATAACATTCCGATACGCAAACCAACGAAGCCTTCTCTCGTCTTTCAGTATCTACCTCATCTTCAACCCTTCTTCAGTGGCTGACCTCCAGTTCCACCCACGTTTTTGCGCGGGTGGCACCAGCGGGTGCGAACTCGCGCCGAAGGGAGTTTGGGAGAAATGACGAACAAGACCTTCGCATTTGCGTCCAACTTTCTGCCCCCTTCCACTGCCGTGTGGTCGTGCCCGGTTCTTCATGCAGTGAATCTACTACAAGTGGCAGCTGACTTTACTTTCCATCCGGAAGAAGGCTTACACAGTATTATTTTACCTTTAAAAAATCCACATCATCAATCGGATTTCAACCTGCGAACTTGAGCGTAAGTCCAATACACTAACCAACGAAACCTTCTGTCGTACACACTCTACCTCATCTTCAACTCTCCTTGAGTGTCTGTCCTCCAGTTCCGCCCACCCCTTTGCGCGGGGCGCCAGCAGGTGCGAACTCGAGCCGAAGGGAGATTGGGAGTAATGACGAACAAGGCTTTTGGATTTGCGTCTGCCAGCCTTCCCTCCTGCGGTCGCGCCCGGGGCTGCAAGCAAGAGGACAGAGGAGAGGGGAGGAAAACTGCGACAGGCGCAATGCGCTGTAGAAAGCACGCGAGGGACAGGAGTTTGAAGTTGGTTGGAAGATAGCGAGAGGACGGTTCGGCTGGGCTCCTGTTTCGCGGTCGATAGCCTGTGTGCTGCGATGTACCGTACTTCGAAATACCTGAGTGAAACACATCTCTTCGGACTCAAATACTAAAGTGTAATATTTTTATCCATGGATACCGCCATCGTTTCAGAACCAGACATATTTTTTTCTTATAGCCCTAGAAAATGCAAAGACGTATCCTTGGTAATTTAAAACCATAAATGCAAGCAATGCACACACGGCTGAATTGACTGTTTGAAGGGCTCCTGTTTCGCGGTCGATAGCGTGTATACTGCAAACGAAGTGCAGTACTTCGAAATACCTGGGTGAAACGTATCTCCTCGGAATGAAATTATGTATAAATGGATGTTGGTATATATTTGAGGGAAACTCCGACACCGAGTGACCGATCTCCATGGAAGTTGGCACTTCTACGTGTTTTTTCACCCAAAAGGTTTATGTACTGTTAATTCTGTAGTACCTCCACTACATTGGGCTACAGAACAAAATTGCCCTTCATTTTAATTGAATTTTCATTCAAATTGCGCTTCATTGTTGCTGAACATTGCTGACTGACGCGGAGCGAAACCCAGAAGAAACGGACGGGCGTGCGTGAGAGACAGAGAAAGAGAGTCAATCAGAATGTCGGGGAGGGAGAGAGAGAGAGAGAACAATCTAACACAAGCAATGCGCACATGGCTGAACGGACTGTTTGGGTAGGCTCCTGTTTTGCGGTCGATAGCCTGTGTGCTGCAAACGAAATATGGTAATTCAAACTACCTGAGTGAAATGAAGGACCACTAGTTTTTTCGTATAGCCCTAGGAAATGCAAAGAACGATCTTGGGTAATTTAAAACCATAGAATTGTTAAATACAAGTTCGTATAGAAACTAGTGGTGCTACAGAGTGGCACAGAATTTCTCGTTTTTGTTTACTATTTCACATCTGGCAACCCAGCTTCTAGCGGCCTGTAATAATCAGACCTGCTCCTTCGTCTCACCACGCTAATTTCGCTACGCTCCTTTCACCACGTAGCGGAGAAGGAAGGTATCGCATTGGTGGCGAAACATCCGACATTAAATTTGCTAAGAGGCTTCCTTTGGGCTTGAGGATCATTAAAACGCAGTAAATTTACAACATGAGACAACCGTCTTTACTTCTCCTTCTAAAAAAGGCGTATGAAGAACTTTGATTAAAAACCCACGGCTTCTGTTGAGTTTGACCCCAGGAACGGTCCAAGATAACGGTTGGATACGGTAACAATTACACCACCGAAGCCACAGCATTGTAATTCATTTTACTTTTATATGTTATCCCTAACGGTATTAGCAAAGCGGTGTCTGAAAATAGTTCTATCCTATCTTGAAATATGAGCCTCACCAACAGCATGTAGGACTGAATGAAAATAATATTGCTGTTTGCGAAAAAAGTATTTCTTGGTGAGTCGACATTATGAAAATATGCTCTTCAATAACTATTGCGACTGCCTTCAAGCAAAGAGTGAAAATCATTTTTGACCTCTTACATGGCATATGGAGCACTCGTAAGGAAATTGCTCCTTGTGCCAGGCCACGGCCAGCAACAGTCCAGAAAGGCTGACGAACCGCCGTTGGCAGCCCTGAAAAGGGCACTCCCGAAGAAGGCCTTACGTGTCAACGTTTTTTTCCTTCCGGAGCAACACGTTCTCTGCACAAACAATCACAACACACACAAGAATTTCAGTTCCGGTCATAACGGTCTCTCAAAAAGAGTGTCCCCACATCCTGATTTCCATCATTTATAGCTCAATGGGAATAATATTGCTGTTTGTGACAAATATTGTCTTGGAGAGCAGTCACTGAAAATAATATCTACAATTTCTTTGCGGCACACTTCAAGGGAGAAGTGAAAATCTTTTTAGACTTCTTACCTGGCATATGCAGCATTCGTAGAGAAACGCCTCCTTATGACCACCCACGCGCTGCAATAGCCCTGCGGGGCACGGGAACCTCCGTGGGCAGCATTGGAAAGGGCATATGCGTCCAGGGCCATGTGTTTGAACTTCTTCTTTCTTCCGGAGCAACACGTTCTATGGCTGCACAAGCAGTCGCCCCACACACAAGAACTCCAGTTCCAGTCATAGCGGCCTCTTAAAATGAGTCTCAAATTAAACCTTCAATTTCTAATGTGGATGACTTCACGCAGAAGTGAAAGTCATTTTTGACCTCTTACCTGGCATATGCAGCATTCGTAGGGAAACGCCTCCTTATGACAGACCACGCGCTGCAACCGCCCTGCAGGGCTCGTCAACCTCCGTGGGCAGCATTGAAAAGGGCACATGCGTCCAGGGCCTTGCGCTTAATTTTTTTCCTTCCGCAGCAACACGTTCTCTGGCTGCACAAGCAATCACCTCACACACAAGAACTCCAGTTCCAGTCATAGCGGCCTCTTAAAATGAGTCTCAAATTAAACCTTCAATTTCTATTGTGGCTGACTTCACGCAGAAGTGAAAGTCATTTTTGGCTTCTTACCTGGCATATGCAGCACTCTTAGGGAAACTCCTCCTTATGACAGACTCCGAGCTGCAACAGCTCTGCGGGGCTCGGCAACCTCCGTGGGCAGCATTGAAAAGGGCATATGTGTCCAGGGCCTTGCGTTTGAACTTCTTTCTTCCGGAGCAACACGTTCTCTGGCTGCACAAGCAATCACCCCACACACAAGAACTCCAGTTCCAGTCATAGCGGCCTCTTAAAATGAGTCTCAAATTAAGCCTTCAATTTCTATTGTGGCTGACTTCACGCAGAAGTGAAAGTCATTTTTGACCTCTTACCTGGCATATGCAGCATTCGTTGGGAAACGCCTCCTTATGACAGACCCCGAGCAGCAACAGCTCTGCGGGGCTGGGCAACCTCCGTGGGCAGCATTGAAAAGGGCACATGCGTCCAGGGCCTTGCGCTTAATTTTTTTCCTTCCGCAGCAACACGTTCTACGGCTGCACAAGCAATCACCTCACACACAAGAACTCCAGTTCCAGTCATAGCGGCCTCTTAAAATGAGTCTCAAACCTTCAATTTCTATTGTGGCTGACTTCACGCAGAAGTGAAAGTCATTTTTGGCCTCTTACCTGGCATATGCAGCATTCGTTGGGAAACGCCTCCTTATGACAGACCCCGAGCAGCAACAGCTCTGCGGGGCTGGGCAACCTCCGTGGGCAGCATTGAAAAGGGCACATGCGTCCAGGGCCTTGCGCTTAATTTTTTTCCTTCCGCAGCAACACGTTCTACGGCTGCACAAGCAATCACCCCACACACAAGAACTCCAGTTCCAGTCATAGCGGCCTCTTAAAATGAGTCTCAAACCTTCAATTTCTATTGTGGCTGACTTCACGCAGAAGTGAAAGTCATTTTTGACCTCTTACCTGGCATATGCAGCATTCGTTGGGAAACGCCTCCTTATGACAGACCCCGAGCAGCAACAGCTCTGCGGGGCTGGGCAACCTCCGTGGGCAGCATTGAAAAGGGCACATGCGTCCAGGGCCTTGCGCTTAATTTTTTTCCTTCCGCAGCAACACGTTCTACGGCTGCACAAGCAATCACCCCACACACAAGAACTCCAGTTCCAGTCATAGCGGCCTCTTAAAATGAGTCTCAAACCTTCAATTTCTATTGTGGCTGACTTCACGCAGAAGTGAAAGTCATTTTTGACCTCTTACCTGGCATATGCAGCACTCTTAGGGAAACTCCTCCTCATGACAGACTCCGAGCTGCAACAGCTCTGCGGGGCTCGGCAACCTCCGTGGGCAGCATTGAAAAGAACATATGTGTCCAGGGCCTTGCGTTTGAACTTCTTTCTTCCGGAGCAACACGTTCTCTGGCTGCACAAGCAATCACCCCACACACAAGAACTCCAGTTCCAGTCATAGCGGCCTCTTAAAATGAGTCTCAAACCTTCAATTTCTATTGTGGCTGACTTCACGCAGAAGTGAAAGTCATTTTTGACCTCTTACCTGGCATATGCAGCACTCTTAGGGAAACTCCTCCTTATGACAGACTCCGAGCTGCAACAGCTCTGCGGGGCTCGGCAACCTCCGTGGGCAGCATTGAAAAGGGCACATGCGTCCAGGGCCTTGCGCTTAATTTTTTTCCTTCCGCAGCAACACGTTCTATGGCTGCACAAGCAATCACCCCACACACAAGAAATCCAGTTCCAGTCATAGCGGCCTCTTAAAATGAGTCTCAAATTCAACCTTCAATTTCAATTGTGGCTGACTTCACGCAGAAGTGAAAGTCATTTTTGACCTCTTACGTGGCATATGCAGCACTCGTAGGGAAACGCCTCCTTATGACAGACCGCGCGCTGCAACAGCCCAGCGGGGCTGGGGAACACCGTGAGCAGCACTCACGCGGTCGGAGCCTTGCGTTGGTCGGTCTTTTGCCTTTTTGAGTAACACGTTTTCTAGCTGCACAACAAATCACCACACAGGAAAACTCCACTTCCAGTCATAGCGGCCTCTCAAAAGGAGTGTCCCCTTATTTATTATTTGCTCACTTTAGAGCTAAATGGCAATAATATTGCTTTTTGTGGCTGATAATTTCTTTGAGGGCTGTCAATGAAAATAAAATCTACAATTTCTATTGCTGCTGACTTCAAGCGAGGAGTGAAAATCTCTTTTGATCTGTTACCTGGCATATTCAGCATTCGTATTTCCTTATGACACGCAACGTGCAGCAACATTTAAAACTATATAATTGCGAAATCCAAGTTTGTATAAAAAGCGTAATGGCGTATATCAACAATCTAAACAAACATAGCGGACATGTCTGAACGGACTGTTCGGCTGAGCTCTTGTTCCGCGGTCTATACCCTGTGTGCTGCAAACAATGTACGTTATTTCGAAATATCTGGGTGGCACGTATCGCTTCGGATTCCGACCGAGTCAGCTGGATTTTGTTTTCTAATAAGCACTGTCTCTGAAATATAAAATCTACAATTCCTATTACGGCTGACTTCAAGCGAGGAGTGAAAATCTTTTTTGATCTGTTACCTGGCATATGCAGCATTCGTATTCCCTTATGACACGCCACGTGCAGCAACATTTAAAACCATATAATTGCGAAATGCAAGTTTCTATCAAAAACGTAATGGCGTTTATCAACAATCTAAAACAATGTGCACATGGATGAACGGACTGATCGGCTGGACTCCTGTTCCGCGGTCTACACCCTGTGTGCTGCAAACAATGTACGGTATTTCGAAATATTTGGGTGACACGTATCGCTTCGGATTCAGACCGAGACGGCTGGATTTTGTTTGCTAATAAGCACTGTCTCTGAAAAATAAAATGTACAATTTCTATTGCTGCTGAATTCAAGCGTGGAGTGAAAATCTTTTTTGATCTGTTACCTGGCATATGCAGCATTCGTATTTCCTTATGACACGCCACGTGCAGCAACATTTAAAACCATATAATTTTGAAATGCAAGTTTGTATAAAAAAACGTAATGGCGTTTATCAACAATCTAAAACAAACAATGTGCACATGGATGAACGGACTGATCGGCTGGAGTCCTGTTCCGCGGTCTACACCCTGTGTGCTGCAAACAATGTACGGTATTTTGAAATATTTGGGTGGCACGTATCGCTTAGGATTTAGACTGAGATGGCTGGATTTTGTTTTCTAATAAGCACTGTCTCTGAAATATAAAATCTACAATTCCTATTACGTCTGACTTCAAGCAAGGAGTGAAAATCTTTTTGATCTCTTACCTGGCATATTCAGCATTCGTATTTCGTTATGACACGCCACGTGCAGCAACATTTAAAACCATATAATTGCGAAATGCAAGTTTGTATCAAAAACGTAATGGCGTTTATCAACAATCTAAAACATACAATGTGCACATGGATGAACGGACTGATTGGCTGGACTCCTGTTCCGCGGTCTACACCCTGTGTGTTGCAAACAATGTACGGCATTTCGTAATATCTGGGTGGCACGTATCGCTTCGGATTCAGACCGAGACGGCTGGATTTTGTTTTCTAATAAGCACTGTCTCTGAAAATAAAATGTACAATTCCTATTGCTGCTGACTTCAAGCGAGGAGTGAAAAGCTTTTTTGTTCTGTTACCTGGCATATGCAGTATTCGTATTTCGTTATGACACGCCACGTGCAGCAACATTTAAATCCATATAATTGAGAAATGCAAGTTTGTATAAAAAAACGTAATGGTGTTTATCAACAATCTAAAACAAACAATGTGCACATGGATGAACGGACTGATCGGCTGGACTTCTGTTCCGCGGTCTACACCCTGTGTGCTGCAAACAATGTACGGTATTTCGAAATGTCTGGGTGACACGTATCGCTTCGGAATCCTTCAGACCGTGTCAGCGGTTTTTTTTTCTAATAAGCAGTCTCTGGAATTTTTTAAAAACATATAATTGTGAAATGCAAGCTTGTATAGGAAAAAAATCGCGGATCTCTGAAATCTAAAGGGAAAAAAATTCGCAGAAAGCTAAACGCGTAAAACAAACTAGTTTGCGAAGCAAGAAATCGTAATCGGCAGAGTTGTGTGTGTTGAGATAAGAACCAAACCTGTACGACTGTGTAGGAATACGTCGAAAGGAGCAATATTGTATTCATTAATATTTTCGAAAGTCAATTTTTGTTATTAATAAATAATAACTTAGATATTGGTCTCATTCTCTTTTCTAATATTAGTCAAATTCCAATGAACCTAAATGCTTCCATCGTACATTGTTCTTTCTCGCTATGGTGTAGAGAGGTAAATTTTCGGTAGAAAAACGTATTACAAAGGTCTCGTAGCAAAAAAGTAGATAAAACCAATTATCAAGTTTAGAAAACGAGGTGTAGCCAGAATCCATGTTTTGTGGGATTTTCATATTGAGAAATCCACTGTCTGCAAAACGTCTGTCTGTCCGTCTGCGTACCAGGGTCGGATCCAGCCGATCATTAGAATTGGGGAGGCATGATAGATTTTTGTTCAATAATAAACACATTGTATTGCGTATTTTGTAGTGTTTATATACAATATGGATTATGCCCCCACCCACATGGATCCGGCACTGCTGTGAAAAACGCTAGCGGCTTAATTCTTCAACCGATTTTTCTCCAAAATTGACATTCCTCCATCGATCTGGGTGATGTCATAGCCCCTTGAATTTGAAACCGATGTTTTAATTTTGGGGGATATTTCTCAGGGACACGACGTCCCTGAGTCGTTCAAAACATTTCAAAAAAATGCTCCATTATTTTTATTAAATTATGCTGTTGGATAGTTTGAAGGACGTTTAAGAGAAAAGTGCAGGTCGCATGCTCGTTAAAACCCTTAATTTAACCAAAATTGCAAAAAGTTCGAAACTTTTTCAGAGTTTTCCTACAATTAGATTTTAAAGGTAGTGATTATTCCCCTAATGAATTCTGTTTCTTAGAGGTAGATTTTGAAAGAAGGTGTAGAATTTTTCGAAAATTTAAGTCCTTTTCGCATAACTGCGTGGAAATACAGGCGAGAAAGTACGTGCTGTTTTACCACCACTAGTTTATATTATATGTATTCGTAGCCGTATACCTTTACGATTGTTAGCCCAAGTGACAGGCTTTCTGTTATACTATGGCTCAGTTCATATTTTTCTCATCGGTATGATCGATATTTTTCAAAAATGATATGAAAAAATATATTTTTAGTCTTTGATTCTTTATGAAAACTAACCTCCGTATATCAGTATTTTGCAATAACAAGTCAAAGTTCTTTAAACTTCTTGAAATTCTTTTGTAATGCTGTCACTTAGAATTATTTAAAAGTTCAAGAAGATTCAAAAAGATTTCGGAGAGTCATAAAATTAACAACTTTTATTACGGCGACGTTTCGAATGTGTGATGTAGATTAATCTTCAGGCCAAATGTATGCAAATAACTAAAATTATAAAAATAGAGAACAAAAAGAAAATACATGTACATATTTTTTAAGAAATAAGAAATTATAATTGAAAAATATTAAACAAAACAAGAACTATACTCACACTAAAAAAATTTAAAATTGGTTTAGAACTATCTCAGATAACTTTTGATATAATAGTTTTTGTTATACTAATTTCGTTACATATTCATTTGTAACCTTGATAAATAAATATTTTTAAACAATCACAAGTCAGAAATAATTGACGTTATTAAAAATATTTACATTAGAAGTACATAGCACAAGATAAACAGACTCATTTTTAATAATAACTCAATTTAATATTTTTCAATTATAATTTGTTATTTCTTAAAAAATATGTACATGTATTTCCTTTTTGTTATCTATTTTTATAATTTTAGTTATTTGTATACATTTGGCCTGAAGATGAATCTACATCACACATTCGAAACGTCGCCGTTATAAAAGTTGTTAATTTTATGACTGTCCGAAATCTTTTTGTATCTTATTTTCTTTAAACTTCCTTTAAAACATTTCTAGTCGTTCTGGTCATTAATAGCGGTCAGACTCGTTTTGTATTGGCAGGAGGGAATAAAGTATTTTTTGTTATTTACGTCGTTAATCAAGTGCTTAGCTCCTTAGCAACCATCTAAACAACGCTTTAAGAGCGTGTCCTTAGCAACGGCCGCTAAAATGCTCCAGTGTCCATTAAACTTTAGTCTACCCTCGGGTTTAGATTTTACCAGTGTTCTTCTTGGCCCGTTTTGTCCCGACATCCATCTTGTTCCATTTTTATCCCTCGTCGCGTTTTGTCCCCTAGTCCCATTTTTTCCTTTAGTCCCGTTTTGTCACTTTGTGCCGTTTAGTCCCTTAGTCCCATTTCGTTTTCTTGTCGCAGTTTGTCCCCAAGGAGACCAATTCATCATTCTCTGGGTAAGCAGGTTTGAGTTTCATTTTCCAGTGGTTGGCATTATTTCAAACACACACTGTAGTGGCTGCTATTGTACTCAATACCCCCACTCCACCCGCATTTAGCACAACCATCGTTAAAAAAGTTTCGCGGATATATATATATATATATATATATATATATATATATATATATATCAAACTCCCTTGTGAGTGCGATATTCAGTTGTTAACGCAACGGCGAAGATAAATGAATGAAATATTTTTTTCACTATCATTCGTGGCATGCCACATCATCATGTGACCCTCTCCAGGTATTGTTTATCTTTAAGTGCATTGAATATCTTAGATTGGCGTGTCTTTGCATCTTGTGGACATTGAAAGCGTGCTCGACTGTAGCCATGTCAATGATGTCCCAGCCAACTCTGTTTAATTTTGCTGACATTATCAGGTGTAGGTGAAACAACTGCTTCTCAATATGTGTCAGTCATATTGGATCGGGTTTGTCGGATACTCTCCCGAAGTGGCGCAAAGTCAAATTACGTAAAATGCGCGGTGCTTTTGTTTTATTATGATGTTTCACGTTGAGGAACGCCGGGAGGACATCCTAAGACTTCACTTAACCCACCTCTACGGGGAGAAAATTTATAACTCTACTAAAAACTTCGGCAATGCACGTGACAAACGGAGCCGCAAGCTCTACCAGCTTGCTTTCTTGCTATGATGCAGAGACGACGATGATACCATGCCACCATTTTCGTCCTGTGACTGCCGACCGTAGTGCGGGCCAACACTTTTCCCCAGAAACCCCTCTGATCTTCGCATCAAGAGACACCCTCTGGCCAGAGGAAATCATCAGGGGATGGTAGTGGAGGGGACACGATTTGGTAGCCATTGAGCCTGAAGAGAGGGTGGAACGAAGGCGGGGCCAACAGTCACCAGTCCCCCGATGCTGCGTCGCAGATTTATAGCTCTATCCCGCTGAAGAGACCCGGCGCATTGACGTAACCTCGCACTCAAATTGACCGTGTCTGGAAGCCAATAAACTGGCTGCGACAGCTCAGTGGCAACGACCGTTGCCCCCTCAGCGTCGTTGACCGTGGGGGTCGAGGGGAACGGGAAGTCAACCCGAAAGTAGCTTTTCTTCCTTGCTGTTGCCGCTGTCTCTGCGGCAAACCTGATTGGCGGTTCGGGGTTCAAGTCCAAATAGTGCTAGGTTTTCGATTCTACCCTCGTAGATCGAATTCAGCCGTTGTTTGGTGGTGAATTCTAGCAGTCGGCTGTTATAATCGGTAGATTTTCAAAGCTTCTCCCGATTAATATCAAGTGAATGCATGATCAGTATCTTAAGAAACGGACCACAGATCGCGCGCTATCTTTCCTTCCTCTGGTATTTACACACTCGTATAATTACATCTACTGAACTACTACGCATGCTGGGAGACCATTAAGGAGTATCGTAAATCAGTAGAACCTGGTTGATGATCTAAAATTCCGGTTCAAATTTCATTTTAAAAAAAGTCTCTGTAATTTTGACAAAATACGTGAAGTTTACCGAAAATGGTTCTTAAGCTATTTTTATACATACTTTGCTCTCTTCGGAGAATGTTTTTGAGAAAATCTTTTTAAAGTTGCCTGTATTTTAGGCTAAATTAGTGAAAATTATTCATTTCTTGAAAAATGGATTATGTCCTTATTGAAATACGCATATTATTTTTATAAGCAACAAATGATTGTTACTCCTGGCTATCAAAATTAATGTATACACGCATTGTAGTCACTTTATTTGAATTGGACGTTTTCAATAATAGGATTCGTAAGAGGTGTTAGAAGCGCAGAAATTGCAATATTTCAATATTACGTAGCGGTTTCCAATAACGCAAGAAAATGTGTGCTGTTGTACCTCTAGTTAGGCATGTGAACGTTCTTGAAAAACAGGAAGTTTGTACACCCCGAGCAGCCCCCCTTCTTGTTCGGCCATGATCCTGCCGGAGCCATTAGATCGCCCCTAGGACATCCCGAAGACGAGGGTGGGATCTGCCCTGTAACGCTCCGTTTATCATAGCGAATCCCTCCTGCCGACGGCCATTGGCGCTCGCGCCGCCCTTATTTATCTTAATGCGACTTGCAACCGCCGCCGACGCGTGGGTGCAGAATGCGTTCGGAATGCGTCATGCAGTGGATGTCCAAATTTCGACTGTGTGTGTGACGGGCAGAGGTGGATCCGGGGGCGAGAAAGTCCCCGCCCAAAAGGCCTGGAGTTTCCGTTTGTTACCTTCTTTTAATTGGCAGAATTGATTTAAATATTCGTTTATATCATAATTATGTAATTATTTAAAAAATTATTGTATAGTATCGTGTATACACTACAAAAAAATACATAGCGTCGATGTCCAAATTTCGACTAGGGGTGTGAGGGGCAGTGGCGAATCCGGGGGGGGGAGTCCCCTCCCAAAAGGTCTGGAGTTTTCGTTTGTTAGCTTCTTTTATTTGGCAGAATTGATTTAAATGTTTGTTTATATTATAAATATGTAATTATTTAAAAGTATTTTATAGTGTCGTGTATACACTATTATAAAAATTATATTGAATTTAATATCAAATGTATATTATGAGGAGATGGATTCTAGAAGAGAGCCATGCCGTAAAATCGTACTGAATTTTAACAAAACTTTAAAGTGATTTTAAAATACTTTAAAGTGTTATTTGTAATTTTTTAATGTATCAATCATAATATTTTGAACGTTTTGAGGTTTTACATTCAATTTATTTCTAGAAGAAACAGGAACGGGCTATGTAGAAAGGGTGAAAAATGGGATATGTGCTTTCACAGAAAAGTAAAAATGTTTCAAATGTAGAAAAAACGCAATTTCATTTATTTTTTTCGCTCTTGCCATTCAAATACCTTAAAAAACCAGTTTTTTTCGTAGCGGTATACCCAACTGAGAAGAGTATTTATTGTGCTATTGGATCATTAACATCACTAGATAATTTAAGGTATCGTCACTTGGTACTTAAGTATTTTGGAAAATACGTCCTTTTTTAAAATAGTGTTTCACAGTCTGTATTTTGCCTAATAATCAAAATATTGTAGACCAATATCATCGAGACCATTTAATGTTTCGAAATTCTTGGTAGTTTTCAAAATGTTGATTTTGAAAATAATTTTTAAATGTATCTCATACTTACGATTAATTAGTGAAGAAACATTTTAATACTTATTTTACAAATAATTTTTGACTGGTGTTTTTCGCTTTCATGAAATAAGTAATTACAAAATGTAGGTTAGCACACACGTCTTTGAATTTGAACTTTAAAGCTTTTGTAAATGGTAAATAATCTGAACATCTCTGCGATGGCATAGAATGTCCTAAATACGACCTCTACCTTAGTAATTTTACTGCAAAGTCTCTATTTCACCACTCTTTATCAATTGGCTTTGATAAATTTTGCAATTGAAATAACTTTCTTTGTAGGACTAAGCTTAGAAATGTCCATCACCACGTTTCATATTTGTCTATTACAGTAAAATGAACGTACGATTCCGTATTTTGATATAGCTTTGGCTACTACCATTTATTTCATATTTGAATTCATTCCTCCAACATTGAAAAAAAAAATGGCATGAATGAATTTTTTTCTTCCCAAATACGCGGGCTGACTGTTATCTGCCACGCTTTTGAGGCAAATCTTGCCTAGTTTGCATTTTAGCTCACGCTTTTTTTTTAAATACATTCTCTCTTAATTCACTATTTAATTCTATATCGTATACAATCTTTCAACCAATTTTAATTTCACATAGGGCCGTAGACAGTATGAGAAAGTTCATTAATTGGACTTATTTATGTACGCAATAGCAACACTATGAAGGCACTTGTCACCCCAACAGCACCGCCACAAAAATATCTCATGAATAGACACCGGATTTTTATGTAATTACATATTTTTTGTCTTTCTACTTACCGTTCTCAAAGTTGTAAACTTGACCAATCATAGCCCTCCTAACACAATATCGAATTTTTTCGTTACATATTTTTACATATTTCGTACTATATTACATATTTTATATATGTTGCTATTTTAACATTGTATTTTCTTATTTTATCAATTGTCTTCTATTTAATTCCATATTTTTTATGAAAAGTTGTATTTTTTTAAATCAGCATTTTCCCTACATTATTGGGGAAATCTGGGTGTCCAAAGCATCATTGACACCGCGTTTTGTGATCTGTAACCTTTATTTCGGAGAAAAATTTGCGATCACTGATGTGTAACACTTCGATGAAGATGCTACAGTGTATGTTTGCTGGTCGTAGATCTCGTCAGTTTGTGCGATGTCTTCTACTATGATTAGTCCGGCTGCAAAACAACAGTCCTGGATTACAATAAATTAAGCTTTTACTACTGACGAGAACGTTGCATGATGTGAAGTGACCAGTTTTTATAAATCTAATTTCGTATTACGTAATTGTATTTTATTAGTGTATTTTAATATTACAAATTATATTCGATTTTACATATTTATTACATGTTCTTATTATTTTCATTACATATTTATGTACATATTATGACGTTTTATACTACATAATTTTTCGGCCTCTACTCATGGAGTATGTTTATTTTTTACTTATTCTTTACTGCTTGTTATTGCCTTCGATACGTGGCTCGATATTCTCAGCAAAACTTACTTCAATCGAGAGGATCGTGATGAGGCAAATACTAAGACATTGCATAAAGAAAGGTTCCATTAATTATACACAATCAGATCATGTGATAATAAAATATATTTACTCGTAAAACTCCAACTTCGTTTTTCTTCAACTTTGTATTAAATATATTTTATTATCACATGATCTGATTGTCTATAATTAATGGAACCTTTCTTTACGCAATGAAGAATAGACAATCAATAAAAACTTATTGTTACAAATACTAAGACAGTTTAATGTTGCTACATATTCTCTTACGGAGAGAATTATGGGAGTGTAATATGAAATGACAAACCGGATCAAGTGAACAAATACTTAAAAATCAGAAAATATGAATAATTAAAATTAGGTAAAAAATAAAATTATGTATATACCGCGGGCCAAAGGCCCTTCGGGTTTTTGTCGCCTCTTGATTAGTAGAATACTTATAACGCCCTTTGTGCATCAATAACTTTTTAATCTCGCAATTTATTCTTGAAAATGAAATTCGATTTTTTTCTAGGATCGTATTCAATATTCAAACTTTTAAAAATTTCTTCCGTTCATTTTTTTTTAATTTATGGCAGTGCTTCTTCTTGGGAAGTGTTTGGAAACCCTGCGATAGATCCTGCGCCAAAGCAAGGGAGGGCAGGAAAATATATGATGCCACTTTGCATATTCAAGGGGCGAGGGAGGTATGTCACGTGTTGACACAGGGCTTGGTGAAAGGTTTGAACTGAAAAGATGCCCTGAAAGTAGCGTGCACAGTCGATTTAGCGCAATCGTTCTGCAAAGATGCAGAATAGAAACGATAAATAAAAATAGAAAAACTTTTATCGGCTGGAAATGTCTTATGAAATAGGTCTTTACTACCCTGTGCGAGAGAAACGTTGAACAACTCAATAGTGAATATGATATAAAAGTGTCAAGATTCGATTATAAGTAAATCGTAGTCAGAAAATACCGACCGATTTTTAGTCGATCTCAAAATTTAAACTTTATCACAAAAGAAATGGTTTTGAAAGTTTGACATTTTTCTACATGAATTGATGCTGTGCGATCTCTACCCAGGACCTATTCCGTTTGATCGAATAATTTTTTGAATATTGAACGTTACTCATTCCCTGACGGAAGGGTGAAAAATAGAACTCGGACATAATGATGGCTTATTGTAAATAGTTCAAGTCAGCCAGGAGATTCTTATTTGAACAGTTAGGAATTACTAACAAATTGAGTTACTAACTGCAAACAGTTCCTATTCCGTTTGATCGGATAGTTTTTTGAATATTGAACGTCACTCATTCCCTGACAGAAGGGTTAAAAATAGAACTCGGACATAATGATGGCGTATTGTAAATAGTTTACGTCAGCCAGGAGATTCTTATTTGGACAGTTTGGAATTACTAACAAATTAAGAGTTACTAACAGCAAACAGTGGCGTAGCTAGGGTGGGGCAGAGGGGGCGAGTCACCCAAGGTGCCACCATTTTAAGTGTGACACCAAGTAGAAAATTTTACAGTTGGAACTAACTAAATAATTCAAATTATTTATTTACAAATTATAGATTTTGATGAAATCATAGATAACTTTGTCGACCTTAAATCTCGAAGAGTGTGTTTATAAATAGTTTTAGTGACTAGTTTTAGATTATTTATTTAAAAATTATTCGGAATTACATGTAGTTTTAATATATTATCAATAAATTTCATTTGCAAACATACTTGTATTTTTATTAAAAAATGTAAAAACTGTTCAGTAATACAAATTTTCATATTTAATTTATTGTGTGTGTGTGGGGGGTGATACCAATAGTTTTGCCCCGGGTGACACCAACTACGCCACTGACTGCAAATTGACTAGTAAATTGAAAGAATATAGAGTTATATATTGCGACACAGAACTGAAAATTCTAACACGAGACACCAGAATACTAGAAAATGTTATAGTATACCAAGATTTATAACCGAACAACAAAGAGTCCGAAATTTCTGCTTCTTTCGCTGCCACTACTAAGTCCAAAATTTTTGTGCGATTAAACTGCCTAGAATTTTTTGTTACATAAACGAAGATGTAGTTTACAAGTGATCCACTTTTATGAATTCTTAATCTGCCTTGTAGTATCCAGCGACCTACGCGTGAAATACTGACCCGTAGATCGTCTTAACCTCTTACAAAAAACGAGTTTAAATTGTATTTCTTAATACCGTATTGCCGTATTTTTATGACGCCTTATCACAACTAATATTTCCGTGGTCGAACAGACATTTTCCGCCCAAACGTTTTGTCCACAACTGCGGTAGACTTCCTCAGTGGTCCGTGGGTACGCACTGTTCTTCTAGGCAGCTAATAAATTTCCGCTTCTTTCACTCCCTCGTCTAAGTCCAAAATTCCTGTGCGATTAAACTACCTAGAATTTTTTGTTACATAAACGAAGATGTAGTTTACAAGTGATCCACTTTTATGAATTCTTAATCTGCCTTGTGGTATCTAGCGACCTACGCATGAAATTCTGACCCGTAGATCGTCTTAACATCTTACAAAAAACGAGTTTAAATTGTATTTCTTAATACCGTATTGCCGTATTTTTATGACGCCTTATCACAACTAATATTTCCGTGGTCGAACAGACATTTTCCGTCCAAACGTTTTGTCCACAACTGCGGTAGACTTCTTCAGTGGTCCATGGGTACGCACTGTTCTTCTAGGCAGCTAATAAATATTTCTTTTTTTACGGCGCTGGAGCACTGGTGATTACAGGCGGGGCGCTAGTGTAAGCTGTTGACGGAGGAATGGCTTAGATTTCACCCGACGGAGTGCAGGCCTCCATGCCGCGATTATCTTTTTTACTGAAATTCACTGGATGATTATGAATTTCAATGGCCTTACGATGTAGACGGGCATGGTAGCGTTCCATAAGGGATAAGACCTCAACATCCTCAAATCTTACGTCATGCTCACTATCGGAAAAAGCGTGCTCTGCCATTGCAGACTTCTCAATTTGGTCAAAGCGGCAGTTCCTCTTTATGTTCAGAGAAACGGGTGTTGATACTCCGTTGAGTGGTCCCGATGTACACCGCCCCGCACGAACAGGGAATTCTATAGCCCCTGCTGACGATAGTGGATCTCTTGCATTCTTAACCGGCCTAAAAAAGTTGCTCAGCTGGGTTGTGGGCTTGAAAATGGTGTCTGTATCGTGTTTGTTGCTCCACGATATGCAACTAATGTAACTATCGCGTTTTCCATACTTTTCGTCTCTGTTTTCCGCACGTTTCTCGCACATTTACTACATGATTCCTCACATGTTTGCGTTAAATTGGACGTGACGTTCAGGCGGTGTTCAATTGAATGTTCACCAAATGCGTGTTCCTTATGTTCCCTCGCATATTCACTACATGCAAGTTCATGTCAAGTTCTTTCGCATGTTCACCACATGAAAATGTCCGATCGACTACAGCTATACAGCCCGAAGAAAATGTATTTTTAATAATACCCTAACAAACTGGCCACCGATCGCACTTCTCGATATACAACTAATTACCCTATCGCGTTTTCCGTAATTTACGTCCTATTTTAACCGCACGTTCCACGCACATTCACTACATAATTCCTCGCATGTTCACGTTCAAGTGGACGTCACGTTCAGGCCGTGTTCAATTGAATGTTCCCAAAAAGCGTGTTTCTTATGTTTCCTCGCATGTTCCCTACATGCAAGTTCATGTCAAGTTCCAAGTTCCTGAGCCAACCTAAACAAGTTGCGCAGCTGGGTTGTAGGCTTGAAGATGGTGTCTGTATAGTGTTTGTTGCTCCCTGATATATAACTAATCACCCGCTTGCGTTTTCCTTAGTTTGAGTCTCTGTTTACCTCACGTTTCTCGCACATTCACTACATGTTCCTCGCATGTTTACGTTCAAGTGGACGTCATGGTCACGCCGTGTTCAATTGAATGTTCACCAAATGCGTGTTCCTTGTGTTCCCTCGCATGTTCACTACATGCAAGTTCATGTCAAGTTATTTCGCTTGTTCACCACATGAAAATGTCCGATCGACCACTACTATAAGGCTTGAAAAAAATGTATTTTTAATAATACCCTAACAAAATGGCCACTGATCGCGCTTCCCGATGTACAACGAATTACCCTATCGCTTTTTCCGTATTTTTCGTCCTATGTTCTCCGCACGTTACACGCACATTCACTACATGATTCCTCACATGTTCACGTTCAAGTCGACGACAAGTTCACAGCGTGTTCAATTGAATGTTCACCAAATGCGTGTTCTGACGTTCCCTCGCATGTTCACCACAAGTTTTATCACTTGATCTCCTGTGATCCCCCGCGTTTCACCACATTATCCCTCGAGTGTTCACAGGTTTCTGGCTTGTAACCTCGCACGTATTTCCGAACATTCCCCATAGAGTCTCGTAGATGTTTCCTTACATGTTCATCACGGTTATGGATTATGTGAAGGAGTTGAAGTGTTTGTTTACCGGAAGAAAAAAAATAATACATTATGAAACGATGATGAAATAATGGGAATTAATACACGAATGTAATATTACGATAAGAGCAAGGAACGAGTGCGTATCGTAAACTTCAACGAGTGTATTAATACCCATTACGTTGAGTTTCACACGGTACTTTTTCTACGACTTATGGTAACTGTTACATAATAAAATTTTTCATTGAATCGTTTCGTGGCAGTTGACAAGCAAGATTCAGACCACCTAGCGGACATATATCTAACCTTCCTTGCCACGGGTGGCTCAACAAATTGCAATCTCCGAAAACAGAACTTTTCCATCGTAGTATTAATATACAAAATATCTTCACACTGGAAACAACGTTTCTGATAATTCCTGCTACGAATTGACGGAACCATTAAAATGTTATAGAGCGACCAAAAATGCCTCAAGTTGTATATTACGTTACCGAAAATATAACTTGTGTCCCTCGGAGGGTCACCAAAAACTTGTTAGTACCCATGATAACGTAGTTAAAACCCACGATAGTAAATTGGGTTATGACATTAATGGGTTTTTAACTGGGTTGGATGTTTTGAGGTTTCCATGTGCGTCTGGAAAGCAAAATGTGCTGCAATCTGCCAACTTTTTTGTCTAAATCTCATGATGCATCCCTAGAAAAGTGATTTCCTTATGATTTTTTGTCCATGGTTTCTTATAAAATTGATTATTCTGCCATCGTTACTTAGAATGTATTTGTCTCCGGGAAATAATCTAACTTTTGATAAATATTCAAATTTAAAGAAAATACTAAGTTGATGAAATGTACAACTCTCGAGCCTGAGCATCTGATTAGAATACTCGATCGTTTATAAAATTCGCCTCAACAGCCTCAGTTGATAATTTTCCATCCAAGTATTTTATTTTAATAAGATGTCTTACGTTACGTATTTCATAAATAACTACTTTTGTGGAGCAGATTTCAATTGTTTAATCCAAAAACTTGAGAACATTACAAAAAAATATAATACGAAATATTACATTTTGGTAATAAATCCTTGCTCGTAAGAAATTATGTTACAAGATAAAAAGCACCCATTTAAACCATAACTATATTTCTTCACTAAATCTGTTTTAAAAATAATAATATATTTTATCGTAGTCCAGCCGCACAGCTCACACAATACTATCGGTAAGTGCTCATGGTTTTTCAATACGCCAATAACTCATTTGTCATCGATTCAATAACGCAGCGTCCTTTACATCCATGCGAGACAAAGATCTCCGAACGGATAGCATCAATTTCATTGTCCTCCTCACACCCCAGGGGCCTACCACTCATTGGAATGAGTTCCTACCATGCTACCTTTCATATGCGACGGTGCAATTTGGCTCCTCGGAATTTATAACCTGTTCGAATCAACCCCCAGCTCCCGCTCTGTGGGTAGGGTGAAGTAGGCGGGTGGGTGAGGGAGAGAGGGGGGGGCAGGAAGTCAAAGTGCCGGATCGCGCCGCTCGTTCGCCTTATTGGTCCGAGGGAGCCCTTCATTTTCCTTCAGTGGGTCTAACACCAGTTCTCGGTGACTGAATATATACCGAGTGAGTCATCTGGAGCTTGAGAAAATCAATTTACAACTTAAGAAAAAAATGACGCCGAAGCCGATAATTCGGTGTGGAAGTGAAAATTGTGCGATTAAAGGGTTGATTATACGTAAAGTTGAGTGTACAGAAGTGAAGCTCTGGACGTTTGTGATATAAGAGTATCATTGTGGATAGCTCTATATCATAATTTCAGTCAGTGTACTTATTCAATTAATAAACATTAATGAGACATGTATAGTCTCCGGGACACTGGTGTTCGATTCCTGCTGAAAAAATTCGTGAAACTAGAGGGATAAAATTCGTTCTAATTCCATCGAATGGATTGTATTCTTCACCATCTCATCTTTGCATATTAATCGCACAAAATATGTGTAATTACTACATTCGTAGTTTGTGCTGCCGTTTTTTTTTTTTTTTGTTTTTTTTTTTTTTCTTAGCAAATTTTTTGAAGTTGCTTCCACACACTTTCTTTTGCAGTTTTCGGCACTGAATTTTTAATAAAAGATTACATTTTACAGTTTGAAACATTACCAAAATGGCACATTTTAGTATTATATTAATGCTCACAAACTATTGTGCACGTCACACAATTGCTATCGATAACAACAGAAAGGTAAACAAAGTGATTGCAGCAGAGTGAAAATTTAAAAAAGTGATAATCATAGACGTCTGGGATTGGTTTAATGTGAATATACTCTTGTTTTGCATTGGTTTCTTACGACACGGGCAGACATGAGTGAAATAGTGAATCAAAGACGTTGGAATAAAATTAAACTAGACTCACTGAAAGCGCTGCTGTCGCGGAATAATTTGAAGGTCACCATTTTAGAGGAAACATGCGTGCCTCATAGACACCGTTGTGATTGTGATGGGAGCAAATTAGTTGTTTAGAATAACGATGTGTTATTTTCGCTACAGGTTTTATTTAACTATTCGAAAAAGTACGTGATATATTATGGTTTAGATTTGTCTTAAGGGCATGAACAAATTCATTGTTCCAAGTTCAAATTCAGTGTGCAAGTTCGTACAGCTTGACTCTTAAAAACGAAATATTACCAGGGAAACGTCTGTGATGTTCCATAATCAGTGATTAATTGTAAATATTTTAGATCTTTTGTGTGCAAATTTGCATGTCAGTATTGTTAAACAACATGGAAGCTAGCATAGAAAATATGTATCTAATTTCATTTTTCATTTTTTTGACTTTCTATTACACTCACCCAAAACAAAGATAATGATGAAAACGAGTGCAATTGCAGTGTCAGATTTGTATCCCGCGCGCAAATCTTCCACTAAGAGTACAATCGTGGCAACGGCCCCTTTCAATTTATCCTGTGTCGTGAAATGTCCATCCACGGGATTGTAGATGCTCGAAGTAAATCAATGAAATAGATTGTACCTAATACGACATATAGCCTAAACATATCTGTACAACTTTTTACAAGGGTTCACGGACTATCTTCTTTGAATCAGGATCCCGGTATTTTCTCTGTGCATCGTCCTGCCTTGGTTTCTTTCTGCGAGGTAGACTACATCAGATGTGACACGACCAACCCAATCAGTCCAGATGATTTGACGAGCAACTTTGATGATGCTCGTCACTTTTGAATGAAATTAATCTTTTGAAAAACGTGCTTTAAAAAAATAATAAAAAGTATAAAGTGAATAAAACTTTAGTGTTATACTATCATATAAAATAAATAACTCGCAAGCCTGAATTGATATAGTTTGATTGTTCTTTGT
This sequence comes from Acheta domesticus, assembly GCA_031308135.1. Classification (NCBI taxonomy): domain Eukaryota; kingdom Metazoa; phylum Arthropoda; class Insecta; order Orthoptera; family Gryllidae; genus Acheta; species Acheta domesticus. The sequence goes on from JAHLJT010005437.1 coordinate 50,377,436, forward strand.
TTCATTTCTTTGGATTTGCGTTTTTCATTAGTTTTTCAATCTTAATGATGTGTGACGCACAGTCTTAGCTATCACTGTATTCAAATTGTTATCAATTAGTAAAGCTAATGATGAATTTTTTGTAAATTTCATTTTCGGGAGAAATGTTTCACAGAGTGTTTCAAAAATCACAACTCTTTTGACTATCTTTTTTGTAACGAAAACTTTATTAACCATATCCCAAGTTCATTTGGATTTATTTAATATATTTTGAATACGTACATCGATAAATAAAATAACCAATATTTGTATCATTAAGTCAAACATTACATTATTACAAAAATTCTTACAAATTCTTACAAAAATTTACGTGGAATGTCTGCACAACATAATACTTCGCGAATATACTCAATTCCGACAGAGAGAGGTGGCCCAGGGCATCAACTGATGTCACTGCAGTGCCTGTGTCCGGGAGGTCCTAGATTCGAATCCCCCGACGGTGCCAGGACTTTCGACACCAGCAGGTCGAGTTCAGCCGTTGCTTGGAGTAGAATTCTAGCGGCCCGCTTCTCCAATCGATAGTTTTCCGTGGTTTCTCCGATCAACACCTGGCGAATGCCGAAGCAGAATCCTGGCAAACAGGCCATGGACAGAGCGCTATCTTTACTTCCACTTCCTTGTCCTATCCTTACCCTTTAGTTACACACTTCCACTTACATGCACCACATTACCATACATGTCGGAAGCCCAGTCGGGGCCTTAGAGCTTGTCCCGGCTGAGGCGGTGCCCCGCTGGTGGGAGATACCTCGTTAGGGAAATTCCCTACGATGGGTCGACACCAAATCTCTATATCTACCGGAGAACGATTACCGCCACCTCCAGAGGAAAATATGCATTACACTTGCGAAATTCATGACCTTAGAATTTGATGTGCCCGGAATCACTAATCAATCAATCAATTATTCTCAATCCGTATGGTAGTCGTGTTCTCGAACGGTAAAAAACTTAAGCCCCAGAGAGCGCGCGCGAGCCGTTTCTTATCTGTTCTTTTTCACATCAAAGGATTACGCGGCTTAAATCTGTATTATTGGATTGTCTGGATGGGTCATATACGTATACGTTGGTTATTGAAGGTGACATAACGACACAAATGTTCCCCACGATGAAAAGAAGTGTTCATCTTAATGCAACATCTCATAATGAAAAAATGCATTGCAGCTGAAGAAAATAACTACTACAAGAAATTTACCACAACACCAATATGTACAGACCACGTAAGATGCAGAATACACACAAATCACCGAATATGTAGAACACACGTAGACTACTAATGATGTAGAATGCACATAAGCCAGCAAAGATGTAGAATACTTACAGGCCACATGCCACGACGCAAACACTTGAGAACGGACGCGCAACACAATCATTTTCGTGGAACCAAATTTTGCTAACCGTCGAAGACATTTGCGGCGAGTACTGCGTAATGCGAAGATTTGCAAGAGTGGACCTGCATTAAAATCGCCGGGGGTGAGACTAATTTAACGTGGCGGCTCAGATGTCGGGCAGGTCTGCGTTAATCTGACCTCCTCTTACTAAAATACGTCCTCGTTTATTCTGAAGTGAAATGTCAGCGTTGATAGGGATTGTATGGGAGAGCTCTCTATTAGAAGTACTCAGTATTCTCAGTTGAGAGTTCTCTCTCCCAAACCTTTTTTCCTTTGTGTAGGAAAGGGGAATGTATGGGATTTTAGAGAAAATTTGTATTTTTCTGTATTTTCTCCATTGCGACTGCACAGCCTATTTTTACTCTTTTATGCAGTCCTTTTGGTCTACATTTTAAATTAAAATATACAAAAAGCATTTTAGCTGCATCCACAGCACATTTGTGCCTTTAAGTCCTTCGATGAGAAAGTACTAGTAACATTTGAATTAAAGAAAACTTGTAAAACCAGATCTGATTTCGAAGTTTTTTGTATTTCTATCTTCGTAGTGCCCATTGCACTTTTGTCACACAAAAAGAATCACAAACTTGTTGGAAAAGATAGTAAATTTATAAACCTTGCAAAATTTTAGACACAATAGCCGTCGTTGTTTTTTTTATATCATCCAGTATTCAGAAAACTCACTGTATAGAAACAACTCCATTATATTTCCTTTAAAAAATTACAATAGGATGAGTGTTTTAATTTTTCAAAGTTAAAGCGTGCTTTATTCGAATAATTTTTTGTTATTTGCAAGTTTCCTTTCCAATTTTTCTACAAAATCGTTTCATGATGAAAGAAAAAACCTTTGAGCATTACATTATATTTATTATACAATAGGCGATATCTCACTTATTTTACCAGACGTGAATTGACCACGAAGTTTTCAGTTTAATAACAATTGTGGAACAGAAAGGTTTCTCTTGTATCGTATTTAATAATGTTTTAGGATTTTCCTCCCTTTTTTTTCTTTCAATGTTTCACTCAATATGTCTTTTATTAAAGTTCGGTAAAATTGTTAATTGTATTACAAAATATTCAACTGTAATATAAAGAAATGTAGGTTATTAAAGAATAATTTCCGGTGGAAGAAATATAATATTGTTGCCATTATCATGTGAACTAATACACGGCGGCAATAAGAAGATATAAACAGAAATAGGGAGCAGGTAAGCAATCTGAAGTAATAAACTATACGTTTTGCTCATCCTTCAAATAATATAAAAATGGAATACGTATTGCAAAAGAAACATGAGAAAAAAATTAAATAAGATTAATTATTGAAAATTTACGTTGAAGATGTAACATCTGCAGTTGTTCTTTTGATTTGTATTATAGGCACAGAGCAGATTGTGAAGATTGTGTAAATCGGACTTTTCCAAACTGCATAGGAGAGACATGCTTTTTTTGGTTTCGACTGAATTCCATAGCCTCACGTCAGCGTTAGGAGTTCGTTTGGGGAAAAAGTGTTAGTGAATACTACGCCTTACAGGAGACCATTGTCACAGCCTTAATTTTTTACTTTCTCGCTTTACGAATACTTCTCAAGAAGAGAAAATTATAGAATCGTGCGCCGCGTAATGTTTCAGAGCGTCTCACATCTTCTGTGCGAACCAACCCTGAGCAATAGATATTTCCTTGGCAGACTATCTTTTATTTTCTTAAGACTAGATGGGCACCAAACATTGTTCAAATTTGGCCCCTAATATCGAATGTAAAAAATTACAACCTTTATTCGGGATACTTTTAACAGCAAAGGGCGTACATTTCAATCCGCCGCCTGCATTATAGAGAAAAAAATCAATGTCTAAAAATGCTCGTTCGATCTATTTCAAAGATGGCCATAAAAGCGCAGCATCTCCCCGGAGGACTGAAGCGAGCGCTCCATCAAAACTCTTCAATTGTCGTTATTCGAAGATTTATTATTATTATTATTATTTGTTATGTTCAGAAAAAGTAGGCAGATTTCGTGAACAAGATTTTTGTTTCACACACACAGTTTTTATACAAAAATGTATTGTTCCGGTAACCCAAAAGAATGCACCTTAGATCAAGCAAAGATACCGTTTATCTGTGAGATGTACCAAACCACTAGCCCAGTCAACCAATATACCGTGAGACAGAATAACACAATGTAGGCAGGTTCATTCACTCAAACACGTAGTCACAAACTCTAAGCAGGGCACTTCAGTAATATCTCGACTGCCTCGGTGGGGGCGATGCCGGGTTATAATGTCCTCGGCGCCGCAGACTCGCTTCTGGGGCGTAGGCTCGCTGGGTGGTCGCTCGTTGACGGTTTGCAGGCGTTTTCCACGGTTCGGTGCCTCTCCTTGTTGCCTTTTCCGCCGCAGTGCGCTGCCTGGTCGGCGTGCTTTTCAAGTGGGTGTTTACAGTCGCAACATTATTATTATTATTATTATTATTATTATTATTATTATTATTATTATATTATTATTTTCCTACTTAGAAGCCAGGGCGCCCATTGTTTGAGAACCAGCTGTCGATCCATCTGGGTAGCGGATCCCCTCGCTTGTAAAAACCGAGGAAATATTTATCGAATGCACTGAGACTTTGGATTATTTATGTACGGTCGGCGTCTCGTTTTCGAAGCTCCGTGGCACTATATTTTCCATGATTCCGCGTTTTGCCGCATCGCAGCGGAGCATAATGTGCATTGTGCCACACACGCATGAATACGGATGGGAATCGTAATGAGATAAAACTAGACAGGTGATTGACTCCTTTCTCAGAGGACCCTGGGAACACGAATATTTTCTTCAAATATTTAGTGTGAAAAACATACTCTAACGACAATGCGTGCTGACAGTCTTCGTATGTGTCTTTTCAGAATCCTCTATTGCACGAAAAATTCGGAAAGGCCTTTTACACGTGTCTCTGTCCAATTTTCCGTCTCTCCCTCAACCAGCCACATTGACGTCTTTACAATATCCATGATTTATTATCTTATCTTCAAGAGGGATGAACATATTGTAAATATATGTACTTTTAAAGAACATGTTTTCCTTAAAGTACACTTGCTACGAAAGTGTTAGGAAACACATCAATTCTGTTGATGTGTGCACCCTTACCTCACCAATCGAATGCTCAAAACTGTATTTCAATATTTTAATTGTACTAAAAACATTTGGGGTGTTTCTATTTGCTGAATCACTCCTTGATAAGGGTTTATCTGGCAAGCATACCTCGTTTAGCAAAAATCAGGTTCGGATATGTTTCTTTCAGTAACCAGGTTCACGATCACTGTTCGGATCGGCGATTATAATACCAAGGCTTATAGTAATACGGATTTGAACTGATCTGAAACTCACAAATTGAACTTGGTTTTCAAAGTGGTAGTAGCTGGACATCGATAATTATGAACCTGAGACCTTCAACGGCGGAGTTTACGGCAAAAAGTTATTTTCCAAGGAACTATGTACGAATCAACCCTCTAGATCGACGATTAGGATACCAAGAATCATGACACTAGAAATAGTACTCGTGTTCAAGATTAGAACCGAGATTAATTTTGAATTTAGGGATTGAAAAGAAACGAATCAAACTCGGGAAGCGGGACATTCTTGGTTTTCAAAATAATTATGAATTATTATAATATGAAATTCAGGCTTTTGTTTTGAAGAAGGTTAATGTGGGTGGTCTCTTTCCTGTGGAAGCGACTGCAGGAACACTGTGGAGATGAGCGATTAGAATACTAAGGATCATGATACTACAAAGTGCTACTTATATTGAGAATTTGAACTGAACTGATTTATAAATTACGGATTTGACATAGTCGGATCTGAATCTCCGGAAGCACACTTGGTTCGTATCCAAATGTTTTTAAAGAGTCTAGGCGGTTATATAAATTAGACCTTTTTGTGTGTGGGAGTTCAAGGTCGATGACTTCTTGCCCTGAGAAACCGAGTAGGCGCTTGGAATTCTAAGAAACATGATACTATACATTCTAATACGTATGATACCGATGATTTGAACTGAGCTGATTTAGAAGTCACAGATTTAATTTAGTCGGTTCTGAATCTTAGGAAGGTACTTAATTGTTTTCTTTAAATATTATGAAGAACGTAGACGCTTATAATATCAAGCCTTCGAGTATAGCTGGAGACTAATGTTCGTGCCTTCACGACGAACGGTTTCATGCCCTATAGAACCGACCACAACATCACTGCGCAGATAATCGAACTAAGAATCGTGATAATATAAATGCTACTTATGATACTGAGGATTATACTACGCTGATTTATAAATTACTGATTTGATGGAGTCGGATTTGAATCTCAGAACCGACTTAGTAGGTTTTCAAAATAACTATAAAAATAACTAGCGATAATGAAATGAAGACTTTTTTTGTGTAAGGCAGTGGATGATTTCTTGCTCAGAACTAAATGCACCGTTAATGCGTGTCTAGGCGATTGGAATACTAAGGATCGGAATTACTATAAATTCTTATTACCATACTGACAATTTTAACTGAGCTCATTTAGAAATCTTGCAACTGGACATAGTCGTATCTAAATGTCAGGAAGTGGAAGTTGGTTTTGAAAGTAATGAACACATAGCCACTTATTTCGGAAAATGGATCGACGCCATTGTGAAGTTACGGCAAATTTTTTTCCCTAAAGAATCGAGTAAGCGATCACTGTGCAGATCGGTAATTGGAGTACTAAGGATTACGACACTATGAATTCTATTTACGATTATCAGGATTTGAACTCAGGTTTTTTAGAATTCACGCGATAGGATAGTTGGATCTGATTGTCTGGAAGTGGAAGTTGGTTTTGAAAGTAATTAACACATGTTATTTAAAAATCTGCTAGTTATTTAAAAATCCATTTCACCTCCATTCTGAAGTTGGAGCAAAATGTTTTGTTGTTTTCTTAAAGAATCGATTAAGCAATCACTGTGCAGATAGGCGATTGTAATACCAAGGACCGTGATTCTTTAATTCTTCTTCCGATACAATTTGAACTGAGGTGATTTCGAAATAACCCGATTTGACATAGCCCGATCTGATTGTCAGGAAGCGGAAGTTGGTTTTGAAAGTAATGGGCACATATCCTGTTATTGAGAAAGCCTAAGCAATGCCACTGTGAAGTTACTGCAAAATGTTTTTTCCTAAAGAATCGAGTAAGCCAATCACTGTGCAAATAGGTCGATTGGAATACTATAGATTAGGATACTATAAATTCTTCTTACGATACTTACAATTTGAACTGAGCTGATTTATAAATTACGTGATTATTCATAGTCGGTTCTGATTCAGAACGAGGAAGTTGGTTTTGAAAGTAATAAACCGCCGGTAATTTAAAAACCCTCTTCATCGCCACTGTGAGGTTACGGCGAAATGATTTGTTTCTAAAGAATCGAGTAAGCGATCACTGTGCAGGTAGGCGATTTGAGTACCAAGTATCGTTATTCTGCAAATTCGTCTTATGATACTCACAATTTGTACTGAGGTGATATAAAATCACGCGATTGGACATCGTCGGATCTGATTGTCAGGAAGCGGAAGTTGGTTTTGAAAGTAATAAAAATATAACCAGTTATCTAGAAGTCCGGTCCAAAACCATTGTGAAGTTGGGGCGAAATGTTTTTCCTTAGAGACGATTAAGCAATCAGATAGGTGATTGAAATACTAAGAATCATGATAGTATAAATTCTTCTTGCGAAACTGACAATTTCAACTGAGGTGATTTCTAAATCAGGCGCTTGGACATATTGGGATCTGAATATTAGGAAACGGTAGTTGGGTTTCAAGTACGAAATAGATACATAGCCAGTTATTGAAATCCCATACTACGTCTCCAGGATGGCATTAGGGCAAAATGTTTGTCCTAAGGAATAGAGTAAAAGAACACTGTGCAGACTGACGATTAGGAACGTGCGGCTGGATGTCTCTTATTAAATCGCGCGATGCGTCTCCGACAGTTTCTGCGGCTACTGATTGAAGCTCCGACGAAAGCGCCCCACCTCTTTGCTCAACGCCCACAGATGCAATATGAGGAATTCGGTTGCAAGGGGTGGCGTAAGTTCAGCAAGGGTTACTCTGCATCTAGGAGCAACTTTACCGATGACTACGGAGCAGAGCTCTCGAGAAGATTTTGCCAGTTGGGTCCATAGGATCGATTGAACTTACGGGCTCCATTTCACTTTGCTGGTTCGCGTTTGCGTAAATATGAGTAGAGTCCTTCTCAAGACTTTGCAGTTTCTATGCAAATAAAGGAATATTCTTTGGAGGAGCCTTATTTATTCAAAAAGTGGCTCCAAAGAGTGTGTGTACTAAGAATTTGTTGGTTTCTTAATATGTTATATTTTTGTGAAAGACGCTGCTGACGGAGCTACGAGTCGTCACAAAAATGTATTGAATATATGAAAGGGAGCCTTATTTGAATATATGAAATGAGCCTTATTTATTTTGAGTTAACCTTATTACAAAATTGAGTGTGCCTATTTTATGAAATAGTCACCTCAATTCCAGTATATAACATAGCATATACTATTAATTGTAGAGAAAGCTGGGATAACTATATTGAAGACGATGTCCGTGGTGCTCAGACGTTGATCTTCGAAGCTCTATTATTTAAACGCAGAAGAACGAGACACTGACCGTCTCAATTATGTCACAACAAAAGATTGGTTGACATAATTGACCTATCTATAAAACCTATAAAAGTGGAGATATTTTAAAAAATGGCTCCTCTGAAAATATTGAGAAACGCCTCTACATGTAACTAGTGAAACATTTTATTTTCGTAAATATCAATTTCTCTTTGTGTGCTCTCTTAAGATACTGCCAATGATTCAACATTAATGAGTTTTACTTTTTAATTGTATCATGAAATTTAGAATTTCATCCCAATTCATATTTCATTAATTTCATCAAGACTTGGGTGATAATGGTAACGCGAAGTAAAAATTTAATTTTATAGTATTTGAAGCAGATGTGAACTTGTCATTGGGAAAGCTTCATCAGATATGTAATTGTACTCCTTCCATTTGTATCTAACTTAAAGAAATGGGAACAAGGCATTATAGGATGTTATCGTGAATTTAAAGTTTATTTGATGCACATTGCCTCATATGTAGAAAACAGCATTATCACCCCAGTGAATGTGTGGCAAACACAACCCCACATTCAGGAGAATATAGACTATCCTCTAATTAGTTCGATTCAACAAGCACTCACCATTCACTCCGAAATGAAACCCCCAAACGCCCGGATTCTCGCAAATTCTTCAAGCGGAAATCCAACGCCGTCAAACATCTCCCCTCACCCTTCCTTCATCTTACACCATCTCCCCTTCTCTTCCTTCCATCACCGATTCATTGCTCGGCCGCTCAGAAGGGCTGAGCAAGGTAATTAGTTTTTATCGCCGTGTAGCCCCGTGCCGCCCGGAGAGTAAATAAGACAAGCGAAAAGCGGCGCCATGGCGTTGGCGTTCTTCAGCTGTCTTCCTCTTCGTCCTCGGTCGGCAATTAAAAATCGATCTGCTTCGTTATGACAACGCCCAAAAGAGCGCACGGCAGTCGCACCCCCACCTTCAACCCCCTCCTCCACTCCGATAGGGGGAAGGGGTGCAGGGGACGCGGGAAAAGTACTTAATTGCTAATTAGAAGTAATTTATGTGCAGGATGGAGTGAGACGAGGGAAGGATGCCTGCTGGAGTAGGCTTTGCGACACCGTCACAGCAGCAATTATAAAAAGAAAAAAAAAAGAAAAGCGTTCCGAGCTTGTACCGTGTACAAACTAGTCCTTCCCGCAAGCACACGGGGTTTCCGACCGCCGGTTTTTTTCGAATTATTTTTGTTTTTTGTTGTTGTTTTTCTTTTGTTGTTTTTGCAGGCGTCTTTCACTTTCTCGCTCTCTGTCGACTTGCCCCGTCTGGCGGCGGCGTTGACAGCTCTAGTGACGTCACAGCTGCGTGAGGCAAAACAATGCCGTGCACTTGAGGCGAATTTTTTTGTGTTTTAAAGAGCGAACATTGGTTCCAAGCTGCAGGAGAGAATTTGCGGGATAGGGGTGTACAACTTGCTGCACGGATTGTGAACAATTCGGTTGCAATACATACAAATTATCTAATTTGTACAGCATTGCTTAATTATTATTTTATTTGTTTCCTATTGGTTTATTTATAATTTGTTAATAATTTATTATATATTTTACTCCATTCTGTTTCAAGATTTCATTCAAGGAATGAATAATCATTCCCTAGTCCTATACGGTTGTATTACATTGAAGTTTATAAAATATTACATATGGATTTCCAATTGAATTTTTATTCTAAATAAATAAAACTTCAGCGGCATAAAAGAAATAAAATGTTACTTTTCTCAAACTATAAGCTAATTTTCATTCTAAATTCCAATTTTCTGATTGTAATGAGTACAGGAAGAAAAACGTTTTCCTGGCATGAAATATGTAATTAAACTTTATTGAAGTAATTTGTTATCGACCTTTTTTAAAAGAAAAATGTTATATTGGTAGTAGTTTTGCCGCGGTTACGTATATATAAAAGTTGCCATATGGCACTAGTATTCATACAGAGATGATATTTAACAGAGTTTATTGTAGTGCTCATGTTTGTAAATAATTACTTTCATTTATTAGTTATTGATAAGAATGTTGTTCAAAATTTTGTCGAAAGCATCCTCTAAAGTATTTATAAGACTACTGCAAAACACGAGTAAACAAAATACTGGTGGGATAAATAAACACTGCTGCCGTTTCGCTTATTGTGAGTTGGTCTATGAGTACGGTATTTCACTTTTTTACGAATTTGTACTAAAATATAATACCCGCAATTGGTATGAAAGCGTTGTTGGTATGCTAATTATAGAATTATTGCTTCGATTTTATAGGAATGCCAAAGGATCATTTTCTCTTACTGAAATATCTATTTTCAGTCTATTAACAGAGAAAATTACTTAAGCAGAAGGAGCAAATGTAAAAAGCATTTTTATTTATTTACTTTACATTGTGGATGGATTTACAATGTTTAATGAAATCGTAACTTATCATTTGTATTTATAGGCGTACAATCTAACTTATTCTAATTTACTGATAACATTAAACTGCATTTGAAGAGAGGACTAGCAGAGCACCTCTATTTGTTTATTATAGGTTACTGAAAATGTTTAAAAATCCATGTAAACGGATCCATTTTTTATTCGATTTTGGCTAACAGTATATTTTCCCAGAGTGGGAAAATATTTTGCTATATCATCGAATGTAGGTAATGTGTACTCGTAATGGTTTAGGTATTGTAATGTAATTGAATAAATGTTATTGACGAAAGAGTTTGCATGATATGGGATTGGTTTGATGTTTAATAAAGTGTGTAGTTGCTTGTTGGAGACGAACCCGAGCGTTTGGGTAATGCATTTCCTGTATAATGAGAAAATCAGAGCGAGCAAGTTCTCAGGAAATCTTGTAGACGTACTATTGAAAGCTTACACTTGCTCTACTCTCTTGCCTCACTGAATGTCGTGAAATTTCTACTCGAAGGTAGTTGAGACTAGGAAAACCTGGCAGACGTTGTTCTGCCCTTCATCTCCCTCTTTCCCCTCCCACCCCTCTTTCTCACTGTCTCTCCCTCCTTCCCTCACACTGTCCCTGTCTGTCACTGTCTTTGCCGCTCTCTGTCCCTCTCATTCACATTTACTTGCAGATTCTGCACGTCTCTGAGCAGGTGAGGTAATATCGGGAAGCGCCGGAGCAGCAAAAACGTAATAGAATGTTCAATTAGAGCTCATTCCATAGATTACGGTATGAGAAACGTTTCTTTGAGGCCTTCGGTATCAAAATTTTAGTTTTTAAGGCCCTAGAATGCCTCCTTTAGGAGTTATTTAACGATATACTAGATTCAAAATGCTGCCGAGTGTGTTGCGGAATGCATTTGACGTGAATATGTAGCGCCATGTAGTGGAGTTACAACTTTAATGGAGATCGCTCCAACGGTGTCGGACTTTAGCTCATATATATAAATTAGAAAATGCCAACTGCAATCTCATAATTGAGCACCCCTGTTTCCAGTCGTTCTTCGACCCTCGCGGTCCACGGTCGCCTTGCAAAGACTATGGAAGAAGGAAGGGCGATGAAGGGTTTATTTTGTTTTGCGTTTCGTTTTGGTTTGGTTTTCCACTCGGGATTAACCCAATGAATGCTTTCCTCTACGTACAGAGGCACATGACGAATGAAGTGCTCTGGCAGGTAATAAGCCAAGGGAAAATAAGTCTCTAGATGCTTTGGAATTTTTTTTTATTAGAATTAACAGGGTGCGTCTAGCGAACGGAGATGAAATTGAAGCGATCTCTGGATGTGAAAATTTATGAGAGAATGTACTGTCCTCTGCGTTTTGAAGTAATAATTAGCCTCGGCTCGCTTTCAAATGGTTCTTTGGGTGCAGCTGAGTTGGGTGAATGGAGTTCATCGGACCGAATACCCAGGCTTATGTGCGGTCATCACGCTGGGTTCACCGCTTCATCATTTTGCTTTTTAAAATATGAAATTACGAAAATTAGCTGTTTTTTAGTGTCTAAAGAACTGCGATTACGTGAATACCTTCCTAAGTTCTAATGTTTCTTTTCCTTCATTCCATATTATCTTTCGTCTGCATAGCCAACTTTTACTTCTGTATCTCTTTAAACTGCAGGTAGCTTATCTTCAAATATGTTTCATCTCAAAGAGTAATTTACGTCTGAATGAAAAGACACAAAATTTACGTCAAATTTTGGAAATCATTGAAACATATATGCGACGTATTTGCTATAGCGACCAAAGGCATTATTTTTATTTCATGCAATATAAAATTGTCTCTACATTTCTCACTTTATTTATTTTCAAAACTTACGATCGTTTCCTTGAAATATTTTAATGATTAAATTAAATAAAATTACTTGTAGGTATTTTTAAGTTGCAAGAAAATCTTTATTTTGATAAAGTCAAGTTTTTTATTTCTTCAATCTGATTACAGTTTTTGACACTTTTAGATTGCGTTGATTGATTTCCTGTGTCGTCACGTGTCAACTGCTATGGTCATTAATCGCATGCGTGTTTTCTCACAGGAAGACTCTTCTCCTGCTGGATGGTCGGCTAGTAGGGTTTCCCCAACCAGGTATCTTGTATCAGGGAGGCAGTACCCCAGCCCACACAAGGTCTAAGCTCCCGACTGGTCTCTCGACATTTGACAGTGTAGTTAATGGAAGTGTGAGTAAGGAGTGAGAATAGGACAAAGAAGAGGAAGGAAAAATGACGCACAGTCTGTAGACCGTTGGTAAGGGCACTGTTCCGGTATTTGCTTGGTGTTGATCGAAGAAACCGCGGAAAACTACAGATCAGAGCAGCTGGCCGTAGAATTCTCCTCCAGATAGCGGTGACATCAATTGATGGCCTGAGCCATCTAAACGGGTACTACATTATTATGTTCTTCAATGTAGACTACCGATTAAGGCACAAACAAATTCAGGAATTAGATTTCGACTTTCCTGGGGCGGCATCTGTGCCGGAACAAATACTCGTATCAGATTGGATAAATTGTTTATTGAAGCGTCATTCAAAATTATAAATTAAAAAATTAAATTAAATTAAATTAAAAAAATAAAAAAATATTAGCCAGACAAGAAGCAGTGCTTTCAGCAAAACAAATTTGTTTTTTTAAACATTTTTTTTTTAATTTTAAAAAGCGTTAACTTCTGGGACTTCACTTCCGAAAAAAAGTTATAGTATACTATACGAACTAGACATTTTTATCAGTTACATTATTTTAGCGTATGTGTCCTAGAAGACGTCCTCCAAACAATCCACTCTCTGTGAATTTATTTTGCGATCAACATTTTTTGCAAGTGGCAAATCTACTGCAGCACAACTAACCTGCAACATTTTCCAAATTAAAAAAATACCCTATCGTTTTTTATTAAATTTTGTTATTGGATAGTGTGAAAGACGTTTAAAAACATGGTGCAGGTCTCATTTTCGTTAAAAACTGTGATTTTTCGAAAATTGCAAAAATCCTTTGTTTTCGGCATTTTTGTACAACTACAATTATAAAATTGAATTTTTTTTCGCTTAATTTAATCTGTTTCTTGAAGATAGATTTTTGAAATCTGGTCCTGGACAATTTTTTGAAAATTTGAGAATTTTTCGCGAAATTGTGCGTGAAAATACGGGAGAGAAAGTACGTGCTTTTTTAGACCCACTTGTCTGTGGCTCATCTTACGTTTTTGTTGCCGAAATATACGGCGCAAATCATGAATTTGTAAGACAGGAAAGGACTAGACAGGATAATTCCTGAGAGAGTCAGCTGGTCAGCTAGGTCGAATTCAGTCGCTGTCTGGAGGAGAATTCTAACGGCCGCCTACTCTGATCGGTAGTTTTCCGTGGTTTCTCCGATCAACACCAGGCGAATGCCGGAGCAGTACCTGAACAAACGGGCCACGGACCGCTCGCGATCTTTCCTTCCTCTTCCTTGTCCTATCCTCTCCTCTTACACACACACTTACACTAACATGCACTACACTATCACACATGCCGGGAGACCGGTCGGGAGCTTACAGCTTGTCCCAGCTGGGGCGGTGCCCCGCTGGTGGGAGATACTTGGTTGAGGGGAAACCCCCGCTAGTCGACGGTAGGTCGACGCCAGATCTCGCCATCCAGCGGGCAATAGTTCATCGCCACCTCCCGAGGAAAAACACACACTACACTGACGGGACTAATGACCAAAGTCGTTGACGCGCCCAGATACACGAATCAATCAATCTCAGAGAGTCCTTCCACGCATGCTTTGCAGCGTGCTGATTTCCAATGTTCCAAAATGACAGGATTTCAGATGTCCGTCTTTCTCGCGAGTTTGTCGAACACAAGATCCTATAGATCTGGGTTAATAGATATTTTTGTAACAAGTCCTTAAAGGCTAATAGAGAACGTGTATCATACAATATTTTTTGTTGTTTTGGAATAAAAAGGCAATACGTTCGTTAGGCTTGTATCATTAAAAGTACAGAAAAATGTATATTTTGGCAGAAAAAAATGTTAAAAATCTTCAACGTTTTCTCAGTCACCTACGGATTTTTACAGCGAGTGAATATATTTCCGGTTTTATGTGGAAAATATTCTGTGGAGGTATAGCAAAGATCTTGTGCTCCGTAATGGGAGGTAGGAAATAATCAACCACAGCAATAATACTATAATAATTTGTAATATATTTTATTGTTGCGACTAATTATATCCTCTCAGTATGAAAAATATTATTCACGGAAGTTTTTATCGCTTTGGACTACATCTCATTATTGTAACTTCTTTCTGTTTGAAAACAAAATGAAATAATGTTAGTAGAAGCACTATTTGTTGTAAATTAATTGATGTTAAGTGTATCTAATTAGTTCTCGAATATTGTATTTCTATTGATCCCTCACACTAGGTAATGTATAACCCTCAGCAACGCGTTTTAGTTGTTTAACGCTCAACGAAAAAATTGTTTTTTCTCTTCGTACTCTCTTAGTACGTTCTGGATAGTTTCATAATAGAATGATCTGTTGTAGAATGACACATGACTGGCCCAGAATGGTGAATCGCAGGAGTTCTAAATTTGTTTTGCGCTTAAAATTTTTAATATTTTTCCCACTTTTATTGTCTGAGAACACCCGATTATGCGGCAACGTTGCGATATGAAACGTTGGGTCTTTAGTAATTTAATGCCAATATAATATTTATTAAAACAATATTTCATTTGGTTATCTTTAATATTAGTGGATGCACTGCACATAAAAACTGCATTGCCATAAAACACCACTGCACATAAAAATACACAATATATAGACTATACCTTTTAGTTTCATTGTAATTAAGGTGTAACATTTAAATACTTAAAATTAGCAGAACCGAGGAGACGTCCTGCTGGGTTTTGCTTGTTTTCCTTGGCCTTCCCTCTCCCTACCTATCTCTATCTATATCTTTCTACATATCTCTATCTCCCTCGGTGTCCGTCCTGTTCTTCTCGGCATTGCGCTGCGTCACACGGTTATGCTAAAAAATGAAGCACAGATGTGTTGTGAATTGAATTTCTCTGAAGCGCCATCTACTGGTGTTACAAAAAAATAACAGCATAAAAATTTTCTCCATGAAAAACCACGTAAATTTTCAAACTTTCATGGAGATCGGTTAAACGGTGTCGCAGGTCATCGATCTGGTACCTACCAACATCCATTTTTACTTGCCCGTATACGTAGGTATATACGGAGCAATATACGTAGAGTAGGCAAAGTTATGTAATGCTGCGGAAAATCGATTTCAAGATTTCAACGGAAATACACATTTTGGGGTCCCCTGATACCGAAAACGTTCTTTTCAAAACGTCCGTCCGTCTGTCAGTCTATGAACAACTGTTGAGCCGAAACCATAAGTACAATTTCTTCCAAAATGAATATTCCGCAGCCGATCTGATTATAAAATTAGATTTTCCTTAAATCATTTTTCGATTTATCCAATGATCCACAATACATCCCCCCCCCCCCCGGCACCCGCTTCGGTGTTCTCTGCGTACAATTGGTATGCAACTGTCAGGCTCTGTCAACAGCGCAGGAAGGCGTACTCTCCGTCTTAACACATCCACGACCCGCCGCACGGCGAATGGCCCGCGGCTACAAGCCCAACGACGCATGCCGATCAGTTCTCCGCGCCCTAACGGTTCGCCCTCCGAAGGGCGCGCGGAGCCCTTTTCCGGCGCCGCATATTCGCACAATCCTCCCGTCAGTCGCCCTTCGGCGCCCGCGGGCCCTCCGCCCGCCCTATGCAGAGCGGCGTGTGAATATTTCTACCTATATTATCGATCTATTGTCAAGGGCGCCAACCCTTCGACGGGGAAGGTGAAGGGTGGGGGGTGGGGGAGAGCGAGCGAAGCAGACCCCGCCAAGGGCCCCGAGGGCGTAGTTTCGACCTCCGAAGGGCTCGCGAAAGGGCAGGTGGGAGATTCCGCTAGGGTCGAAAGGATTGCAATGTTTCTGTCGCCGTGTCTGCCCCCCCCCTTCCCCTTCGAATCTGGTGTTTCCCTCTCCTCCTCCCCCCCCCCTTTGTCGCGAACGGGCGTTGTCGGGACTCGGCGTCGCCGATCTACATACTTCGAAAAGCAGGATGGCAACGGTTTTCGCTATGCTAATTTGAGGTGTCCCGAACCCCCCATCGCTGCCGGTTGATTTGAATTGCAATTGCCGGCTTTTGAAGTGGCGAGATTCGGCAATGCCTGATTTAAAATTCGTGGCCCCGAAGGTGACCGCCAAGGGTGGTAGATACAATCGTCGCGGGATCTTCGATTTTTCCCTATCCCTAGGGCTCCGCAGCTGGCAACAGGCAAATCCTGTATTCAAACCGTCATGGAGGTATCACAAGACTCAACGGCATGGTGATTTTCAAACTTTATGCGTTTTAGGCCAAATGCGAGACCAAAACCCAGTAAAGACTTTGTATATTTCATTTATTTGTTCTTTTAGAAAGTTAGGGTGACTGTGAATCATTAATTTAGTGGCGGTATTTAATTAGAAGCTAAAAAATGCAATTATGACTCTTTACGTGTGTAAATGAACGCTTAATAATTGTTCCAAGCACACAAAGAAATGAGAAAGAAGAAAGCCATTTCTTCACCGTTGACGATGCATGGATTAATTTCTTTCAGGTTTTTTTTCTTGAGATATTTTCAATCAAGATACCGTTTATGTACATTAAACTGCCAAGCTGATTGAAGATATCCAAGAAATTTTTACATTACTCGTAGTTTACACACATTTTGCACTGAATGCATTTTAGCATTACATTAGTGAATTAACTTGTACTAGTGTGTTTTTAATAGAGAAATGGTCGTTTAAACATATTTTTCCCTGAGATTCCTTGGAACACCCAGAACAAAAATATTTCTTACGGAAACTATTCTATGATCGCCTTTATTTGCGAATTTGTTACCAACGCGTATAAGACAGCTGACAGGGCCGTCAATTCAAACGAGATTTCTTCTTGCAGTGATTATTAAAATAATAAATTTTTAATTGTAAATTACTTGTTTGTTTAAAAAAATATTCAGGTAAAATATTGCGAACTGTTATGCTCTTCCTTTACACAAGCTTACACTTGCTTGTGCTTTCATTACGTACTCGCACTTCCATTGCTTTCTTACGCTTGCATTACACTCCCACGCAAGACGGTAGACCAATCAGGAGCTTAGAGCTGACCCCCCGGGGGAAATACCTGGAGGAGAATGTCCTTCGCAAGACGATGTGTAAGTTGGCGCAGGATCTCGTCAGTCAGCGAGGAGTAATTACCGCCTTCTCCTCCTGGGATAAAACATTCACCACACTAACGGCATTAGTGTTAGTAGTTGACGTCCACGGAAACATCAGTCAGAGAAAGGGAGTGCCTAGCATCTGGTCCGGAAGAGATCCGCTTCCTCCCTATCACTGGTACTATCGACTGTGGTCCGAATGTTTCCGTCTGCTTGACAGATAATGGCTGACCAGAGAGAGGCGGGTCCCGGTTTTCCAAAGGCTTAAAATTGTGGTGCATGGCAGAGTTACTGATGCTTATTAAGAAAGAAAAATCTTACAGCGCGAAGAAGAATAAAATTGAAGTGCGCCAATAGTTGTTTGGTTATGCATGGTGTGTGCGGTTCTGTGTCATCCACTGTTGTGTACTGACAGTGAGATTTATTTCTTGCTGCTGCTGTTGTTGTTATCTGATCCAAGGCCAACTACACGACTACGTGTCTGCCACCCGAGTAAGTGGCAACATCGTTCTCCCCCACCCCTAGCTCTCATAAATCAGAAATATTATTCCGACAATAAAAAAGCGTTTTCTTCCCGCTCATGCTATTAGTACGCAGGTAATGTGGATGGTGTTGGTACTGTTCGCATGAATATTTACATTTGAAATTTGTACCTTTTTTCTCAAATTGTTGGACCTTTTTCATATCATTTAAAACAGCTTTTTTCTTCTCAATTTTGTAGTATCTAAAATTCGTAGTTCCAATCATTAAATAACTGTTTAAGAACATTAATGAACGGAATGAACATTAATCACAAATTTAAGTTAAAAATAAAATCTTTTCTGTTGCAAAACTATTTCTACACAATTAGAGACTATACTGATCGTCAAAAAGAAAAATAATGTTTATTTTAACAAAACAATGATATATAATGAATTAGTTTACGTTTGTATTGTATACATTAAAACAGGATTTAATACGCCTGTAACAAGTAATGTACTTCAGCTTCCGGGTCAATGACCCCCATCTCGATCAGGTTTTTGTCCAGTTTCCCTGATCCATTGAGCAAATGCTGAGATAGCCTCTTGTTTTGCTTCTGGACGTAAATGTAGCTTCACTGTGCGCACGTTCTGTTGAGCACTCCTTTTGCTTGTAATGGTAGGAGTAGAACTGATGTTCATTACTATTTTGTTAGCAATGCAGAAGAATAAATCGGCAGTTCATTTACCGTTGAAATTGGTTGATATTGAAATTGATAACTCGGGAACAAACATTTTTCAAATTTTTATTTTTCTGAAATAATACTTATTTTCTAAATTCTTGTTTCTAGTTTTTCAAATGTTGCTGCTGATATTTTTGTTTGTTTTTTTAAATTCTGGGCCTCAAGAAAATGTGCGATGATAATCTCTTTCCCCAGACGTCATATACAGTTTTTACTGTTTTTTACCAAATAAATAAATAAATAAATCAAATATAGTCGTGGGAAACCATGCACTTTCCATCCGAATGTCACTAATAATATAAATTCGTGTTTTTAATTCGATCAGACCTCCCCCCCCCCCCCCCCACTGAATTTTTTCGCGTGGTCTAATTTGAGAGCAGGCACCGCGTGGAAACCTTCAGTCGGCGTGAAAGGGTCCTTGGCAGGCTGTCAACTGGTGACAGGTGACTGGCAGACTCATTGAAGCGGTACAATTGTGATTTAGGGGGGAACCACCACACGCATGCTGCATCAGGCACTGCAGCTACTACTCCTTTCCTTGCTCCCTCCTCCTTGTCCTCTTAATAATAATAATCATTTTTATTATTATTTATCTAACAAAATAATTAAATACAAGAGTTTGGAAATCGAGGTCATCCGAATGTGGGGCGTAAAAGCACAGGTCGTTCCGATAGTTACCGGAGCTCTTGGATTTGATCCGCAAAATTTGAGTAAGAACTTGACTAAACTTCCAGGTCATTCAAAGGACTGGGAATTGCGAGAAATTGCTTTATTTGGAACAGCTCACATTTTGCGCAAAGTATTGTAGAGGCACCTGACAGTCCCTAGATCTATTCCTTAGGTAGCTGGTTGCAACCTGGAGTAGATTTTATATTCAGCCGACCCATAACGAGGAATAATAATAATAATAATAATGATTATAATAATAATAATAATAATAATAATAATAATAATAATGTAGCCGTCCCCGTGGCCGAGATAGCTAACAATAAGACTAGTGTCGTGACGATCTCGGGCTTCAGGGTCGCAGGCTCGAGGCCTGCCTCGGCAAGGGTGTATTTGTGTATGTTTATTAGGGTCTCCCTTATTTTCCGACTTTCAAATTTTTGACCGCTCACCCTCTAACTTTGTTGAGATCGGAGCATTCTAACCTGTGCCGACTTGAGCGCGAATTCGCGTGATGGACATGTCCACAACTATCCGCTACAACGACACTACTGCTTTAGCAATTTCGGTCACGGGGCCGGCCAGTTCTTTAATTATTAGTTCGTTAATATTCAATATATCTCCAAATCCACGTTAATCTTAATTTCAATAAAAACAATTGCCGAATTTGTGTCAACCAAAAGCAGATATGTTCTCTTGCTTGAAGACGGATACTAGTTTTATTCAAAACTGTCCTTTGACCTGGTAATGCAACTCTTCATATTTAGAAGCTAAAAGGTTATTTATAAAGTTGAAAGCTGTGAATGTCTACGCTGAAAGGCCTATTGAATTAATGTAAGATTTTCATGGACTACTGGACGACTTTCATGAGCAGCGAAAGCAATTTTTTGTGTTGTTTCACAATTTCAAAAAAATTTCAAAAAAAAATGTTTCGGGCAATATAAGGGACACCCTAATGTTTATGTGTGGACCGTCCTTTCACCCCTCACTATCATCATCATCATCATCATCATCATCATATCTGCCATACTCCCAGGGCTAACAACCCTGAGGGATGGAAATAGGATCTAGAGTAGTGCTAATTTCCCCTAATGATTTGCATGCCTGCGTGGTCCGAAGGGGTCTGTTCACCAAAAAATGTAACGATAAAATATTATTGTTATTTTAATAAAATAATAGATTATTTTAAAATATAATTGTAATAAATTATTATTATTTTTATTATTTCGAGTGATTCTTATTTAGCTAATTAAGAAACATGTGGAATGGAAGATCTACGTGTTAAAAATTTTTCCATTTCTTGTCTGCATGTAGTGCAGGGGAAAATGTATTGAATTCAATCCAAAAGACCGACATTTCGGTAGTAAAATCCATTTCGACGGTCCGAGAGGCAAAAGTTTTTCATCAAGTCTGGTTGGTTGGATGGATACACAGAGGTGTGCAAATTATTAGACCGAAGATGTAGAGTTTGAATTTATGAATTGATTTTCATACATAGGATTTATTTTTAATAATTAGTGAACATTCCTTTTTTTATTATGAGCATTTTGATCCTCTCTGGTATCTTTCTTATCAGCGCCATACACTGCATTTTGTTGTCTGGATGGTTTTGCCACATATCCTTCAATTTTACAACCGGACATGTTATCTTATATTTTTTAGCTTATTTTTAACTATTACCCAAATATTTTCAATTAGGTTCAATCTGGACTGTTATTTGTCCATTGAAGCACAGATTTTTCGATTGTTCAATAGTGGTAACTTTCCACACTGTGGAGTAAACAAATTAAATAATTGTACCAACATCAGTTGTACATGAAACACAAAAAAGTAGCAGACGTCACATTGTATAGTTTTGATTACAATGGTTCTGTCAGTTTTATATATAATTTATACGACGAGTTTAACTTGAACTTACCGAAAAAATCTTCAGTCTAATATTTTGCACACTTCTGTATAGCTGTTCGCGTACGTGTGTATGTGTATGACATAACCGAGGCATTTTAGCCCTTAACTTCGTACACCGTGAGTACCAGCCACACCTATTAGACAAATGCGTACGGAAAATACATTTTTACTAACAAACATATCTTTCACGACAGACGAAACATATCATACTAATATAGGTTTCAGCAAATAGTTCTAATCAGCCGCATACACGTAATGCTTTGGATTTTGGTTAAGTCGAATGCAGTGCAAGCACTATCGTGCGGCAGAATCAGTCTATATATTGGACACCGGTACAGCGCCTGGATATGGCAATGTGGTAGTTTTGAATTGTTAATATTTATTGTATTAAGATCAGTTAGCGGTTCATAATTAAATAATTACTGTTTATGATTGTTTGTTGTGTTTTAGTTCTTTAATTTGTTTTGCATATCATACATTTCAGAGCCTGATGATGTTAACATATAGAAAATTTCGAAACGTTTTTTTCTTAAGAAACTGAATAAAAGTAAATAATTGTAAACTTTTTCATATTTATAAAATGATCCGACGAAAAAAAGGTTTTTATATTTATAAACGTAAGGTTGGCCAACATAAAATCTTAAAGTCAGTGTAATCAAATACTATAGAGACAATGCAGGACAGTTCCCCGTTCTTCCACGCAACCGATGGAAACAAGTTCCCACTAGCGATACTAGTGTTAGAACCTGGTAATTTAGCGCCAAAAAGAAATGTCAATGTGATTCTTACGGAAGAAATAAATATTTTTTAATCTACCTAACGACTTATTTTTACCTACTCTCGCTGTGATTTAATTATATTGAAGGGCTCAAATTACGGAAAATTATAATGTACAATGTGTTATAATGGACATTGAATATTTAATGAACATATAATGAAAATTATTTTCACGAATAAAGTTGTTACAAATGCAAGCTTTTTCTTGCCTAAACACTTCCACTGATACATTTGGCTTTTTTTCCATTGGCTTCCTTTAACTAGTGGTGCTTCCAATGCACATACTTTCTCGCTCTGCTTCTATACGGTCCTTAATGCTATTCCACTACTCCATAAACAAGCAAAAGTGTACTATACCAGCAAACCATTTCGGCACCCAGACCCGACAAACGAAACTCAAATTCAACGAACCGGGACTTATACCACTACGTAACACCAACACCACCTCTGTCGAACAGAGCCATAAAAGAATAGAACCGACCGAAATGCTCATAATTTTACTTAAATCGGTTCATATATATATATATATATATATATATATATATATATATATGTCTAGTATATGTGTATATATATATAACCGTCTAGTATATGTGTATATATATATATATATATATATATATATATATATATATATATATACTAGACAACTGGTCATTTGACATGTCATACGCTTCAGAAATCGAATAACAGAGTTGAAAAATTGTTTACAAAACGCAGTTAGGGAAAACACAGACAAGTCCTGTCTATTTATCTATATTGAATCTATTCGTGAGTAGAAGTACTTCAAATGATTTTCAATAAAGTATCTACACTCTTCAATGTTTTTTTCCTGCAACATCACATTCATCAAATTAAAATTCCCCTCGGGGGATCGAACTCGGTACCTTCCTTATTGAAGAGCTCAACCCGCAGGTGCATTAACCAACCGCGCTAAGAAACCGACTTGCAGGACAACTGCAAATATTTCAGTCAAAACGTACTTGTATCAGTTCTATCATTACGATGCCGGTAATTGTCAACATGCGAAAAACTTGTCTTTCAAAAAACATGACCAAGAAAGGCAGCGGTGAACTGTTTACTCCACATAATTCATCGGATGATCGGCATTTGGAAAATAACTACTGCGAGAAAGTATGTGCCATTCTATAGCACCACTAGTTTATTTATACATTTACCTTCCCTTCTTACACACGTGCAGAAAATTTAAAGAAAAAATTTGGAGCGGTTTTTGAGATAGAATTTTTTTTGTAAATTTGAATCGCAATTTACGCAAAAACTATTCGTTTTTCCAAAAAAATGGTACATGACCTTATTTGAAGTGCTTATTTTGTACAACCGACTTTGTCTGAGGCGAAAATCTCTATCTTCAATTTTGCCGTTTTTAAACAGTTTTTTTCAATTTTCGAAAAATAGGGCCTATCAACGAAAATGATGCCTACGTCATTCCCTTCAACGTTCTTTGCACTATTCAACAACAAAATATAATCAAAAAATTGAGCCATTTTTTTTAATTCATAAAATCTCAAAATGGACTTCATGTAAAGTATCCTCAAATACTAAGATATCGGTTTCAAATTCAAGAGGCCTTGAGACGAGTCAAAAGCATCCGGGAATATCAATTTTGAAGAAAATTGACCGAACGGTTTAGGCGCTAGCGTTGACCACAGACGGACAGACGGACGGAATGACGTCAATCGATTTTGAAGTATGAAGAAGCAACAAATCATGGATTTTGACTACACCAGGAGATAGAGGATTTTTTTTTCGTAATTTAGCAACAGATTTTATCCACTTTTCTGTCACCAGACCCCTGCTGTAAGAGATTTTCTGGCGAAAATTCTCCGTTTTCCGCCGCACGATTACATAACTTTCTCTTCTTACGAAGAATTCGTAAGGCGAGAAAGTAAAAAACACTGTATTAATACATTGATACCTCTGCTTTCATACAGATTTTTACACCCCTCACATAAAATATTCTGCAAGTGAATATTAATGATTTGCATTAATTGTTTTTTACGTCAAGTTTACTTTGACGTAAACAATTTAAAAAGTGTTTATGGAAAACATATTCAGTCTTAGAAAAGAAATAGCGAATTTATTTAGGTAGAAAAGCGTGGCATTCACATACTGTTTAATCAGAATATGCGAGTTTCTTAATTTAAACTCTTCATCCAAATTCTGTTAAGCATTTCTAAAACCATCATATGGCACGGTACTACACAACCAGCCACATACATAGGACTCAGCATTTTCCTGTACGAAACTTGTAGGAATATCTTCAGTGTTATCCTTTTCTGCAATGTTCGTTACACATGGCATTGGGAATGGCAATGTGCAAGTAGTCTCCCAATTAAGTAATGTTATAGTTTTTAATGCATTTTATTACAAAGAGAAGTCAAATTGTATTAAACTAGCTTCATTCATGTTCAAGATTCTTTCAATGTTTACATGTTTTTATCATGAGGAAATGTGAAGAACGAACGCGAGATCTGCTGTATTTTATAATAAAAAAGCCAACAACTACAGAATTTTTTCCTGCCATACGTAGAATGATGTAAAGAATAGTATTGTAAAATAAGTTATCCAGAAATCGACCAGAAAGACAATCAAATGAAAAGAAATCAAGCAGACAACAAACACCAACAGAGCACTGAGGTTAGGGTGTATGAGTTATTACCAGGTTCTGCCACCAGATGGATGTTTCTCGATATATCGCAAAGTGTCCTGTATTGTCTTTATAGTATTTGGTGTAATCGGTCTATTGTTGGCGCTCATAATACACTTTGGCTGAGGACGTATCGTCGATGGCGATGCTTTCAAAATATCGATATTTTTAATGAAACGTCGATAGTTTAAACATAGATACATTAAAGCTGTCGTTTTTTAACATGGATATTTTGTGCTCGATGTTTTTACGTGATCGACGTGTTGTGTGTAAAAACATGCGCTACATTTTTGGGACTAATGAAAGTTCACGCGTTCGGAATCACGAACAATCAATCAATCCTAGCTCTTGTCGAAAATTTCACTACCGTCGGGACTCAAATCCTAGGACCTCCCAGATCCTAGGAAGCTACAGAGGCAACGGATGGTGCGAGCAAGCTTTTTTTCTCCTTTCTTTCTTTCTTTTCGATTTTCCCCCTTCCAGCTGCCCTGGAGGGGCGGGGATTTATTCATG
This sequence comes from Acheta domesticus, assembly GCA_031308135.1. Taxonomy (NCBI): domain Eukaryota; kingdom Metazoa; phylum Arthropoda; class Insecta; order Orthoptera; family Gryllidae; genus Acheta; species Acheta domesticus. Next base: position 50,402,909 of record JAHLJT010005437.1, read on the forward strand.
AACGGGCTACATTTTTCTCCAGCCGATTAGGCTTGTGGAGATCGGGGAGGGCTATATCTTAAATAGACTAACTTAAAACTAACTTATTACTGACTTAAAACTATTATATGGCTAGCCTCTTGAGGTCTAGACTAGTTTTTATTTACAGGATTTAATGGATTGTGATTTTTAAAGTTCTTAATATTGTTCTTCTTCTTTTAATTTTTGTTTCATTCACTCACTCAGTCATTCGTATAACTATATTTACAACTCATTCTCTCACACATTCATTCACACTAATCACTACACTGTACACTACTTGCACTGGGCAAGCCAGCCGTCGCCGCCGGTTCGGCACTGGTAGCACGGAGCGGTGCGGGCGGTGGGGCGTATCTCTGCGGGGCTTTGGGCGCGCGGCGGCGCGGCTCCTGCGGGGCGCCGATAACGGAGGCGAGCAACTTTTTACGCTGATCCCTTCGTAAGTTGCCCACGACGCTGCTCGCCCTTCTCCGGGAGTTGTAGGCCCGGCGCTCGCAGGCCGCGGCGGCGCGCGGTGTGACCAGACGGCGAAAACGTGGCCAAAACCTCAAATGGCGTCGAATTGAATTTTCGCGTTCTACATGAGGTTTTAGAGATCGCTAATTTCAATTATATTAAAACTAACTACGCATTCTGATTTTGTATTAATATATATCAATAAGTTTTTATTGATTGTCTATTCTTCATTGCATAAAGAAAGGTTCCATTAATTACAGACAATCAGATCATATGATAATTTATTTAATACAAAGTTGAAGAAAAACGAAGTTGGAGTTTTACAGGTTGGAGTTTCACAACGTTTCAGAGATCATTTATCTCCATCATCAGGTACATTTTGGCTTTTATTAAATATATGTTTTACGTTTGTGAATACTAAGTAAAACAAACGAATAGAATTATGTTATGTTGTGTAATATATATGTATGTTTACGTAAGCATCCGCGGCTCGAATCCATGACTTCTTGGTTGTCCGGGAGACGCCGCGTCGTTGGCTGAGAGGCCGCGTTTTGGCCTGTACAGAATAGTATATAACACCGGACACGTACCACCGCAGTGGCACTGCCCTGAAGAAGCCTGCGATATGACAGGCGAAACGTCGGCCTTTCATCCAACGACGCGGCGTCTCCCGGACAGCCAAGAAGTCATAAATGTATCCCGAAACGAATGTTCCGTTTCATTTCAGTGATGTAGGTTGCCCCTACGAGATATACACACTTATAAGAATTTGTTCGTAAAACATGAATCTGCAGCGACACGCAGCCAAACTTTCGTTTAGCTGAATGAATATTAAATGAACTAAATTTCTCTAGAAATTTGCAGGTGTTATATTGTTATATATACCATTATGCTAGTTATATTTTATTACTTGCCTTATTACTTTCAATAAACATTATTGTAATCTGCATTGATTTAAAATAATTTTTGTAGTACTTACCACCAATAGGGACATCAATGATTTAAAAATATATTAACAAATATTTTAGAGCACGTTTTTATAAATATTAGATACCACAGCCTACTATTTCCCCCGACGCCGCCACAACAGCGATGAAAGAATATTCCAACTCCAATCTTCAACAGCACCCAATAGGGACAGGAATTAGGCTTCATACTTTCAGAACAGATGTATGAAACATTCTGTTTCGAGTAGGATGGCCAGAAGTTCCCAAAATAAACTTTTATTTTTGAGGTTTTGCCCACCATTATGCCGTCAGGTCACACCGTGCGGCGTTGATGGCGGACGAGGTCCTTGCGGTTGCGTGTAGTGGTGGTGGAGGTAATGATAGAGGACAAAGTGGTGATTTTGGAGGGCAGTGTTTGTGATGGTTGTAGTTGTAGTGATGGTAATGGTGAAGGAGGAAGTTATGGTGGTGATTACAGAGGTGGTGGATGAAAATCGTTTAGTACGTGTGGGTAGATAAGAGAGATGTAGTGAGTAGTGGTAATGGTATTCAAGGCCTAAGGAGAATAGTGTTTTGAAAATATTTAGTTTTAGCATAATTAATTTTAAAGTGTTAGTGATCAATGAGCTTTCCTTTACGTTACCTACGGAGTTTTCGCTAAAAGTATGTAAATACTATGCAATAAATCGAAACAACGTAACTCTCCGTAACATCGCCAAATGGTTCATAAACGTTGAAAATAAGTGACTTTCCCGAAAACCTACAACTTTCATTTAATATCGTCTCAGTTAGTACGAACCTGTATAAGTGCCTTTTCGCACACACTTTCCAAACCGGTAATACGAGACACATCGGCTCAATGTTCATTGTACATTTAGAAGGAAAAAATTCTTGTTTCTCCACTTGGGAGCAGTGTGCAACGTTCCCTCTCAGAAAAAGTGTGTGTCTGTGTGTGTGTCCTACGCGGCCTGTAAGGGCAATTACGCCGGCGCGGGTTGGCAGCATTGCGTATTCGCGTCAGGCGCGCCCCCTGCGCCTTCGGGGGGTTCCCCGTGCCTTCCGAAGCGTTCGGATTGAATGCGTCGCACAGCCACTCGTCTCCATCAGTCACCCCTCCCCCTCCCACTCACCCTCCCCCCTCAATCCCCCCCCCCCAGCTCTTTTGCTCTCCTCCACGCCCACTGCTACCGCGCTCGCCGCCTTCGCACTTCTCCATTGCTCCTTTTTATCTATGCCATTATAATTTGACTAAGAGTCCCTAGATACAGAGAGTAGCGTAACCGCCGCCATTTAACATACAGTCATTCGACGATCCCGTCAGGCACCAATCAGGATCGAAACGAAGTTATAACATTTCGTGACATTAAAAAGATGTTCAAGAATATTAATATTGGTTTGGGGTAGATTCATGGTTCTCAACATAAAGAATATTAAACTGTTCCAAGTTTCCTGACAACTGGACATAAAATGGCAGGATCGGTTGAACAGTGGAATGCGCTACTCTCCTTTTCTATGGACTCTAAATATGACCTGTTGAGAGAGACACTGTAGTGAAAATTCTTGCCGCGAGCGAAGTCCGGGAGGTCCTAATGTTAGAGTTTTGACACATTTTCTACACTAAATGTCTACCTAGTCCCTCCCTCCCCTCCTCCGTCCACCCCTTTTGCTCGGTTCTACGCCTGCAGCTACTGGGCACAACGTCCTCCCACTTTCCATTGATCCTTTTTATTATTTTTATTAATTATTTTTATTATAATATAATCTATTGAGAGAGCTAAGTGTAAGAACTTACACTGTAGGGGCTATGACCGGAGGCTCTAGTGCACACCTGCACAACCGCGGGCATTCGGTACTTGCGAGTCGATCGTCTGCCCGCGGCAGTGTCGAAAGTGCAAGTAGAGGGAAGTATGAAGCTTTGTGGGGAGGGGAGAAGTCTGACGTAGCACGACGCGGCGCGTAGATTGAATGCCTGAGTGTCTAATAAAATGATCCATGCTTCAAAATTATATGCTCATTTGTTTAAATTGATTTTGTCTAGTATTTCAAGTTACAATGGCCATAATTCACTGTTTACGTTCTGTGCACTGCTATACAACCTTTGTATCCACCACTGTATGTTTTTTCATTTTCTAATTTTTTTAAAGAAAATAACATGCTCATCCAGACTCTTAGGCATTGTTTTAAGTCAATAGCTTTAAAGTATATGCTTATATATAAGAAAAAATATAATTCAGTTCTAACAAAAAATTGCAATTTAATAATTCATTGTTCACCAGGAATGCTATAATCTCCAAAGCATAGAAAAATGAACAAAATCATGAGAGCAATCTCTCACATCAAGATTGACATAAATATAGAATATGTTGCAATTCCAAGAAGGGTAATGTTTAATAGCACATTTGTGACCACTTTTCTCCATAATGAAACTGAATAAAAGAGATCAACGAGCAAACTTCTGTGACGATATGTTTCGGACAATCATAAGATAATCATGGGGATTGTTAAATATAATGCAAAGGGCCTTATATTTTTATATGATGCCGTAAACGACTCCACACTACTAAAAACACTTAAATACCAGATTTTATATCTATTGCTCCCTCATCTGGTAAAATACAAGTGTTAAATGGAAACTAATATATGTATAAACTAACCTCATTCCCTAATGCACTACCGTTCTAACTACATTGCAATAATCTTGAAATTCTTTCGCAAGGCTGTCACTTAGATTGATGTAAAAGTTCAAGAAGATCCAAAAAGATTTCGGACAGTCGTATTTATAAAATTAACAACTTTTATTTACGGCGACGTTTCGAATATGTAATGTAGATTCATCTTCAGGCCAAATACAGATGTATACAAATAGCTGAAATTATAAAAATAGAGAACAAAAAGAAAATACCTGTACATATTTTTTAAGAAATAACAAATTATAATTGAAAAATATTAAACAAAACAAGAACTATACTCACACTAAAAAATTTTAAAATTGGTTTAGAACTATCTCAGATAACTTTTGATATAATAATTTTTGTTATACTAATTTCGTTACATATTCATGTGTAACCTTGATAAATAAAAATTTAAACAATCACAAGTCAGAAATAATTGACGTTAGTAAAAATATTTACATTAGAAGTACACAGCACAAGATAAACAGACTCATTTTTAATAAAAACTCAATGTAATGATGGCTCAATCTTTAGAACGAGCGCTCATGCTTCTAAGGAAGTATGGACACAAGTTGTTCCGGAGCGTGGAGGTTGTGGGAAGGGTAGGAGTAGAAGAGGGTGGACGAGGAATGTGAATGGAAGTAGTACGACTTCTAAGGTTGTATGGGACAGGATGATGATGAACTGGAAAAAACGATATCTTGAGTAGAGGTATGCGTATCATTAAGATCATCACCATCATTACTACCATAAAAACTATTTAACTTTGAATGTTTTTGGTTGAAATTTAACAAGATAGAGTCGTAACATTTTGCAAACTGGTTGCATTCTAAATTGGTGTTCATAAAAGGATTGATTTTTATAAAAAGAGATTCTAAAACAAGTCTTGAACTCCAATTCTTTTCAATTCCCAAAACAAATGGACAAAGAAAATTTATTCGATGGTTGTGCCTAATTCTATGGGTGGTCAAAGAATTTCGTTTTCCAAAGGCAATCTTATATTATTGATATGTTCCTTCACTCTGTCTCCCAGTTTTCTGCCTGTCTGTCCTATGTATACCAATTCGCAATCTAGACATTGTAAAGAATATACAGAATTGACAGTTTCTAATTTTGGAATAGGATCTTTTACATGACGTATAAAGTTAGATTTGTTTATTATATTATTTACAAGAGTTATGTCTGGAAATCTTTCATGACAAATTTTATATATAACCTTATTAATGCTAGGAACATAAGGAATAGTGAGAAAAATTTTCTTTGAAAAATCAGATGGATTGTATGGTTGACAACAGTCATCTGAGGATAAACGTAACATTTGTTTCAATTTTTGATTTATTACCTTCCCGATAAAATCAACCGGATACGAATTTCTTAACAACAATAAAAATATATTTTTCAAATTTACCGCATAAAAGACAGGCGGCGAAATTTGAAAAACCTTATGGACCAAATTCTTGATAACGGCTATTTTGATATTTACAGGATGGGAAGAATAAAAAATCAGTAGTATCCCAGCAAAGGACGGTTTTGTGTACCAATTTGTGATACAAAAATACGGATATCTATAAATTGTAAAATCAAGAAAATTCATCGTATAATCTTGTTCCGTCTCCATTGTAAAATGCAAACTGGGATGGTATGAATTAAACGCATTAAAGCAATCACGGATCTTATCTTCATGAAGAACAATAAGTGTGTCATCTACGTAACGAGTGTAGAACTTTACATCCAACTCAGAAAGGATGTTTGTTTCCTTTTTCCTCATTGAAATCTCAGACAAGATAAAACTTAGTACACCTCCAATAGGGCAACTTCTTACTTGATGATAAAACCTCCCATTAAACTTGAAGTAAATATTTCGAAGTATTAATTTAATTGCTAAAATGATCTCTACTTTTGGTATTTTAAAGTTCTTATATATAACTTGAGGAGTTAAGATGTCATTTAAAGCAGAAAAAATTAACTGATGTGGCATCGATGGAAACATTTTAACGATGTCCAACGAGATCAAAAAATCTTCGGGGGTAAAGTTAAGTCGTTTCAACTCTGTGACTACTTGATGGCTATTATTGGCATTAAACTTGTAGGTGGCTTCTAGAAAGGTCTTAAGTATTTGGTTTAAGAATTTTTGAAAAACTATATTCAGGAGAATCAAACTGGAAACAACCGGTCAAAAAGGAACTCCTTGTTTGTGAACTTTTGCAAATCCATAGGCCCTGGCTGTACTGGGTACAGTGGGATACAGAGAGCGGAACATCGAACTATCAATATACTTTTTGTTTAACCACCGTTTTAAAAATTGTAAATCTAGGAGGTACCGTCTGGAAGGATCCTTAGATAGTATAAGGAAATCATCTTTTGATTTGAATGTTTCTTCAATTTTAGCAAAATAATTTTCTTTTTCTATGATAGCTACTGCACCTCCTTTGTCAGTAGGGATGACAAGAATATCTGGATTAGAACTTGGGTATCTTTGAGTTTTCAAATAGTTCTGTTGTATTTGTTTTTGTTGTTTACGTAATTTTATGGGGTTATTAACAAATTTTGAAATACAATTTACCAATGAATTCTTCAAATCATCTCTAGGTGTAACAGGAATTTTTTTAATATTTGATTCAACTGCTTGAATTAAGCGAAATGTAACATTTTGTTTAGCTTTTTCAAGTAGAGGAAAGGAGAACTTTTGTCCTAAGGAAAGAGTGTCAGCAACCACTGGGGGAATGTTATGTGGCGTTAAATTATATAACCTAGACCCAAAAATTTTACTGGCATGTATTTTCTGTTGATATTGAATGTCAATCTGTATCTCTACTAACATTAATTTTTGAAACTTCTTATATTTGGATTGATTTTCACACTCAAAGTAGTGTTTAAGTTTTATCATCTGAGTGTCGTAAAAAATGTCAATGAATCTCTATTAATATACATTTTGAGTCTAAGCTCTGTATTATTTAGAACAGTCTGTAATTTCTTTAATAAGTAATATTTATCAGATATTGTCAAACGTAATACATAATTATTAAATTTCATTGTGTGCTTTTGGAAACGACTTTGATACTTGACGGACTTAAACGGGATGAATTTTGTAATATTCTTAATAAACTTCGGAGTTACACCATTATTTTTACAAGTTTGAAGAAATATTATATGAGTCTGAATCTCCTTATACTGGGTACTTACCCTGATCCACGTCTTGACGTAGTGAAGGGCGGGACCATGAAGTCTGCTGATAAACGTTGATGGTTGATTCGCTTGATTTCTAGTTCCCATTTTTTTATTTTTATATTATCGTATCTATTGTTATATTGTATATAAGGCCACTTTTTTGGAACAGGTGGTCAATTATCTTAAAATTCTTTCGCAAGGCTGTCACTTAGATTGATGTAAAAGTTCAAGAAGATCCAAAAAGATTTCGGACAGTCGTATTTATAAAATTAACAACTTTTATTTACGTTTCGAATGTGTGATGTAGATTCATCTTCAGGCCAAATACAGATGTATACAAATAGCTGAAATTATAAAAATAGAGAACAAAAAGGAAATACCTGTACATATTTTTTAAGAAATAACAAATTATAATTGAAAAATATTAAACAAAACACGAACTATACTCACACTAAAAAAAATTTAAATTGGTTTAGAATTATCTCAGACCTTAAATAACTTTCATTAAAATAATTTTGTTACATATTCATGTGTAACCTTGATAAATAAAAATTTAAACAATCACAAGTCAGAAATAATTGACGTAAGTAAACATATTTTAGCTATTTGTATACATCTGTATTTCGCCTGAAGATGAATCTACATCACACATTCGAAACGTCGCCGTAAATAAAAGTTGTTAATTTTATAAATACGACTGTCCGAAATCTTTTTGGATCTTCTTGAACTTTTACATTGCAATAACTTCAATCGTTCTACAGGAGATGTTGAAGTTGTGTGACTCACACTGTACATAGCCATAACAGAGAGTATTACGCAAAGTGTGTTGCGCGGTCGCAGACTGTAGATAAGATGTGTCTTAAGATTGATTAGTCTTAGGATTTTACGACAAAATCTACATATTTGCTTCAACATTAAATTGTTTAACTAATCTTCATTTAATCTGTTGTTTGCCCAGTAACATAAAGTCAGGAGTCGCCAGTTGGCAATCGCTGCTCTGAATCGTAGTCTTCACAATTTAAAAAGATTTTTGTTTTCGAGCTCTGTAACATGACATATTTCTTGGGGGATCTACATCACGCCCATTTCGTAAAATGCCTCTCCTATTTAATTCCGGATGACTTGGAGCCACTCGTTTCAGGTTTGATTCCACTAGCTCTGTTTGCGTTTCTTCAGTATCCCGTGTGTTGAAATTTAGTGATTGGGTGTAATTGGTAATCGCAAATGTATGCAATTGGTAAATCCAAATGTATCCTACACACCTTGAATATCTTGCAATTGATCCCCTTGTCAGACTCTAGTCGATTGACTGTTACATTCTTTGCCCAACAACTTCCTATCCTACATGATTTATTGAGTCAAAAACTGACGTTCTGACGTACGGAGGAAAAAACATCATCAGCGCACATAACTAGCACCAGTAAATTCAAATTAATTTAGTTACTCCTGCTTTCTCAAAATGAATCTAAATCCATGACTACAAATTTCGTGTTTCACGTGCCATAACATTTGGTATTTCATCAGTTGTTGCGTAACGAGAAATGATTACAATGGCATTTACAACAATGTAGAGTTTGATGACTTTCGATGAGGGATTAGGAATTCGGGATGTTGTTTTGAGGAATTTTGGCATTCGGGAAAGGGACCGTTTGAGACACTGTATTCGTGTTACTGAAATTGGGATGATGGTCAGGAATCTCAGTACAGGAAACATTGAAAAACACTGACATTAAGCCATCAATTATTCCGTTCTCCGAGACTGACAACCAGTTAAAAATATTGGTTTTTTGGGTCCTTAGGCTTTTTCAAGATGACAAAACGAGCCACATATACGTTTACTTTCAGTGATCATACCTACAAATGTATCCTTCTCGAGAAACACGTCTGTTATTTGTTTTTTTGGATAGCCTTGCATTTTAAAGTTACAGTTGATAGCTTCTTCGAAGGTTTCATGTGGCCCGTTTTATCCTTGCTACTATTATGTACCTTTGACGTTTTGACTTCTTCGTTCACACTCATTATTTGAAGGAAAGCTGTGTCCAGAAGGAGTGTGTCTGATTGGATATTTCACGGATTCATATTTCTCTTGTCATGGATGAATAACGAGCTTGATTTCTCGGCTTTTTCTTGAAATGTCAGGTTGAGCAACATTTCATTTACGATTGCGTCATGAGAACTTGTTACGAATAATAGGAATTAATTGCAATGTATCTTCTTCCGTAAAAAAATATTTAAATGATAACCCTAACTTCCTTTTCTGTTGTACTTTATAACTGCAACCAAAAGTTTTTTCAGCTCCTTATTTCTTCAACGTCACTTTAGAGCAGTGGTGTCAAGGTCTCCTACTGATGGCAGTGGCATGCCTCGCGGCACCGTGCCATGCCACAAGCTTCTCTGCGCCACTAGCGTCGGTAGAGGAAAGTATTAGTAACCTCGCCGTTTTACAATAGTGGTGGCGTTGTCTCTTGCGGCGGTGTTATGAACCCCGTGGAGAGGCGATTTCGTCGTGGCACTCCTGCCGTGGATTGGAGAAAGCTTTCCCTCTCCATTTTTCGTCCGTGACCTTGGTTCTGCGACCTCCACCGTCTTTGTGATAAGGGAGAGGGATTTTTAATAATCTCCCTAGGATGTTTGGGTAGCTCAGTCGGGATGACGGTTGGCCACATAAAAAAATGAAATTGGTGGGATCAGGGACGTGGGTTCTCTACACTACGGTCTCGCAAATCATTCAGATTAAAACACAGATTTCTTAAAAACCTTACTATAATCTTGAGATGAAAAATTTGTGGCATAGAAATATCATACACTTGACACTCATAAATACATAGAAAACATAAAATACGCTGTCCATTGCTGAAAAAAGAATACACAAGAAAATTCTTAAATCGATACACCCTTCTCTTTACTACTTTATTAACTTACACTGTCTTTCTCATCAAATAAAAAAGTTTACTAGGCCATTACACACTCTTCGGTACCATTTTTATTCTCTTTCATGTGACAAAAAAAATTAAGTTTTTACTGTCCCAATTTTTTACAAAGAATAAGGATAAAGAAAGATTGATTTTGTAAGTTATATAAAATTGCTCTCTCCTCTAACTAACTGAATATTAAATCTTTTCCTCGGTTTGCACAGAATTACTCTATCTGCTTCGTTAAACAAGTTCTGGGCACTAGAATGTTTGTAAAAAGGAACTTACTTACTTTGAAATCCTTTTCAACACGGGGGCTTCGTTCGCCGTCTTTTGAACCTCGAGCAGTGGCGACATCGGTGACTTGGATGCTGGGCGCTTTCCTTCGCTGCTCGCTCCGCTGATCGGGTACCGTTACCAAAGCTCCCCTGCAGAAGAACTCCCTCTGGGCCAACGGTGTGGTTAAATACTCGTCTTTTGCCAACGTAAATGTTTTAACCATATGCCGCTAGTATTCTCCAATTATATCCACTAGAATTCAATTCCATATAATAAGCGAAGGGCATATAAAAAGAATAAAGACTAAAAGAAAAGAAAAAGAAAGCTGGAAAAGAAGGATATAAACCACGTGTTAGATTCTAATCAATTATAAATAACAGGGCTCCTTCCCCTCTTCCCACTGTTCTTAAACATCTTGTTAATTAGTCAATCCTTAAATAGTAATTTTCTTCGTACTAATTCAAAGAATTAATTACCCCTTCCTTTTGTCTTTCAAGAGCTCTGATGCCTTTTCTTCGTCTGGATTGATGGCGTCCATGTTGATACGCTACGTCCGTACAACCTCTCTGCTTGACGACACGCTTCGAAAAGGAACGGGATATCCCGTCTGCCTCGCTGTTACCCTAACCAAGCGATTCTAGTGAACTCTTGTGATACTTATGAGAACTAATCAGTAGCTCTCTTCTGTCTATGCGGCGCGCGCTATGAGTACTGAAGCTCTTCGTGCGGGCGATAAATATGCCACGTTTTCCTGAGCTTTCGGAGGGAAAACGGATGGTCACAGTGCGCCAAGAACGAAAAACCCAAATATAGTCGAAAATAAGGTAACGGGTAACCGGCGGGTCATAAAGGGTAACCAGCTAACGGGTAAAGAAATAAATTACGATATAAAAAATTGGACCTGTGTGTTGATAATGGGAATCATGCTTTGGCTGTGATGAGATCTATACGTGGCATTATTTTCAATAACCTGAGTTAACATACAATGTAGGCTTTCACGGCCGGTTTCTTCATTGTGGGAAGTTGCCGGGCTGACCACCTACCCGAAGAACTACAACACCTCGAGAAGGCATTGCAAGCCAATGGATACAAGCCCGATGAAGTTAGAAGGGCCCTACACCCGAAGAGGAAGACCGCTGATCGCGACCATACGCAAGACTTAACACATGGTACAGTTTTCCTGCCCTATGTGAAGGAAGTAACAGATCGCATAGGGAGATTGTTAACTAGACATGGGGTCAGAACCATTTTCAAACCCACCCAACAACTTCGCAACATATTACGCTCAGCGAAAGATCCCCAGGATCGCATGTCTCTAGCCGGAGTGTATAGAATTCCATGTTCTTGCGGGTCCGTGTACATAGGCACTACGGGGAGAAGTTTCAATACACGAATAACAGAGCACAAAAGGAACTGCCGTTTAGGACAAACAGAAAAATCAGCAGTTGCCGATCACGCGCTGTCAGGACGCGGCCACGACATACGCTTTGAAGCTACTGATATTCTCTCCACCACCACGCATTACTATAGCAGACTCCAAATGGAAGCCATCGAAATTTACAAACACAAAAATAATTTTAACAGGAAAGAAGAAGGTGAAAAGTTAAATAAAGCATGGTACCCGGCACTTCGTTACGCAAAATCTCGGCAGCCAACCAGTACCGCTGACGTGGCGCAGCAGCCCATTAACACCGCCGACGCGCCCAGCCAATCACGCGCGATCACCGGTGACGCGGCCCAATCAGTCGCGAGCGCGCGAACCGCGCGTATAAATACGGCTCCTCGACGCCGTAGTGCATCAGTCGACGACGTGCTGCCGGACAGAGTTCTTCGCCCCCGCCAGCATCACCACTGAAGATGCCTACCACAGTTGTAGGCGAAACGTCTGGAGTAGTCTCCGTTGGACCACGGCCTGCAAGCCCGGCAACTTCCCACAATGAACCTGAGTTAAATTAGTAAATATGTTGGCTGGATAGGATGACTTCTGTGGCCCCATTATATCTGCAAATGATAACGTAACATGCAAATTTGCTGTTTTGATTTCTATGATTAAAGCTCTTTGTATGTTCTTTACGCCTAATCCAGTGCAATCTTCCTTAATGTGTTAAAATGATTAATTATTATTCAGTTCTTGTTAATTGAAATACAAAATCAAACACAACAATTTATTTTGTAAAACGAGTATTTCGTAAAAACTAAACATTTTAATAAATTAAAAGTGTAGATTGTATAAAAAATTTTAATAAAGTGCTTTATTGTGTTGTAAAATGGATTGAAACAAATGTAAAAGAGACTTTGCAATTAAAGTAAGTGCAATTGATGAGGTCGCATCAAGAGGAGTGAAGACTAGTGCTGTAAAATAATACATTATTTTTGAGAAATATTTTATTGTTGGTCAATCTGAATCAATGAATCTACAGTTAAGTTACTGCGTCATCATGTTCACACAATTAATAATAGAATTAAAATTAAATCGATCTAACTCCTGCCTATATTTTATTATGATTTAACAGTTCGTGAAATTTTTATTCCAGAGTGGTTCACTGATGGATGTATTGAGTCAATAAAACTCTGTCTCTAAAGATAGTAATGGTTATGATGTAAAACACAGTTTGTCTTTCTTTTTGCGTACATGTGGACGTTGTCACGGTTCAGATCAGAGAACGTCGTTAGACAACTGCGCATCGGAATGTTGGACATTTTATTGTCCCTCAATCTGGCACAATGGATGTAAAGTTAAGTTACTCCGTCTACATGGTCCCACAATTAATTATAGAATTAATAATAAATCGATCAGAATCCTACTTATATTTTATTATGATTTGACCGTAAAATTCTTATTCCATGACTCATGACTGGGGGATATATTATTGCAATAAATTTACTCTCTAAAGATACCATTGGAAAGTAAAAAACAGTTTGTTTTTACTTTATCGATACGCAGTAGAAAGAAAGTTATATAATTCTGCGCGAAAATCGGCGAATTTTGGAAAAAAAAAAGTATTAAAGGGCCCTGGTAACGCAAAAGTGGATAAATCCAGGTGCTTTTAGAAAAAATATCCTTTAACACTGTGTAGCTAGAATTCATGTTTTGTAGGTCCTTGATAAGAAAAATCGAAAGAAGGCAAAACCTCTGCCTGTCTGTCCGTACTTACGTCCTTCCGTCTATGAACAACGCTAGCGGCTAAAAAATTGAGCCGATTTTCTCCAAAACTAACATTCCCCAATCTATCTGGCTGATGTCGCTGCTTCTTGAATTGAAATCAATATTTTAATTTTGAGGGACATTTTCCAAATTTTCCCTGAGACATTTTCTAAAGTTTCAAAAAAATCGCTCCATCCGCATTTATTAAATTTTGTTGTTGGATAGTGTAAAGGACGTTTAAGAGAGTAATGCAGGTCTCATGTTCGTTAAAAACTTGACTTTTCAAAAATTACAAAAATTCAAATTGTTTTCAACTAAAATATTAAAGACAGAGATTTTTTGCTTTAATGAAATCTGTTCCTTAAAGATAGATTTTGAACTAAGGTCATGTACAATTGAATAGGTACCCCGAATACAGGTCTAACCCACAAAAAGTCGAAAGTTGAGATTTCAGTGGAATAGTGACCTATTGGACGTAATACACAGCCTTCTCGATTCTGAGGGCGCACCGGCCTTTCCAAAGTAAGTTATTCTTTAGATAAAAATGGCCTATTTGCGAATTGTGATCTATCTGCAGCAAGATGTATCGATAAGAGTATGTTATGAGCGGTAGTACCTTGACTAAAATTTGACTTCAGAGTGATTCACAGTTCATGATATATTGATGGTCTGTAAGTTTTTACAGAAACAATTTAATTTACACTGATTAGAGACTTTTTTTCTATTTCCTAAAATCTTTTTCTTTTGTGGATTACAATTTTATTCGGAGTAACTACTCAATTTTTAAACATTTCAGAACTTTCCCAAAATTTTCACAAATAAATTGTTAGTTATTGAGACCCTTTTATTTATATATTTTTGACTTTATGATAGATTGAGATCGGGAGTCTGGGAGTGAAATGAGAGGTTTGTGAGTTATTTTTCCCTAGAAAGTACGTGCTGTTTTAGCGCCACTAGTTCGTTTTGCGTCCATGCGGGCTCTGTCCCGATTCACACCAGAGGACGACGCTAGACAGCCGCGCATCGGAATGCACGTTGAGCTACCGACTCGCGCGGGGGAGGGGGGTTGAGGGGGAGTGGAGGGGAGGGAAATTGCAACGATTGCGACTCCATGGGCCGGAAAATGGAGGAAGCGAGCGCAGGAATGCGATGGACTCACTGTGAGAGTCGGGGAGCGGCAATGGGGAATGGTTGGAGAGTTATTTTTCCAACTCCCTTGATGTACAGCTGCCACCGACTACTCAGCCGGAACTACGATTCATGGTCGGGACTGCGTTCCAGCTTTCATGTAAGAGCAGACTTACTAGCAGTTCTAGTAGGTTATAAATGTTCGAATGCTGTACAAGATATCGGTGGAGAAACGAATACAACCGCAAACGAAGAGTCTGTTATTCCGATCTATATATTTATTTTTATACATTTTTTTTATTTTTGGCGATGAACTGAATTCGGGAGTTGGATTGTGGGAATCGTGAGAGATTCGAGTTATTTTTCAACTTGTCTGATATACAGCTGCCACTGACTGCTGAGGCGGCACTCCAATGTGTTTCTTAGGGATTGAAAATACGGATTTGTCTTAAGTAGTATTTATTGAAATAAGATTATTTCTATCCCTAAGTCTATTATATTCTTATTAACATTGAAATTGATTGCTCAAAATACGCAATATTTTTGTACAGTTTTAATTATTTATTCTAATTGTGCTTTGTTTCAAGATCCCATTAATACGTATCTTATGAAACCCCATTAAATGGAGTTGAAGTTATAAACAATTTTATTACGATACAAACTTATGACAAATCCTTATTTTCCATTCTTTAATTCCTTCAATCAAAGAAAGTCGAAAATCTGAAAATGCGGAAGTATGGAAAGCACAGTTCAGGAAAAAACTGGAATTGTTTTGTGAATATTTGGAATATGTTTCGTATCTTCAAACCTCCCTTCGCTTGCCTGGGTGCGCGTTGCTGGTGGAGCGCTGCGTGACCTTGTGTGGTGGACTATTCAAATTTCCGTTAAACCCCAGTCGCAAAAATCAAAATTAATCAAAAAAATGCTTATCTAACATATAACAATATGTATATTGGATTTGTCTTTTTACGCTCGTCATGGTGGACTGAAAAAATATGTATAGTTCCATTTGAAAAACAAAGTTACCTAAAAAATCTCGTAAAATACAAGTGATAAAATAGAAATTAATGCACGTATCTATTAGCCCCTTCCCCTCATGCACTTCCGTGAAAACTGTATTGCAATATCTTCAACCGTTCAAAAGTTACAGGAGGTGCTAAAGTTACGTGACTCACCCTGTATACATTGGACGAATTCCATGCATGGAAATGAAATGTAGGCATGGAAAGGAATATTAGGGTTTGTGAAATTTAGTGCGTCGATATGTAGCTGTATGAAGAAATGTAAAAAAAATGCATATTTTATTTTTTGAGGTAGACTGAGCGCGGGAGTTGTAATAGTGAAAGGTTTTAGAGCTATTTTTCAACTCCCTTGATGTACAACTGCCACTGACTGCTCAGCCAAAACTCTGATGTATGATCGGGATTGCGGTCCAGCTTTTTTGTAGATGTAGATTTAGACTTAATCTCGTCCTCGCCTAGTCGAACTAGTATGACACGAATGTTCAAGTACTGTTCAAGATAAGGGTTGCGAAGCAAATGCAATCACAAATAAATTGTTAGTTATTGAGACCCTTTTATTTATATATTTTTGACTTTATGGTAGATTGAGTTCGGGAGTCTGGGAGTGGAAATGAGAGGTTTGCAAGTTATTTTTCCAACTCACTGTATGTACAGTTGCCACCGACTGTTGAGCCGAAACTACGATATGAAGTCGGTATTGCGTTACAGCGTTTTTCAAAAAGTAGATTGAGAATTTACAAAAAAGCTTGACTCTGGTACGCGCTGGAAGAATTTGGTGCATTTAAGTAAAATTTAGGATAATTTCGTTTAAAGCAAATTTAGTCATTTTTAAATTGAGAGCGTCGATAAGTAGCTGTATGAGGAAATTTAAAAAAAAAAAAAAAAAAATCGGTGGATCGAGTGCGGGGGTTGGGGTGTGGGAATGGTTAAAGCAGGCCTTCACAACATTTTGCACTTTTTCTGACGTCAGGAGCTGTGCGCGAGCAGCTCGGGGGCAAATGCGAAAATCGATGAAGGGTGGAGATGAGACTCATTCTAAGAGGGGAACCAACAATTAGAAGGCGCAGTTAGAACCACAGCGCGTAAATTTAAAGAACAATCGGCGAGAAACATGACTGTCACATTTAGTTCAAGTCATATCGCTTTTTGAATATTATTGTAAATTTTTGTTGTCGATATATGACAGTGTGAAATCTGAAACTAATTATACATATTTGATTTGGACACCAAGTATTATAATTGCTTGTAAGGCTGATAATGTAATTCGCTTTGCTATGACATAATCACAAATTTAGTGTTTTGCTAAACACAAAACTAGAATACTGAATTGTTTTTGTTTGATGATGGCAGCAGTAAACTATTTTTTCATTAACTATGTTCATTTGAATAAGACGGTTCTATCAAAGATAAAACTTTTTTTTTTATTCTTGAAAACAATCATGATTATTTTCTTCTCTAATTTCTGACAAGAGTGTATTTTGTATTTCTAAAATCAAACCAACGAAAATTATTTATTCATCGTTTAATATTAAGCACTTTGCCTTTTATGTAACAAGACCCATGATAACCTCATGATTGTCCGCAACATGTCGTCACAGAGGTTTGCTGGTTGATTTCTTTTATTCAGTTTCATAATGGGAAAAATGGTCACAAATATATGTGCTGTTAAACATTACTCTACTTGGAATTACCATACATTTTACTTTTATGACGCGAGAGATTGTTCTCATAAGTTTCTTCATTTTGCTATGATTTGGAGATTATAACATTCCTGGTGAACAATCAATTTTTAAATTGTACTTTTTTGCTAGTTCGAAATAAATAATAAAGTTTTTAAAAATGCTACTGTTTTAAAATATTGCCTAAGAGTCACAATGAGCATATAAATTTTTTTTAATTAAAAAAGGAAAATACATATAGTGATGGATACAAACAGTGGCGTATCTACGGTATGGCAGACATGGCAACGTGCCATGGGCGCCACACACAGGGGGCTCTATTTAGAATATATACGCTAAAGCAAATAACAACACCCCTAACTTGGAAGTATCCTGATAGGGGCGCAGATTCTATGCTTGCCATGGACGCCTGAATACTTAGATACGCCTCTGAATACAAAGGTGGATACACAGAACGTAAACAGTGAATTATGGCCCTTGTAATTTGAAATATTAGACATTATCCATTTAAACAAGTGGGCATATAAGTTTGCAGCCTGGATCATGGTATTGGACGCCCAGGCATTCAGTCTACGCGCCGCGTCGTGCTACGTCAGACGTCTCCCCTCCCCGCAAAGCTTCCTACTCCCCACAACTTGCACTTCCGGCGCTGTCGCGGGGAGGCGGTCGGCTCGTAAGGGCAGAATGCCCGCGGGAGCACGCGTTGTGCAGGCCTGGGTTAGAGGTCCAACTTCCTGATGTACAGCTGCTACTAACTGCTGAGAAGAAACTCCGATGTGCGTCAAAATTGCGTTTCAGCTTTTATATATATATATATATATATATATATATATATATATATATATATATATATATATAAGAAAAGTAGATTTCAAATTTACAAAAAGCTTTTGATCTCATGTACGCGCTGGAATAATTCTGTGCATGGAAAAGAAATGTAGGATAGTTGCATTGAAAGCAATTTCAGCAATTTAGACTGTCACAAAGTAGTTGTATGGCGAAATGTAAAAAAACATTTTTTTCTTCTTTTTTCTTTTTTTCTTCAGTGGACTGACTGCGGGAATTTGGGAGTGGAAATGGTGAAAGGTTTGAGAGTTATTTTTCAAATTCGCCGTACATACATCTGCAACTGACATCGTCCAGCTTTTTTGTAGATGTAGATTTAGACTTAATCTCGACGTCGCACAAATCGAATTAGTATTATGTGAATATCAAAATAAAGGTTGCGAAACAAATGTAATCACAAATGAAATACCAGTTTTAACCCTTAATTATTGACATTTTTTTTATTTTCGCGATGGATTGAGTTCTGGAGTCAGAGGGTGAAAATAGAGGTTTGAGAGCTCTTTTTTCAACTCACGTGATCTACGGCTCCCACTGAGTGCACAGCTGAAGCTCCTATGTGCGGTCAGTTTTGCGTTCCAGTTTTGTTCTAAAAGTGTGTTGAGATTTTACGAGAACAGTGGCTCCCCACCACCACCACCACCACCACCGCCCTAGTGTATGTGCTGGAAGTGTTTGGTTTGGGGATGGCAAAAAAATCTATGTTTTAAAAACATGCATATTATCATTATAAGATTAGTTTAAATTTGGTTGTCACGTTAATTCTATTTAATGTTGTTGTTTAGTCCCTTGTTGAATTTTGGACAAACATTTTCGAAAAAATTTGTAATTAAATTTCAGTTCCACCTGATGAGGGAGACAAAACAGTCTCCTAAACGTATAGCACGAATTAATGAATTTTGGTGAGAAGTTTTCAAGTATTTTTGTGGACATTTCGATCGCCATGGAGCTGTATGCCTGAGGATCGCCTCAGGGCTGTATGCCTGAGGAGGCATACTGCCCTGAGGAAGATTGCGACATGGCGAACGAAACGTCGGCAACAGTCTGCGACGCGGCGTCACCCGGACAGCGAAGATCATGAATTTGGTTGCGGAAACCTACGACATCATTTTACTTTAATGTGTTTCATATTTTAAACATTTTTTTTGTTGATGTATCGATGTATGGATGTTTTGCTAAAATTTGACATGACTAGTTCGGTGCATGCAAATGAGATCTGGGGTAATAAAATCAAAACAATTTTTAATAATTGTGAAATTTAACTCAGTTGCAGCAAATGGATGCATGCGCAATTATACTCTCGGTGTAGTCGTAAACTTCTTTGAATTAAGTTCATATAAGGGCCAATTTAAATTCTTTCTGCTATTATTTTCCTCTCCTTCCAATTCTTTATCCTTTCGCTGTATTTTTCCCTAGGCTAGTCGGGAATGCGTTTTACAATTTCTTTTTTCGCGCTCGAATAATAATTCTAATTAAAATACTTTTCTTATTTTGTAGCATTTATTTGTCTTAATTTGTTCTCTATTTACATCTTTTGATAGTTTAATGCCATATTGCAGATGACATCTTAAACAAATCGTAGTATTAATGCTCCTAATAATAACTGGGTCAATGTCTGCCTCGCCTGTCTTCTTGATAGTCTGCTAAAACTCAGAACGAGACCTGTGAAGAACGTGAACTTCGTCTCTTTCACCTAATTTCTCTCACCCCTCCTTGTATTTTCTTCGTGATAACATCCGACGATATAATATTCCTGCACGTCAATAGCGCTTCCGTGTTTCATAGCAAATTCGCGGAAATTGTCTGCTTTTGTTACAACTGCTCCGCTTGGCATTTGTTTCAAAGCCGCGACGTCATTTTCGGTTATTGTTGGGCGATGGTGGAAAGCTCCCGTTAACGTGTTTGCTTCTTATTGTTCCTGTGACTAAAGGTTAAAGGAGGAGACGTGAATTCGTTTGCCTACGGCAAGGATGACAGAGAGAAAAATACAAGACATTGTTCTCTGGATGGGTTGTCTAAGCATGGTCTCTTGTTGCAGAATTTCACAATGTCTGCTGTTGAATATTTGAATGGCAGTAATTTAGTCATTTCTATCCGTCGAATTTATAACATTCATTTCTTTATAGAAAATTATATATTTATAGCATATGAAAATAATTTTAAGAGACCTTGAATTTCGCCAGGATGTCCTGAGAAAAGAACAGCAGTAGATGAAAGGAAGCACCTTGTTTTAAAGCAACTCACTGCTTATGTTTTATTACTATGAATACAGTGCTCATGACAACTGCGAGAACTGTAGTTTAACTTAATTACTAAATGGATTTTTTCTGAATATCCTATCAAAACGCACTTGCGCTGTAACAGAAGAGCTCTATGTTTCGTATCTTTACCAATAAAACTAGGAGGAGTTACACTAAGAAGAGACAAGTTAGACTTGCCGGGAAACAAATGAAGGACGATGGAATCGCAAGAGATGGTGATGAAACTACTAGAAAGTGAGTTAACGTAAACAAACCCATTGATGAGTTCAGTGCATGGATATTACCTGTAGTTATTTTTCCAGCAATAGCCACGCAGCACAGCAGTGTGGCTGTCAAAGGAGTCCCTTCTTCTGTCTTCAAAATTTTCTGTCTTAATTGATTAGCCGTTTCTCTTCTTTCCATCCACTCCGCTCTTTCTCCCTTGCCATATTCTTGTGCTTTATTTTGCCCTCAGAACACGAAAAATCTTCTCCCTGAGTATGAGGCCTGCAATGGTTTTACTTTCTTGCTACGGAGTAGAAAGAAAGTGAAAAATTCGGCAGAAAAATTCTAATCACAGGACCCTGGTAACGAAAGAGCAGATAAATCCAGTTGCTAAATTTAGAAGAAGAAAAAGTCCTCTATTACGTGATGTAGCCAGAATCTATTGTTTTGGGGGTCCTTCATACCGAAAATTCGATTGATGGTAAAACGTCTGTCTGTCTCTCCGTCCATGTGAACAACGCTATTGGCTAATCTGTTCAGCTGATTTTCTCTAAAATTAATAATCTCCAATCAATCTGGCTGATGTTGCGAGTCCTTGAATTTGAAAACGATATTTTAATTTGGGGGGATCATTTCCGTTTAAAATTGATTTTGCGAAAATTGCAAAAATTCGATTTTTTTTCGGCATTTTCCTACAACTACAAAGAGAGATTTTTTCCTTAATGATATTTATTTCTTAAAGACGTATTTTGAAATAAGGCCAAGTGCAATTTTTCAAAAATTTGATTACTTTTCGCGTAATTTTGCGTGAAAGTACGAGCGAGAAAGTACGTGATATTTTAGCCCATCTTGTTCTCATCTCTTCTTCTCCTTCCGGTCCTTTTTCGGAGTCTTTCACAACTTCCGCCCGAACTGCGGAAAAAGGGAGAGTGGGGGGATCTGTGGTTTCTGTCGAACTGCGGAAAAAGGGACTCATGATTGGGGATCTGTGGTTTCTGTCGTGAAGGTCAGGATTGAGCAAAAAAAGTGCCTCGTTACAAATTTTTTTGAAGTAGAATGAAATTATTTTATTCACTACAAGTATACATAACTGTTGTTTAATATATCATGACCCAATAAAAAATAAGTAGATACAAAAATAGGGTTTGTAGTTTTTAGCTGTATTCATTGAAAATTGTAAATTTTGTTTTCAAACGTCTGTCTGTGCGTGCGTGAACAACACGAGCATTAAGAGGGGATTTTCACACAAATTTATATTTCTCAATTGCTGTAACAAATGACGTGTTTCCACTTGAATTGGAAACACGTCATTTATTTTTCAGGATACTGTACACGAAGTTTTCTTCTTAATATGATCCCAAGTTTTTTCTCGCAATGTTTTTCTCTGTTCTGTTTTCTCGAACGAAGCAACTTCCATACACATAGTTCTAGCCTGATATTGAGAAGAATAAAATCCGACTATTCCTTGTTGGTTTTATTAATGCAAAAGATCCTCTAGCCCTAAAGAAGCCTCTAATTGCACGTTTCGTCTCCCAATTGATATCTTTTTTCGATATGGTGAAATTTGCTTGGTAAGGTGAAAAAGCAGACCCGGTGGCCTGTGTAGTGGTTCTATTTTTTCCCCTTTAATGAATCAAATTTGCTGTGAAGGTAAAACACAAATATCCACTTATTTGTTAGGGCCGATGAGCATACACCGGAGACCTCAATAATGGTAATTAACTTTTTAATTAAATTTAGAAAACATTTTCAAGCTTCAAAACAGAACAAAAACATTTATTCATAATAACAAAACAATAATAAAATGAAAGTAAACAAAGAAACTTTGCACAATTGACAACTAGAAAACAAATACAAACCTAAACCTAACAGTTCCCTGAATTAAAGGTCATTCACGTTTCCGTCTACACACCTTGTTCACATTCATAAATCATTAAACATCTGAATTCCGAATTTTCCAATATAGCACAGGGGTGTCCAACGTGCAAAGGTTCAAGAGCCGCAACTATTACCCTCATTATACTTTCGGGCCACATGTTCATTACTGGGGTGATAAACACCTAATTTACCCCTTATTGTTGATCTCGGCAGTTTTCCCGACTGCTCTGAAACGTGTCGGGGGAGGGGGGTGCGCAATGGAACCATGTGTGATATCAGGCCATACCACGCATAACGCAGTGAAACACATTGGGATGATTTTGAACTTCTGAATTTACTAGAAAAAAACTTAAAATCTAAACTTAACCTACATTACATTAAACGTTACGTTAAATTTTTACATCAAAAGGAGTGTTGATCCCGGTAGGGCGCGAGCGCTAGGTGCACAATATCGCCCGACTTAGATGCAAGGGACTTTCACTCTTGACTAATAACCTTTTGCGGACCACAGTAAATAGCACCGCGGGCCGTCACTTGGACAACCCTGTCTGAGCATGTAGCAAGTGACAATGACTTTAAGGAGATTTGCACACCTTACCGGGCAGCAATCGACTGCCATCTTGTTGATCTGCGCATGCGCAGAATATCGATAGTGCTTTCGATTGCTTAACGTTTGAGGGTGCTAAAACTCCTAAATGACTTCACCCAAGATGTCTCAGCCGCAAAAGATTTCGTGCAAGGAGATGAACGAAAGGTCTAACAGCCTCCTGCACTCAAAGTCTGTCCTCTTGGCGCCGGCCAAGTACAGCGTCTACCGCAGGCTTGTAGTTGCGAGACGCCGTGTTGTGAAGATAACTCTCTCTACTCTTATTATATTTTTATTTATTAGGTAATATTACATATACACAAAACATAACCTGATATTGTGTGGCAAAGTCGAAGGTCTTTGCAAAGCCTACATCCTAAAATGTTCTAACCACTTGAATACTCGTCTTCTCCCTAGATGCGTCCCATCAAAGAAGCGAAAAGGAGACCATATGCTTCGGTTAAAGAAAAATGCCGTGAAGGGGGACACACCGCCGTGAGAAGACGAGTGCATGCTAATCTACCACAATATTTCTTAATCTTTTTGTATTTGGCGTGAACGTTACGTATTCTCTTTCCAGACTTTGATCTCCTCAGCACTTGCAATCAAACAGCGCCACAGGATCGTTCGTATCCTTGTCTCTTGGCTTTTTTTCTCGTACACGCACTCTTCTGTTCTCCCTTACGTGCTAATTTATTTAATTTTTTATTTATTTACTTTTTAAATAACTTAATTACTTACCACTTATGAATTTATTGTTTATTTCCCCTCCAGTCTAGGCTCCACTCATGCTACAGTATCCCTAATACTTCGACCATTTCCTAGAACGTTTTCTAATGCATAATGTGATATTTAGAAGTGTGTAGTGCTTACAATGTGAGTTTCGCTTATAATGCCCTAGGCGAGCGCTACGTTTCTGTCTGAGAAGTAATAGTTCCCCATTCTCACTAATTTTTCTCTGCATGTTTAAGTAGCACAGTGGGTTTAAAAGATACGGATAAAATCTTCAATATCATAGCTAAGCATGCTTATTAGTAAACTGAAATATAGGCTTATTACTAGACGGGTCCCGTAGCCAACTAGTGACAGCGGTAGCCGCGAACTGCTTGGTCTGCGGGTTCAGATCCCGCCCTAGGCATGGATGTTTGCTTTTCTGTTGAGGCTACGCAGCGCCTACACAAAACCGCCATGAATCACCTTCAATACCCAATTCCTTCAGGGTTCTCTCCTTTCCTGAATGTGTGGATGTGGTATAAATGTATCTGTCGGAGTAGGTAGACACCGTAATGGACCTACGCGGCGCTACGTGAGGGTCGTCTGGCTACCACGACATATCCCTACCCGTAAGAAGGTTCAACTACCGTCACGGATTACCAATTAGCGGCGGGAGACAGGAAACGGACGCATTGGACGTACACGAGTCACAGCAGAGTGATGAGGTGGTGTCCATAATTAAGGGAACTTGGGATGTAGAAAGGCAGAGGTATTTCCCAGAAAATAGGGTTCTTGAACTGACATTCGAAAGGCTAAAATAACGTTAAAATGCTCAGTAATAATGATGCTTATTACTGGAGTTACAGTCGAAGAAGATCGCGCACGTGGGAAGACTTCGCGAGATCAAACGGTGTTTTGTCATTCCACTGTCCGTCCCAAGGTTTGAGGTCCTTCCTGGCTCCTGCCGCGAGGAGAGCATGCACTACAGCTTGCTGATTGTGGTCCGCCGCCTCGTGCAGAGGAGTCAATCCACATTCATTCCTGATGTTGAAGTCCGCCCTTGCGCTAATCAGCATATTTAGGATCTGTCCAGTATCGCCAAACTGCGCAATCGTGTGCAAAGCGGAATAGCCATAGCCGTCCACAGCATTTGCATCTGCGCCTCGTTGGAGCAAAAGCGATACCATGTCAGCGTCAGCGTTCTTTTTCTCCAACGCATTAAGCAGAGGAGAGCAGCCACAGTTGATCAGAATATTTGATCGCGGCACCGGACCTCCATGAACTCCCGTTGCCGTACGTCACTTACACTTCCTTTTTCTGCCGCCAAACATAACGCGTCGCCCAAGGGGCGGGGAGAGATTCGTGCCTTCTCCATCCTCAACTCAAGCTCCTGCATGCGACGATTTACCAGCTGCCTCTCGCGTTCTTCCTCGTCGGCTGCTGCACCCTGGAGGTCGGCGCCTGAGGACTCTCTCCCATCGCCCTGTACTTCCCCTCCCGTTGCCGTTAGTTCGCGGGCACTAGTGCCTGAGGATGCGGTGGCGGTGGCAAGGGACGTTCGTGTAGATTGGGGCTCCTCCAGTTGACGCAGTAGCATGAACTTTTGCGCCGCACTTTCAAGAGAAATCTCACCATCTCCACACGATCTTCGAGGCGTTGCAAACCTCTTTGCCCGTCAGATTCCTCCAAAGCCGTCGTTCTTTCTTGCAAGACCGTCACTCTCTCTTGGATCTCTTCGAGTCGCTGCTGCAGAGCGACGATGGTGGCGTCCTTCTCCTGCAGTTCTATCTGCACCTCACGCAACTTCGTTGCCGCCCGCTGCTCTTGCCGGCGCAGTGCTTTCTGCATTCTGTGCTCCGCCCTTTCCTGCATTTGCACAGCCTCCTGGATCTTGTGCTCCGCTTCCTGTTTCTGAAGGTGCAGAGCCTCCTCAATTATTTGCTCCAAATCTTGTTTTTGAAGGCGCAGGGCTTCCTGAACCTTGTGCTGCGATTCCTGTTTCTGAACGTGCAGGACCTCCTGAATCATTTGCTCCACCTCTTGTAGGCTCAGACTAACCTGGACCTTGGGCTCCTCCTCCTGTTTCTGAAGTCGCAAGGCCATCTGCAAATTGCGCTCCGCCTCCTGTATGGATTCCAACCCTTGCTCCACCAGCCGAAAGGTGTGACTGACGCCATCAGTGCCATGTCGTGTGCCATTCTCACCAGAGTTTCTGTGACTCGCCATCCCTTTCTCTCAGCTTCTGAAATTCATAAAATGAAACATCGTGTAAAAGATATTGTTTTATTTCATGAACACTAGTTCAAAAAAATCAACGTTCATTTTCGCGATGAAAAATGTTCAAAGTATGCTTTAATAAAGAACTCTATGTAATCATGACGAAATTTACTCACTAAATTTTTAAATGAAGTTACATACGATTCTGTTAATCACAAAGTGGGAAAACTGCCGTCAAAACTTCGTTATAAATAGTAAAATAATTAAGGTTTGTGAGACCTTATTTTGTGCCTTGGAAAGAGATGTGAGCGACCTAGACCAGGCATAATTGAACTAAATAACTATTAAAACATAAATTAAAGTTTTAAAATTGAAGAAAAATGTAGGAAAATGACAAATGGAAATGATCAGTCCCAGTCCTCTTTTTACTTTTCTGTATACGAATTTATGTACGGAGTAATATTATGCTGTTGTAAAGTTTCTTAACCATTCCAGTGCTACAGAATGTCAACAATTTCCAGTTTTACTTTTCTATTTCCTTGGGTCTGGGGTCAAAAAACCACGTCCCAAATGACATTTTTCTTCGAAAGTTTTGGAGCAAATTTTTAAGAAAATGGCGTTTAAGCGCTACTAAAATTGCGAAACTTGAAGCTCTTTTTCAGTTTTTTTTCTCTCAAAAATCTTCATTTGAAGAACTTACACTCACAAATATAATAATGTTTACAAATTGCTGGTAATGTGCATATTAAAGATGTGAGAGATCTCTCAAAAAATACTTTGTGTAATTAAAAAAAATCAAATTTCCCAAATTGAATATTACGTCATATTAAAGAGGGCAATTGGCACTATCCGTTACAAAAGATAGAAGAAAAAATTTGGAGCCATTTATGAAAAAATGGCGTTTCAGCGTTTCTGAAAATGCGGGATTTTGAGCTAGTTTTCACACAAAACGGTTGAGTTTGATGGTGTTGATATTCTAGTATGACTCAAAAAACGAAGTATTTCAATAAATGTTAATAGTACATTACTCAATAATACAATTCTCTTCTGACCGTTTTCAAGTAATATTTGCATGTCCCTTCACAGCACTACCTACGTTGATAGCCACCGCTTCAAAGTTTGTGGAAACTTTACTTGAAACCTGAAATTATTCACACTGTATATCACTGGTGTGAGGTGAAAAGGACTTGTCACTTTTTCCCTATGTTCTTTTTCACATAAAATAGTCAAGAATGGCAAAAGCCATTGTTTGGTGATTAATAGTTTGCGTCTGGTTGCAATACCCTTATATTTATTATTTTATTATATGTTTTTACATTTTGTGTTATATTCCATTCAAATGACGTAAGTATTTTACCTTTACGTAGAGTGGCAAGTGATGGAAAGATCCAATCTCCTCTGGCAGTAGGTTGCCTTACATCTCCCAGTGTTTCAGGTAGAAATCAGATGGCGACAGATGGATTGTTGATAGCATTTGTCTTCGCGTGGCATGTAATCTCTAGGGACAACGGTCGAGTGGAATAGAATCAGGACCTGATTGGCCGTGGTATCCTCAGGTAATAAACATTAGACACTGATCCTTGACCAAGCAAAGCACGTCAAAGCACGTGCATGTCTCATGGTAATCGATAAGCTAAGTACTGATACCACTTATTGTTAACCCTATATCTCATTTCTTTATCAAGCAACCATCAGGAACACAAAGCATCTATCTAATCGATCGGGTGCCCCACTTTTTTTGAATCAGCAAACTAACTCGAGAAATTCGTATTGTACGAAACATTTTCAAAGCAAAACTTTTTGGGGAAAATAAACCTGTGCTGTTATTCCTCATTCTTCCAGCATACAGACTGCTTGGGCGAGTGGGCAATTCATAATTAATTGGAAACCTCATTTCTTATTTCCGACATGGTTTTTGCGGCTTTTGTGAGTTCATCACAAAAAATTTAGATTGATTAGTAGATCCACTTATTTTACAAACCATTTTTTGGGCCTCACAATACTTTTTTCTCAGATTAAACAAAGTGCACATTTAAATATGTTGCATAGGGCAATTTTCATTAGAAGGTAATTTGAAAAGTTGTAAATCTTCAAATCTATTAATCCGAAGTTTCATGGAGGTGGAACATCTCTACCTCCCTTGATATAACACTAACAGGACTAATGACTGTAGATGTTGATCTTCATGAAATCCAAAATAATCAATCCAAATCATTGCAAACAAAAATCATTAGAATAAAAATCGAAAAGAACCTACGTAATTCACACTATCCGTGTAATTCAAGCTTTTATTCACGAGATGATATTTAAGATGCAAGTGACATAGAAGCAATCGTCATCATTTCTACGAGTCTTCTGCGTTTTCTGTAGGACTTCATTATTTGCTCCCAAACTCCTCTATTGTAATTATGTAAATGTAAAGATATTTACATGTTTAGGCAAAAGAGTAGGCATTATGAACCTCGCCAGAAATAACGAGATTATTATTATTCTACATCACGACTAAAGATGTTTTGAGTCGGTTGAATATAAAATCTACTCTAGGTTGCAACCAGCTACCTACAGAGCAGATCTAGGGGCTGTCGGTGCCTCTACAATACTTTACGCAAAATGTGGGTTGTTCCAAATAATACAATTTCTTGCACTTTCCAGTCTTTTGAATGACCAGGAACTTCAGCCAAGTTCTTACACAAATTTTGCAGAACTAATCCCAGATCTCCAACTACTACTGGGACGACCTGTGCTTTTACGCGCCAAATTCGGCTGATCTCGATTTCCAAACTCCTGTATTTAAGACGTTTTTCTGCCTCCTTGGCAACGACGTTTTGATCGCAAGGTACAGCAACATCGACAAGTAAACACGACTTTTTTTCCAAATACCGAATAACTATATCCGGTTTGTTTGCTGCTATCTTGCGATCAGTTTGGATTTGTTGGTCATAAAATATTGTTCACAATCCAACAGATGTCACCGATTTTGGTGAGTGTTGCGTGTGTTTGTAACTTCGAGGGCGGTACAGATCTGCCAGTGGAGGTAGCTACACACCCTGCCATGTCTTTTCAAGTATTCGGTCTTTGCTAGAATTGGACAAACTGAGACCATGTGATCAATGGTTTCACGTATTCCTGGCAAATGCGGTATTATGATCATGGGAAATTTTGAGAACTGCTGTATCACAATGTCGTGTTCTCAACGTCTGATCTTGAGCAGCAAATAGAAGTGCTTCCAATTCTGGCTTCAACCTTCTCTTTTTTTAAACCTCCTAAATTATCGATTTTTATTGATCAGCACCTTGTCCATTCGTTTTCGATATTGTCCATGTTGTGATTCGTCTCTTTACGATTTCTTTAACATTTTTGGTCTCGCATTTTATTTTTAGTAGAATCAGAAGTTTGTTGTTTGTGTTATTCAGCGCGTCTTGTAGTTTTCGTTGCAATTCTCCTTGCTACACTAACAATGCCTCTGTTTCCCATTCTTCGGTCAGATTTCATGACCTGCTTTATTAGAGGGTCATCTTGATGACTGACAACATACGTTCCCATTCCAACTTGCATTGGGCCAGGAGGCTTCAATTTGTCGTAGGCCTCTTTCTCCTACCTTACGTGCCACATAAAGTCCATGTACATCAGCTCGAAGGTGGGCGACATGATACATTGTTAGCAGTTTTCTGGTTTGTCGATCCATGATTCGTATTTCTTGCTCAGTTCAGTCCACTAGTCCGAAAGTATACTCGACTACAGGCACTGCCAAACTACCAATTGCAGATATGTTAATTCTGGACTTCATAATGGACTGCAGGACCAGTCTCACTCTTCTGTAATACACCCTGCGAATTCTCTCTTTCATTGCGTCGTTCGAGATGGTCTCACATTCTTCGGTACCCAGATATTTGTAAGTTTTACCTGGCTCAAGATCTTGAATCACAATGTGCATATAAACTTCAATGCTCTCAGACGTCAGTTTGCCTCTTTTTAAATTGATATTTGCACACTTGTCAAGACCAAACTTCACAGCATTTGGGAGAGCAAACACTTTAAGCACTTTAACAATAAACACTTATTATTATTATTATTATTATTATTATTATTAGTGTAAGGCAGTTTCGATTTAGAACTACTACGGATAAATTACGCGACCGATTTCGCTCGGGAAGCATTTTTCTTGAAGCTCTTTTTTCATTGTGTCGGCCCAGGGAATAACTTTTTAAATTCTTTTATTATAACAATAAATATTTGCAATAAAATGAGCAGACGAGCAATAAGTGCGATTCGATGGTGATCACTAATTCTCTTCAGAATCGATTCTTTAATCGATGGGAACAGCGGCATGAGAAAGCATGGCCGGCCCGGCCAGAGAGCAGCGTTACGCGGCGTGAAGCAAATATGACGTTGCACATTGGGACGAAAACTTATTGTACCGTGGCAGCATGCTTCAATACTTCGTAAATTCAAAGTATGTACGGATGAATTCACTTAGAATTTCATGTTTTGTATTACCAGTTTCACATTATATTTAACCATTTACTATTTCATGTTTTAAAACATTGCAGTTGCTGAATATTTTTCAGCAGCTTGCAAAAGCCACGAAAAATCTATTCGAGCGTGGCAATGAGCTTTGAAATTTGTGAATCCAAAATAGGTAGGAAAGGTACGTATTAATACAATTGGGATTTTATGTGTTATGGGTTTTATGTGTTACGTTTGCGCCTAACCAAACCTAACATAACCTAATTTCTTCAGTTGTATTTGTACAAGTAAATTTGTTTCAACTACGAAACCAAACTAATGTAAATAATTTATTCAAAGGAGTAACTGTGTTTCATTCCTTTTTTATAAAGATAAAAAGTAACTTACTGTATCCATAAATGTGCTTTTTGCACTATTTCCCTCCTTGATTTATTCTGTTGATTATGTGCATTTATTGCAATATTTTTTTCTTGATTGATTGGTTTTATTGATCTTTATTACATTAACATTTTCAGCTGTTGTCCATGTGAATTGGTTTCATCTACCAAACTTAACTAAAACATGTCTGTGCTGCAATAACGTTATATCCAGTAGTCTTACTATATAACTGAATTGTTATGATGTGTAATTTGTAGATAGATTGGCATGTATTTGTGTACTGATATTGATGAATCATTTTCAGCAAGCAAAGCTAGGCCACTGACAAATTGTTTGTGTGGGAGTGCAGTATAACTTTTTTCAGCATTACATTTTTAAAGAAAAGAAAAATAGTAATTTACTTTACCCATAAGTGTATTTCTTTTAATATTTTCTCTGATCAATACTGAAAATTACTAATAAATTAAAAAATATCACAATGCTGTAATATTGTTAGTGCTAATAATTTGTTAATATACAACTGGATTATTATGGTTGATCATTTGTAGATATATTCTATCTACAATGTAGTATTATTTGTAGAATTTGTATATTGATGTTGATGAATTATTTTTCAGCGACTTGCAAGGTCACTGACTAATTATTTATGTGTGGCTGTTTGTGGAGCTTTGAAATTTGGAAGTTCAAAAGTACGCGTTAATTAATGAATGAAATGATATAAAATTGTGTGTTATGATACAGTATATCATCATTGCTACAGTAACCTTTGACACAAGTTTATTGTTAGGACATAACTGAGTTGATATGATTTGTAATTTGTAGCTACAATGGCATGTAAGAGGCGTTTGACTTTGAAAAGCTAACGTAAAAAAAGGAAGAAAGATCAAAACAACAGAAACAGTCCTCCACGCCAAGTTAATGTTGTCAGATGATCAGGGGAAGCAGATGTAGCAGTCTACAAATTAGTATACATAGTACAGCCAAACCGTAGTGTGAACAGGAAGGGTATGATGCACCAAACATAGAACATGATGCACCAAAACGATAAAGATGTTCAGAAAGTTTATTTTGAAGAAATGTCTGTATTTTTTGAGTGCTTTAACTAGAGACATTTTGCCTCCGAAAAAGCACAAGGCGGGGTTATTAAGCCAAGCAAAATCTGATATTGTTTCCCCTATTGAGGTTCCTGAACTCCTAGGCAAATTAATTACAAAAAATGATGAAAGATCAAAACATTACTTGAGTAATATTAGAAGTTATTTGTACTAATGTCCTAGCATTTGTCTCTGTGCAAGCAAATCTTTTAACATTTAAAAACCATAGGCCGTACTGTTACGCATTCAAGGGCATATATACCATTCAGTGATAACTGTACATCTCAATAATGTCAATCCTTTAAAGTATGCAAATCTCTCTTCATTGGAGACTCGGACAATTCTTTACAGTTCAGAATAAATCAAGTTAGTAATAACGAATGCGAAGCAGATTTAATATTATTGATGCACAGGCTTCTCAATGTCAGTCCGTATACCCAATTGTTTCAACATAAAGTTGATGTGAAACAAATTTGAAACAAACCTATTCTCATTCTGTTCCTATTTACCATCTCATTTTTTCTGCGGAATACTTTTGATAAAAGACATTACGATCTATCAACAACTGTAGAAATTGCTTCTGTATTTCTAAGTGACGATAGAGGTCCCTCCAACAATATTTCTTTCACAATTCATTCTGAAGTATTTGGTCATCGAATAAAAATAATATCTGCTCTCGACTCCGATACTGAACCCATTTCTTATCCATTATTTTTTTGTACATAGAGAATCATTGCGGAAGCTTTGAATGAGTCTTGATTCTGTCCATACAACTTTGGTTTGTAATGTTGTTACTCAGTTGCAGTACTATTCTTATCGCTTAGCAATAAGAGGTGGTTTCAGCCCTTTGCCCAGTTTTGGAAGACTGTTCCAACAATATGTTGTAGATTCTTACATCAAAATTTTATCAAAAACAAAATAAACAAAATATTTAGCATCCCTTATAACCTTTTAGATGCAAAATAATTCTGTATGGTGTTGGATTCCATTATATTCTTAAGTGTTCTCCGAAAATAATAAAATATGATGTGTAGAACAGTAATTGTGAATAGTTAAATAATTGAGTAATGTTGAGTAATGTTTATTTAATATCTTGCATCTTCATGCATTTTGAGGAATATTAGTTAACATTTCACTTATAATACCAACATAGGCTCTTGCTTCTCTACAGGAAACAAACATTTTTCCAGCTTGAAATTGAGTTGTTTCTGTGCCATTTCAGATAATCTCTCTTAATATTAATACCATGCATACATACATTACAATAAAGAGGGAATGATTTAAACAGATTACAATATCGCGCATGGAACTACAAAATGTATCCCCCCTAAGAACTACATTGTACATTGCAGAGCTAAAAAAGTGTATGACCTGCAATTGTCTCAAGTTAGATTTAATTTTATAAAATTAAGAGGAAAAATATTCTTTTGGGAATACTATATTTTAGAGGATAGACGGTCCTGAGAGCTTAGACATTGGATGTGTTATTGTATCAATATAAATTTCAATACTTGCGTTGGTTACATTTTCCACTTTGATGTGCAACGTATCATGTACCGGTAAACTGAAATTGAAGTTTTATAATACATTTATTCATGTTTTAAACTGAATGGATTTAAAAAGTGGTTTCACGTGGATTTTATTCATAATTGCATAAGTTACGTTTTAACAATGAATACAATCACTTTAATGTAGTGGAAAAATAATAATGATTCACGTTCATTCATCACCATATATGTATGGTATATCGTAACAAATTCTTTACACGTAAAATTTTAATCACTCAAATAAATATAACTCACGTAAAATTTAATCACTCACGGAAAATTTAATCACTCATATATCTAATATATCAAGAAATTGTTTAAAAACCATATGATAAATGTACTGTCATTGAATTGCAAAGTCATTTTTTAAATTTTGTAAACCTTTCAATCCTTCATCTGAAAAACCTGCTTACTTTTGCAAGTTTCTTTTCTTTACCTGATCGCTTACGGAATGGAGAAAAAGGAAACCGCTCATTTAATGAGCGGGTATACCTCTAGTTATTATTATTATTATTATTATAAGAATTATTATTATTATTATCGTGTCGGCCATTTCTGACCACGTTACACTATTAACGTGTGTACTTTTAGGTTCAACATTTCAGCTGTATCTCTGGGTACGATATGGCTGTTACGCCTTGAAGTTGGATTTATGAGGCGATAGAATGATGATGAGGAGGAAGAGGAATGAAGGGGCAATCACAAATACGACATACGACCATGCCTACGCAGAACTCGAACCTTTAGCTCCTCGGCGCAGAAAACGGCTGCCGCAATCGTCTATGACACGGGGCCGGCGATTATTATTATTATTATTATTATTATTATTATTATTATTATTATTATTATTATTTTGATTACTCCTTTTGGCATGCGACTTTCAAGCCTCGGCCCACTGCGCAAGGCGTGGGCGTGAGCGCGGGCGACGAGCGCTGTGTACAAAGCGCCGCCTCTCAATTGTCTTTTTTCCGCCGTTCGCTTTCGTCGGGACGGGATGGTGGTGGGGGGCGTGGGCGGGTGGGGACCTTTATGAATGAGGCTTCCTCCGCCGCTGGAGAAAGACGGCGCGGCGCGAAGCGGGGCGGGGCGGGGCGGGGAGAGATGGTGAAGGACGGAGCGGGGCGAGGCGGTGCAGTCAACAAGTAGAAGAAAGGTTGCCCCGATCGCGCCTTCGCGGTCGTATTCTGCCCTATCCCGCACTCGGCAGCTCCTGTCTACTACATCCTCACCCACTGACACTCACGTTCTTTCCCATCTCTCGCGCCGGGAGAGATGGCTCAGGTCATCAACTGAGGTCACTGCTGTGACTCTGACCGGGAGGCTTTAGGTTCGAGCCCTGAGGATTATTCTACACCACACATTGACAGCCCTGAGGATTACACTACACATTGACACTCCTTACTCTGACCTGGAGGCTTTAGGTTCGAGCCCTGAGGATTATTCTACACTACACATTGACAGCCCTGAGGATTACACTACACATTGACACTCCTGACTCTGACCTGGAGGCTTTAGGTTCGAGCCCTGAGGATTATTCTACACTACACATTGACAGCCCTGAGGATTACACTACACATTGACACTCACGTTCTTTTCCATCTCTCGCGCCGGGAGAGATGGCTCAGGGCATCAACTGAGGTCACTGGTGTGACTCTGACCTGGAGGCTTTAGGTTCGAGCCCTGAGGATTATTCGACACTAGCTGGAAAGCTATGTCAATTTGTGTCGCTGTCTGGAGTAGCATTCTGGCGGCCGGCAGTTTTAATGAGTAGTTTCCTTGGTGTCTGCGATCAATACCAGGCGAATGCCGGAACAGTACCGTAACAAAGGAGCGACGGATTGCGCGCGATCTTTCCTCTCATCTTACCCCTTACACACATTAACCTCATCATCCACTATATTATCACACATGCCGGAAGACCGGTCGGGGGTTGAGAGCTTGTCCCGGTTGGGACGATGCCTGGTGGGAGATACCTGGTGGTGGGATTTGGAGTGGATTGGGGTGGACGTTGGTGGGAGATACCTGGTTGTGAAAAACCCACTAGTCGGCGACGATAGGTCAGCGCCACCTCCCCTGCAACATGCACTACACTTACGGGGCGAAGAACTTAGCAGTTGGCACGCCCGGAGTCATGAATCAAATCCATCTCCCGCACATTCCCCACCTCCGTTGTGACCATCACATATTCAGTGAGTTCAAATAGCCCGCGTAGAGTGCGCTGACCAGCCAAGGGTCGCAGACTACGTCATGCCTCTCCGGACCGACGGAAGGCACTTCAATTGCAGACTCGGACCGAGTAAGTCGTATTCCGAATAACGGTGGTGGATGCACGAAATATACCACGTGGCGAATAAGAAGGGTCGACGCCAGGAATATTACTTGCATGGGACAACGAACTGCGGGAAAAAGTTCCAGATGTGACTTTTTTTCTTTTATTTGGTTGGAGTGAACGAGAGAATTACTAGCGGATTCGAATCGAGGACGCTATAACGGAATAACGCTATAACTAAAAAATAGTGAAACAAGAAATGACATGGAACTGTATTAGATTAATACGAAAAAAGCGGGTTTTGTTAAGAAAATAAAACAGAAACTAAGCCAAGTTACTATAGCCCGCCGTAATAGTTAAATAGTGCAGGCTCGAAACTTGTTGTAGTATGTTTAAACGTGTGTTTAAATAAGACTGGTATTTTTTTAGAATAGTTAGTACATCAGAAAATGGTGAACATTATTAGTGTGAGTTCTCAGTGTTGTATTTAATTATGAGATAATTGTGGATTTCTCATAATTATAGCTAAGAACAAAGTTTGTAGACAAGAGGTCCTATATATTTTTGTTGTTGTTGTTGTTTAGCTTGTAAGGCACAAGTTCCGCAAACTGAAGAAAAAGAAAAGGAGTATATTCAAATATGTGTTAAAATGTATATTGTGCATGAATGTATTCTGAGGGACACGGCCATTACACAATAATAGTGTTCTGTATTTGCTTCAAGAAACTTGTGAATTGATTATACATTATTCTTGAAAGATCCATTGGATTTCTCTTTTTTTATGTGGTCAATTTTTTTTCACAGTTGCATCCTCTCACTCATCCAATATTGAGCCCCCACAACGTAATATCCACGAACTTGTACAATTTCCTTGGTTTACTATTCTTCACAATAGTGAAGAACATCTACGGAGCAAGCTGTACTCCCTAAATATAGCATACGCCTGTGTTTCGAGTGTAACCGGTCTCGGCACTGGTGAGGCGAGCGTCTCCGTGTTCTGTCTTTCGTTTGATAATGATAATTGAGTTAACTTCAATTATTAAAGAAGTTGACTTACCTCATCTTCATTCCGTGATTTTGGAGACGTAAGATACATACGAGATGTATTTCGAATATCGCGTAGAACGCCACACACTATCTCTGACGTTAATATTTTCATTAGGGTCGTTTTACTCGTTATTGCATTTGTAAGTACGGGTATTTTCCGCTGTCTGCAGCGACAGCGATCGGGGTTCTCAGATGGTACAGATGTTGAAAATTAGGTGTCTGATAAAATTTCTCGAAAATTCAAACGTTTTTGATAACAATTAACTCAGAATTGCGCAATTTCAGAAACGCTCGAAGAATACACTCTCACTACGGTCAAAATTTTCTTTTTTCCTTTTTGTACTAATAGTGCTAACCGCACTTGATGACATATTTTTTTAAGTATTTCGCACATCGTTACGTATTTACATATTACATATTTACATTGTTATACGTTATTGCAATCGTGGGTACAATTTTTACAAAGGATTTTTTATGATGTTTCTCGAAAAACTCGAAAGTTTTATGTAAAAGTGACCTTCAAATGACACATTTTCAGAAATGGTAAAAAAGCATTTTCCTTAAAAAGGCCCCGAAGTTTCCAATAAAATTTTGCATATGTGTAGGTCCAGGTTTTAATTTTCTACAATATTCTTAACAGAATATTTCAATTCTATTATAGTATTAGGAGACCGAAAAATTGAGAATACGTGAAGAAATTCTTCTAAGGGGCAATAGATAATAGATAGCCTTCTAAGAGGCAATCTTTTTACTACTTAATAAACCTGGTAGGACTAATTTCTTCTAGCAAAATGAAGAAATATGGTAAATTTACTTCAAAAAGTCTCGAAAAAGCTAAGAAAGCTACAGACAGTTGTTTTTTCTAAAATAGCTTTTGACATGTGCGTTAGTAGAGTACATGTAAGTGCAGTTTGATCCCATGTGTGGTAGTAATACATATAAATGTGTGTGTGTGGGGGGGGGGGAGACAGGACATGGAGATAGGACAAGGAAGTTGAAAAGATCCCGCGCAATCCGTGGCCCGTTTGTTAGTGTACTGCCGGGCCATTTGCATGTGTTGATCGCAGAAAACACGGAACCCCCCCCCCCCCATGAAAGCTACACGACACTAGAATTCTCCGGGCAGGGGCTGATTTCGACCTAGCTATCTACTAGCTTGTTTCGAAAATTCTACCATCGTCGGTAGTGGAACTCCAAGACCCAGTCACATGCTGTGCAGTGACAAGTTATTATCAGGAGAATGGTCCTGAATTAATTTATAAACAGACAGTTTGGTTTCTTATAACATTTATTACCGACCTTTCTAAACCCTTTTCCGGTTTCTGTTTCAAAGTATGCTGAAATTATGTACATTTTCAATTATAAAATTATAACAGGATATGTAAGTTAAATTATAAACCTTATTAACAATTTAATTATAACGTGTACCAAGTACAGAGGATGGCTTACCTTATGTCAAACAAATTTATTACATCAAAATAATTGGATCATAATTCTCTAGACAATATTAAAAGGTTGCAAATAAAAATTTCGCGTTGTCAGTGTGAATGAGTATACACGTTACGTTAAAGACGATATAGGAAAAAAGGACGGAGACGAAGGGATATATTAAGACGGAGGTCGAAGGGGGAATTACAATAGAGTATTGACCCCAAGTGGAGATTTATAAAATTGGCAAACTAATTTTGTAGTGGAGTATTTATTTTCATCATTAAGTTGTTGTAGATATTCGATATCTGGTTGCTCTCAACCATTGTAGTCATAGATTTATTGAATTTAATCTGTATATTTTCTGACGTAAGCCTTGAAATATGTCTATCTTCAATATCTATCTTAAAATGTGAATAAATGTAAGTTCCAGGTACAAGGCGAATGAGGCACATATAAATAGTTTCAAGAATTATAAAAATAATTCTCTAATACCTAAATTTAAACAAAGATTGAAACCAACATTGTGTTATAAAAATCCTAAGCTAAATGAAGAATATGATCGTAAGTGGAGATTACAAGAAATAATATAATACAAATTAATCAGACAGTTTAGGATGCTAATCTAGTGACATCAGTTGTTGCCATGAGCCACCTAAGCCAGCCCCGCCCTCGATTAGACCAATGTTGTCAAGGTCGATGCCACGAGCGGGAGTCCGTGGCACGAGTGCCACGACGAAATCGCCCCTCCACGCAGTTCAAGACTCCGCCACAAGAGACAACACCATCACTATTGTAAAAGGGCGGGGTTACTACTAATAGTTCCCTTTCCCGGCTCTAGTTGCGCAGAGAAGCTCGTGGCATGCTACGGTGCCACGAAGCGTGCCACTGCCACCAGTAAAAGACCACCTTGATACCACTGGGCTAGTTGCGCAGAGAAGCTCGTGGCATGCTGCGGTGCCACGAAGCGTGCCACTGCCACCAGTAAAAGACCACCTTGACACTACTGGGCTGGTTGCGCAGAGAAGCTCGTGGCATGCTACGGTGCCACGAAGCGTGCCACTGCCACCAGTAGAAGACCACCTCGACACTACTGGGTTAGACGGCCCTCTCGCCTCACCGGGCCGCTGACGACCGGAACGCGACGGAGCTGACGGGGTCGGTGCGAGGGGGCGTGGTTCTCACAGGTCCTTCCACGGGGGGGCCGCGGACTCCCTCTCGCGAGCAAATGACAGCTCAAGGAGAGCGAACGCGAGGACAAAACGACCCGAGGCAATCGATGCACAACCATAATCAGACCCGTGTGCGAGTCGAGCCAGACAATAGACCGAAAGCTCTGGCGTGGATTGTGATGTGGACGGCAGCGGTTGTGTGGTTGGGAAAGGGCAATTTCTTGAGCTGACAAGTGTGAAGGCTTGCGTCCAATCTGGATTTAAACGGGACAGCAATTCTTTTAAGAACCTTGTCCTGGAAATTGTGCATGATTGCTTGGCTTAAAATCCGTTCGTCGTATCTCTCAGTTCTGAATTGAAATCGGAATTTCTCGCTGTGCTATTGATGATGGACTGGTACAACTCGATAACAAGTACAAACTAGTGGTGGTAAAACAGCACGTACTTTCTTGTCCTTAAATTAGGAGAATAGTGTTCAGATTTTCGAAAAATTGTACATGACCTTATTTTAAAACCTCTCTTTAAGGAAGAGATTGGTATGGATCTAGGAATATTGAATTCCGTATTTCCGAAATGAAATGTCCCATGCGTCCAACTTTAATTACAATTCCGCGTTCAATGTTTGTTAACTTCCGTCGTGCGGCTTTAATCATGTCAGAAATCTTTTCACATGAATCGCTTAGAAAGTGTGGTGCAAGTGCATCTGCCAATGCAAGTTCATCTGCTAATGCACTGCTCTTTTATACCTTGTGTACGCTATGCTATTGCCATCTGTATATTTTCTTATTGCTATTTCCAAAAGTTTTGTCACATCAGTGTACTCTGAATCAAAAAACATTCTATTAGCTGAATATAAAATACACTGACAAACAAATGTTTATAAGAAAATTTGTGATCTTTGTTTCTACTGTTGGAAACCTGCTATTCAATTGGAATACTATAAAAGTATCTTTCCCTTTCCTTGGCACCCTTCGCCCTTCCATTGTCTAAGAATGGCAAAGCTAGTTTCGATAGCACCAGACTTACATAAAGGATTCATTGGGAAATAGCTGCGTCAATGTTTACCCATACATGTCGCTCTTTTATTTTTATTTCCACTCAAATTACGTACATAGAAATGATAAAATCTAGGGCCATTAAACCAAACCAAAAAATTATTTAAGATTTACCAGTGATTCATTTCTAGAACCGAAAATGGTTTGGAACACAAAGTAAAATGAAATCTATCAATCGATTATTTATGTACTTTTTAACGACAAATCCATTGCAAATAATCATTTTATTCCTAAATGAAGCAATTTCCTTGAATTCTTAGAAATACTTTTAAAAGGTAGAAAGAAGTACGCTTTTCAGTAAAAATAGCCCCTTACATCGGTCTTAATATAAAAAAATCTGATAAAAAAATATTAAGTAATTGTCTAAATATAGAGTTCGTCACGTTTCATTTAACACAAATCTAAAATCCGCCGAGATTTAACGTTAAATGTATGAAAAGGGGGGAAAACATTTTTCGATATTATGACACTATAGTAACATAAACAATTATACAATTTTTTCCCTAGGTTATTTTGGGAGTAGAATAAGAAATTTTAATAATAGCACCCTCTTCTGATTGATTTGGTTGTGAGCCATGTTTACCTATCTTGTTTCGCTGTACCCTTCTCTAACATCACATTCAGTTTTTTTTGTGACAAAAATTCAACTACGTCTACCGTTTTTTATTTTGCAACTATCTTGTTTTACATTTTAAAAAATGTTACTATGTAAGACGTTACCTCATAAATACGCGGTGTCCCCATTCGTTTCTTTATGCTTCTAATTTAAAATTTCTTAAATATTTCGCGATACAAATCACTTCTCGAAAGTCTTATTCTCAACAAGTC
The DNA here is from genome assembly GCA_031308135.1 of Acheta domesticus. Taxonomy (NCBI): domain Eukaryota; kingdom Metazoa; phylum Arthropoda; class Insecta; order Orthoptera; family Gryllidae; genus Acheta; species Acheta domesticus. The sequence continues at coordinate 50,444,323 of JAHLJT010005437.1, forward strand.
TACTGCCGCTCATGAAAGCTACATAACAAAACAATTTCTATTTCTTAAACAATGTCTAATTTCGTTTCTGTGTTGACTTCTGTTGATGTGACATCAAAATGTCTCAATATATTTATTAGAAATATTCTGTACCTTGTTCTCTCAGGGATCGCGCTAATTTACAGGTATGTTTAAGGTATTTACATGTATAGTACATTACACGATATATTGCAAACGAATAGGACCCATTTTTGTTGACGTTAATGTGTGCTATAGATAATTTTCAATTCAATTGCGTGCAATTGAATGCTCATGATGTAAACAATGTGGTAATAATTGCAAAAAAAAGTTGAAAGAACCGTTTCAAAGCTGTGCAATTGACGTAGCCTGTTTACATTTAAAGTTGTTCACCATCTTATTCCCCCAATAGGTTTTATAGTTTCTTCCTAAGAATTCTCAGACGTTCAAGATCTACATACACTACACTACTACACGCTATCACAGAGAAGGAAGGAAGGTGACAGGGCACGATTTTGTTACGAAATTGTGTGATGCAGGAGTGTGAAAAATGTACTTACATCACAAGAATAAGTTTCATTTAAAAACTTTTTGTAGAAGGATCATGAAGTCTCTCGAAACACTACTAATAAACGTGGTTGGGTAATTATTGTCTTTCTTGTGTACAAGTTTCATTATTTGAGATCCTTCCGATATTACACTTTTGTAATTTATTATTATTTAATAATAAAAAAATCCATACATTTTTGAGTACATGAGAAGTAAAAATAGTGAATATTCGAAAACATTCGAAGCAAATTTTTCTCAAAAACGGCTCAAATAATTTCCTTGTAAATCTTCGAAGTAAATTGATCAATTCTCGACGATATTCCAAAATCCTTATTTCGTTTCAGATACTTGCGGCTTCACAAATAATTTTTTTTAATTTAGGTGTTCTTAATCAAATAAGTATTTATTACACGGAAACGTTAACGGAAATGTTTTCTAAATATTGTCTTGCAACATTTTATGAAATTTGTAAATATTAAAGAAAAATAGTAATTATTTTTCTCACGTGCTTACAAAATATAAAATTAAAATAAAATCGGTTAGCATGACATGAAGTTGGAATAAACAATCGGTTTTGAAAACCGAATGAAGTAAAGAAACATGCATCATCATTTTCAAGTTCTACATGTTCGTCATGTGGATTGTTCGAGCGAAGTACATACTATTTCTGAGCCCCCATTTTTCGCTTTTGCATAGTAAAAGCACCACATCACCTCCTTTAATTCATCCCGGGTCCATCTCTGACGATGGCTACTGCCGGCTCTGGGTCCCTGGGACCCATGGGATGGCCAGACGTCGACAAGGTGACATTAGCTCGGTTTCTGAGCAGGTATGGGACATTGGTAGAACAAGGCACGTTAAGGTTCATTACATTGCTTGTTCTATCCATTTTGCTCATTGGTTTGAATTGAGGATTCGCAGGACGCAAGTTTGAGTTCACAGATCACACTGAACCCTCGGGTTGTTTCCTGCTATCCGTTACTGCGACCCACAGTGGCCTCGGGGCATCCCCCCGCAGGGCCCAGCAAGGGGTCCCTCCGATCGCCAGTCGGCATTACTAAACCCTACGGGATTTTCACTGACTGCTGAAGGCAGCCTCCTTCGCTGCCTAATGCAAGGTTCGGGCCTCCACTCTAATCAGTGGCCTGGTGTGCCAACCCAGTTTCTCTCCTGTACCCTCTATGGGCCGACAACAGGAAGTCCAAAGGTTCATGATCCTTCCCTCTCTACTTATTTCCCACTCTCCTCAAAATGGAGTACTTCTTCGTCTGACCCCTCACCTTCAACCTATTCAGCAAGGGAGGCCCTACCGGTAGCTAGGCTACCACTGACATAGCTCTCAGGCTCATGGGGGTACTCAAGCTCCACCACCATCTCCAAGGTCGTGTACTCCCTAGGTGGAGTTGTTATTATTATTATTATTATTATTATTATTATTATTATTTATTTATTTATTTAATTCACGTATGCGCCTTTCAGCGCTTCCCAATCTTTCTTTGTGCCCATTGTTTTATTTATTTTATTACAATATGGAAAACAAGCTTTCATCTAAAATGTCAATTTTGTAATAATAATCGTTTCGTAGTAGTACTTGTACAATGAATGAAAAATCTGCTTGGGAAATTTTACCACATTCTACAGCCTTTATCGATTCGTCCTTGGAATCGATACATTCCATCCATGGCTCCCTGCCCCCCCCCCTAAAGCGGCAGCCGAAGAAGGAAGTCTGTATGGAAAGAAGCAGCGGCAACGAAGCGTGCATGGGCGCGGGCGAGGCTCCAGCCGCAGCCGAGCGAACGCGGGGCGCGTGGCGTGGAGGCCGCCTCGACGGGACGTGGCGGGGCGCGGCATGCACGTCTTCCGTCTGTGCCTCGCTCCGCGCCGCGCTCTTCCGCTCCGCGGGTCACAAAAGGCCTCCTCCTCCTCCTCCTCCTCCTTCTCCTCCTCCTTCTCCTCCTGCCCTCCCCACCGCCACCGCCGCCGCTCCGACCTCACCTGAGCCCCGATGTGTGTCACTGGGGACCCCGCCGCCGCCGCCGCGGAGGTGAACTCTCCTGCCAGCCTTCGCGCTGGCTGGGTCTGCCGTCACTCCGATCATATGTGTGAATTTTTTTTTGTTTGTTTTCTTTTTCATTTTGTTTTCCTCGTCTTGGACCAGGCTTGCATGCACACTACCGGGGCTCAGTAACATTATCTCGGTGGCAGGAGCCTGTAATTTTATCAAGGGATCAGTATTTGGCTGAATCCGAACTTATCGTCCAAGGGTTGTTAGCCCTGCGCACAGGCCGGTTTTGCCGCCACTCCGATCATATGTGTGAACTTTTTTTACTTTCTCGCCTTACGAATATTTTTTTTATTTTGTTTTGCTCCCAAATACGTCGTCTTGGACCACGCGTGCATGCACCCCGCACTTACCAGGGCTCAATAACATTATCTCGGTGGCAGGAGCATGTAATTTTATCAAGGGATCAGTATTTTGCTGAATCCGAATTTATCCCCCAGGGTTGTTAGCCTTGGCGGTATGGAAGATGGAATGTTGAAGTTAGAAAAAACGACACACACACACATGCAAACGTACACAAACACACTCATGCTCGATTCGGGACTCGAACCCACGATCCTTCCGTCCGAGATTGTCACGGCACTTCTGTTTTAGCGATCACGGCTATCCGGACCGACCGTATGTTTGAATATTTTTATTTCAATATTTTTTGTTTTCTTTCAGTTAAATTTTTCGTAGATGACAGCTTGAGTGAGGTGGTCGCAGCAATATTCGAGACCAACTCAAATAATGCAAAACACGTGTTACCATCGCATCACTTATAATTAAGAGTACGTAACATAAGGTAGAACATGCATACTGTACAAGACTTTAGGAGAATAAATTCACAAGAAGACAAATAATAAATAATTAGAGATGAATCATAGATAAGTAAATGGATTAAGACAATCTGTACACTGTAATCCGAACCAAGACCTAAAAGTTAATATATTGCATTACGTTAGTAGGACTTTGAACAGCTTATATCGTTTTAAGAGAATATAATTAGTGATTCAATTTCTTCAAGAAGGTTTTAAAGTAAATACTGGATTTAATATTATTGTGCAGATGTTTAAAATAGTTAGGATCATTGTAATCATAAGACTGTTTAAATGTTGATTTATTGGTTTTTGATAACCTAACGAATCTCTGGAAATTTATTTTAGAGAATAAGTTGCTGGTACTATTATTACAATTTCCAAAAGTAAATATCTTCAAAACCTTATGTTAGGGGATGGAAGATTGTTTTTGTAATTCCAGGTGAGCCCACTGTCATTGTTATTAGAACCGACTTAGGTGTCTCAGAGCATCAACTGATGTCACTGCAGTGGCTGCTCTGATAGATAAAATTTCAGTGGTTTCTCCGATCAACACCAGGCGAAGCCGGAGCAGTACCTTTAAAAAAACGGGCCACGAGCCGCGCGATATCTTTCCTTTCTCTTCCTTGTCCTATCTTTTCCCCTTATGCACCACCCCTTACAGACCAACTACATTACCACACATACTGAGAGACGAGTCGGGGGCTTAAAGCTTGCCTCGACTGAGGCGATGCTCTGCAGGTAGGAGATACCTGGTTGAGGAAAACTCCGCTATTTGGTCGGGGGTAGGTCGACTCGGGATCTCGACGGTAGGTCGGCGCTGGATCTCATCATCCAGGGGGATGATCAATGCCAACTTCCGCGATGAAGACGTGTACTACACTTACGGGACTAACGGCCTTAGCATTTGAAGCACCTGGAATTACTAATCCATCAATCCTTTCCAGCACATTTACAGTTACTCTTGCATGTATGTCTGAAGTCACTCCAGAAGCTTGGGTTGGCGGGTGCTCCGGATACGGACATACTAGAAAGGCAGAAACTCACAAGCGGTGTGGCCAGTGCTGCTGCGTATTATCACGTTCTACAGGAAGACAACCACCCCCAGTTCCTGGTATATACTACGCTTACAAACCACAGCAGTTGACGTGACCGAAAACACGAAATAAATCAATCGATCGGGTCGTATGCACTAGCTTGTTCTTCAATGTACAGTATTATTTTATCATATCAGGAGAATGATCCAAGATTAATTTATAGATAATTTGGTTACATACAACATTTATTACTAACGTTTCGAAACACTTCCTTTGGTTTCTTTTTCGGAGTATACTTATGTCAAACAAATATACTAGATCAGAATAATTGTATTATAAACCTCTACATCATAACAAAAGTTTAAATCCTTTTATTTAAATGTAACTGATGTTGCAGTATTATTTGTTTACTGAAGGAAATAATGGACAAGAACGGACAGAAAAAAGTCCGGTTTTATCGATACTGAAATAAGCCTATTGTCAATGTCGTATACATGAGAGAGAGAGGGGGGGAGAGATAGTGAGCATGTAATGAATAATTTGTATATAGAGACCAATAAAAGAAATGAAGAAAGTGAAGACCTTGAGATACATGCTCAAGAAAGCTTTAAAAAAAACAACTGATGTGGTTTTAATACAGTAAACAAAGTAGATTAGAACTATGTAGGCATTTGATATTTTAGTTTTCACCATCATTACTAGACCGAGGCATTTCATGCAAAAATACTTGAATTTCTGCTCATGTGAATTCACCTTTCAACCAATTAACTTTGTCGTAAAGTGGAAATATTGAAAAGCAGCGCCAGTAATAGGCGATTTTTCGAACGAAAACTTACACAATTATTGTGGACCCATGGTTACGAAAAAGTAGGTAGCTGTTATTTCTTTATGTAGTAAAATACTTACCCCAATGAGTTGTTTGGTCATAATTCAAGTTTTCTGAGCCTTGATACCGAAAAATCGATTGTCAGCGAAATATGTCTGCATCTATCTGTGTCTGTCTAACCGTCTGTCCGTCCGTCTGTGGACAACGCTAGTTCCTAAACCCTTTAGACATTTTTCTCCAGAATTGTTATTCCCCGATCGATCTAGTCGAACTCAAGGGCCTGTTACTTAAATATAGTCTCAACATTTTAAGAATATTCTTCAAGGATCCCTACTTTCTGAAATGGATAAATTCCGCAAGAACTGGTTAGGATTGAAACCACAATATGAAAGCTAACAGAGGAGCAATGTATCGCCCTTCTGAATTCCTTACAAAAAGCAGTAGCTTGCAACCTCGAACAGAATCACCATTTATCGAAATGTAATTAATCCGTACGAACTGGTCAGAATTCTAACTACAATATAAAAGCTATTAAATGATGATCAATATATTACCCGCTAATTTTTTTGCCAGAAGGTAATAGCGTACCATTTCGAACAGGATTCCCACTTATCCAAATGTAATAATTCCATATGCACTGGTCAGAATTCAGATATAGAAGCTATTAACCGAAAAGTAATATATTACCTGTTGAATTCTTTGCCAGAAGCTAATAGCGTACAAATTCCAACGGAGTCCCCTCTTACCTGAGCTATGCGCTCTAATCGTTCCCACCTCTGTCGCGTACTGCATGCAAAGGCGCCCGTCACACAGCTGCTACGCTGGAACGTTGGGTAGGGCCGGCGGCGACCGCGGTACTCCCGCGTGCCAGGCGCGAGGACGCAAGGGAGCAGCACATACGTCATGAACGACGTTTTTCTGCCCGCCTTCCGTCCGGCTACTTCCGGGCGCGCGCGTTAGTGCTTCCGGTTTCGCCGTGATTGCACACTGGGACCGGGAGAGATGGCTCAGTGCATCAACCTGATGTCACTGCAGTCACTCTGACAGGGAGGTCCTAGGTTCGAGTCCCGACGACGGCAGGATTTTCGACACTAGCTTGTCAGCTAGGTCGAATTCAGTCGCTGTCTGGAGGAGAATTCTAGCGGCCGGCTGCTCTGATCGGTAGTTTTCCGTGGTTTCTCCGATCAACACCAGGCGAATGCCGGAGCAGTACCCTAACAAACGGGCCACGGACCCGCGCGCGATCTTTCCTTCCTCATCCTTGTCCTATCCTCTCCCTCTTACACACACACTTACACTAACATGCACTACACTACCACACATGCCGGGAGACCGGTCGGGAGCTTACAACTTGTCCCGGCTGGGGCGGTGCCCCGCTGGTGGGAGATACTTGGTTGGGGGGAAAACCCCGCTAGTCGACGGTAGGTCGGCGCCAGAACTCGCCATCCAGCGGGAAAAGGCTCATCGCCACCTCCCGGGGAAAACACGCACTACACTTACGGGACTAATTACCTGAGCAGTTGACGCGTCCGGAAACACGAATCAATCAATCAATCATGCACACTGGGATCTCTGCGAACGAGGGGGAAAAGCGCGCGAAGACCTTGCGGAGAGCATGCACCAGTGTTGTCAAGGTCGATGCCACAAGCAGAAGTGCGTGGCACGAGTGCCTCCACGCAGTTCATTACCCTGCCACTAGAGACAACGCCATCCCTATTGTAAAACGGCGGGGTTAGTACTACTCGTAATAGTTCTCTTTCCCGACGCTAGTTGCGCAGAGAAGCTCGTGGTATACTACTATGCCACGTCACGTGCCACTGACGCTAGTAGAAGACCTTGACACTGGCATTCACCAATTGCATCCCGTGGTCGAATGTTCCTAAGCCGTTTATCTACCTTCCCGAAAAGGCATTGCCCGACTGCTTTCCGTTTCTCCTTGGTGTAACGATTGATTTTTACGTTTAGCATGGTCAGCTTAGTATTATAACTGATTAATTTCGGTCTGTTTTCAAGAAACATTTTCATTTCAAAGTATTAGAGCATTGCCAACGTTGAAAAGCGCTGCTTGAAAGTTGTGGAAACAAAACAGCAAATCACCTATCACGCGCATTTTCTTAATTCCCTGGCTTAAAATGCATAATTCCGAAATTCTGTCTTGCTCGTCTGTGTGCGAGATTTTCTCTGGACTGGTATAAGAACATCTATATGCGATACTTATGAACGCAAATTTGTCTAAAATGTTTACTCCTTTACATGCAATACTTATGAACGCAAATTTAACTCAAATGTTTACTCTTCAATATGCAATACTTATGAACGCAAATTTGATTTAAATGTTTACTTCTTCCGAAACACCGAATGAACGAAACGAGATGGAGACTGGATGTGAATTCTCAGGAGACGAAAACAAAAGAGTTTATCTGGGAAGCGTGGTGAGGGAAAACTGATCGGAGGATGCAATTGGGCAATTTCCATTGTGCATGCCCAGTGCATGGAATGCACATCGCCCTTTGGAGGTGGGAAATTGCTCTGGTTTCGAAAAGGTTGTGGTGCCTTGAGCGTTCTTTTGTATCTCGGTTCGAATCGGTAATTTACTCCAAAAGGGGACATCCAAAATAAAAAAAATTAAAAGTGAATACTCACAGGTAACATGAATCCAGCGTTTTCATTTTTTTTAATAAATGTCGATGTGATGAATAACACAACGCAAGTGACCTTTGCCCCAATCTCTTAACTGATACCTTATCAGCAGGCGTGACACGAAACGAAAAGAGGACGACCTTTGCAAATTGGAAATTTACTGCAGGAGACGACGCCCAAAAATAAAAATGTAAAAAGAGAAACACTCACAGGTGACACGAATCCAGTGTTTTCATTTTTTTAAATAAATGTCCATGTGGTATATAACACAACGCAAGTGACCTTTGCCCCAATCTCTTAATTGATACCTTATCAGTCGGCGTGACACGCAACGAAAAGAGGACGACCTTTGCAATTGGAAATTTACTCCAGAAGCGGACGCCCAAAAATAAAAAAGTAAAAAGAGAAACACTCACAGGTGACACCAATCCAGTGTTTTCATTTTTTTAAATAAATGTCCATGGGGTAAATAACACAACGCAAGTGACCTTTGCCCCAATCTCTTAATTGATACCTTATCAGTCGGCGTGACACGCAACGAAAAGAGGACTACCTTTGCAAATTGGAAATTTACTCCAGGAGCGGACGCTCAAAAATAAAAAAGTAAAAAAAGGAACACCCAAAGGTGACATGAATCCAGCGTTTTCATTTTTTAAATACATGCCGATGTGATGAATAACACAACGCAAGTAACCTTTGCCCCAATTTCTTAATTGATACCTTATCAGTTGGCGTGACACGCAACGAAAAGAGGACGACCTTTGCAAATTGGAAATTTACTGCAGGAGACGACGCCCAAAAATATAAAAATGTAAAAAGAGAAACACTCACAGGTGACACGAATCCAGTGTTTTCATTTTTTAAAATAAATGTCCATGGGGTAAATAACACAACGCAAGTGACCTTTGCCCCAATCTCTTAATTGATACCTTATCAGTCGGCGTGACACGCAACGAAAAGAGGACAACCTTTGCAAATTGGAAATTTACTCCAGACGCGGACGCCCAAAAATAAAAAAGTAAAAAGAGAAACACTCACAGGTGACACCAATCCAGTGTTTTCATTTTTTAAAATAAATGTCCATGGGGTAAATAACACAACGCAAGTGACCTTTGCCCCAATCTCTTAATTGATACCTTATCAGCAGGCGTGACACGCAACGAAAAGAGGACAACCTTTGCAAATTGGAAATTTACTCCAGGAGCGGACGCCCAAAAATAAAAAAAGTAAAAAAAAAAAAAAAAAAAAAGAACACTCACAGGTGACACGAATCCAGTGTTTTCATTTTTTGACAAACTGTAGTTGTGATGAATAATATAACCCACGTGGACTTTGACTGTCCCAGTCTCTTAACTGTTGCCTTATCAACAGACCTGACCTGCAACGAAAAAAGAACGACCTTGCAGACCCCTCGGTGCGCAAAGCGAGTCTTTGAAACAGTGTGCGAGTTGGCTATTTACTCTAAAATCCAAAAATCTAAAAGCGGTCGTCAATAAATAAAAAGTGGAACTCTCACGGATGATATGAATACAGCGTATTCACTTTTTTACTAACTGTGGATGTAATGAATAACATCGCAAGTGGACTTTGACTGTCCCAAACTCTTAAATGTTGTCTGATCAGCAAGCTTGACACGCAACGGAAAGAGAACGATCTTGCAGCGTCCTCGGCACGCAAAGCGATTTTTTGAACCTGGTTGCGAATTGGTAATTTTTCTCCAGGAGAGGGCGTCCAAAAATAACAAAAACAAAAAACGAACACTCTCAGGTGAGGCATTAAACCAGCGTTTTTATTCTTTAGTAATTTGTTTAGTAGATGTGATGAAGAATATAACGCAAGTGGCCTTCGAGGCTTGAGTTTTAGTCACCAGGAATATCGTTTCAATGTGCACTAAAAAGTGTGTGGCAGTAAACGAAAAAGTATAATTGATGGTCGTAAAGTCATATTTCGTGTCTACTATTAGGAGATTAAGAAATCGTGGGAATGCCAAAAAGATATGTTACGTGCCGGTAGGTAATACCTAGGGAGAAGCTACAGCTAGCCCAGTCTAAAGAGATTAAACCAGTTGCGGTACTGAATTGCCCAGATCTTCTCGTACTAGTTAATTTCCTAATCTCATTAGTCCGGGCTAGCTTTGCAGTTGTGCTTCACTTTCTTCCTGGCTGCTAGTTATCCTGCTGATATCCAAACGTTACAGGAAAATCAAGTTGGAGAGATATATATCATACATTTCATTGTTAATACACATTCCGTCCGACATTACTCTACCTGCACGTTTATCACGTCTGATCGTTTGCAGTATTTCCACGTTTACCCTTCAGAAAATAGTAATATATTGTAATAAGTAATACTACATATTTTCTTCAAGTCAAAGTAAACAGCATCGATGAATGTCATAATCGAGTAATGTCACGATGCCATCGATGAATGTCACATTCGAGTAATGTCACGATGCCATCGATGAATGTCACATTCGAGTAATGTCATGATGTCATCGATGAATGTCACAATCTAGTAATCTCACGATGTTATCGATGAATGTCACAGCTAGTTTTCAATGTGCACATACGCACACACACAAACATCAAGTCAGTCGTCAAAACTTCCGCAACGCCAAGTGATCCACATTTACACTTACCTTTCCGTTTATTTTCGGAAGGTGCCGGATTTCAATACGCACATACATTTCCAGCCCATTCTACAACCGGTCTTTGTCTGGAAGGTCCTCTCTTCTGTCACTTTTGTACGTAAATTTACTTCAAATATGGAGCTATTGTCGTTCATTCAAGAGCAATGAAAAATTGCTGAATAGAACGCGTTAATATTTTGTTTCTTTACATTCGTCTTTCCATTGCGCAGACAAGTCACTGACGTTTCATTTTCATACTTTCACAAAACACCTTTACGTACCATCTTAGTTCTCAAGGCGCACACACATTAAATCAGTCTTCAGAACTTCCGCGACACCAAGAGACCCACATTTACCCTTACCTTTCCGTTAGTTCTCAGAAGTTTCCGGATTTCAATACACACATACATTCCCAACCCATTCTACTACCAGCGTTTGTCACGAAGTTCTTCTCTCCCGTCAATTCTGTACGTAAATTTACTTCAAATATGAAACTACTGTCATTCTTTCGAGAGCAATGAAAAAACGCCGATTAGAACGCGTTAATATCCTCTGCTTTAAATTCGCTTAATATTGCCCCTTACATTGCCCAGACACGTCACTGAAGCTCCATTTCAAATCACTTTTACGTCTTCTCTTGGTTCTCAACGAGCACACACATCAAATCAGTTTTCGAGAGCAATGAAAAAACGCCGATTAGAACGCGTTAATATCCTCTGCTTTAAATTCGCTTAACATTGCCCCTTACATTGCCCAGACACGTCACTGAAGCTCCATTTCAAATCACTTTTACGTCTTCTCTTGGTTCTCAACGAGCACACACATCAAATCAGTTTTCTCGTGAACTTCCGCCACGCTAGGTGGCCCACGTTAAACTTTCCGTTCATTTCCGGAAGGTTCCGGATTTCAATATGCACATACATTCCCAACCCGTTCTACTGCCAGCGTTCGTCTGGAATATTTTCTCTCGAAGTTCTTCTCTCCCGTCCAATTCTGTACGTAAATATGCTTCAAATATGGAACTACTGTCATTCTTTCAAGAGCAACGAAAAAGCGCTGATTAGAACGCTTTTCTATCCTCTGCTTTACATCCGCTTTACATTGCGCAGACACGTCACTGACGTTCCATTTCAAATCACTTTTACGCCTCTTGGTTCTCAACGTGCACACACATCACATCAGCCTTCGCGCCAACTTCCGCAACGCGAGTTGACCCACATTTACCCTTACCTTTCCGTTCATTTCCGGAAGGCCCCGGATTTCAACACGTACATGCATTTCCAACCCGTTCTACTACCAGCGTTCGTCTGGAAGTTCCTCTCTGCCGCCATCTCTCACCCCCTTTTCCTCCCCTCGAAGATCGTGTCTTGGGTTTCTCCCCTTCCAAGTGGCGCTTCCTTTCTTTTCTTTCGCCGTCCCATCCCGCGTGCGACCTACCTGCCCGGCTTCACACAGCCAGACGATCTATGTAGGTCACTGGGAACCCCAACCCATGCGTTTGTATTTCGACACTTTATTCTGCATTGTGTGAAGCCGCGAGAGAAAACGTTCAGAATATCTTTTGAAAAGGCTGCTTCTAAAAGACGTGGTACTGTTACAAGAAACGTCATAGCTACTCGAATTACGCGTAACGTTGGAAGGAGGCGGGTGTTTCGACTGTTAAGAATTGTTAGAAGGAGATGTCATTGTTAAGGGAGGTTACGTGACGCCTTCATTCGTGAATGTTCGTAACAATTCGTTCGCTGTAAAAAAAAAAAGTTTCATTGATTTATGTATAGTGTACTTTATAGAGCGTATATATTAGATCAATTCGGTTAATTAAAAATCAAACACTTATTTTCTGATGTGTTTTCAAATTAAGTTTAAATTGACAAGTCTTCGTAATTGTAGTCGATAAACTGTTTGAATTTTATATTTCATTACGGTGCTCAATTGAAATATTTTTTGTGAATTCAAGTGAATGTCAAGTAAAAGGAAAAGGGTCTAAATAAATTTTAAGGAATTAAAATATTTTCTCGTAGCTACCCAGGCAATAATATTTTTACACTTTTTGCTTGCGCCATTTTTTTTGTGTCGCAGTGAGCATTGTAACACAGCGAGAGAGAAGAAATAATCATATTTACCTTAGGACTTCGAACATCCCTGATCTTCCCGTTTTGAACAACTGTGCCAAAGTAAACGATCAGCTATTTTACTTTACACGAAACAATATACAGAAAACCTTTTTTTTAATGGGTCAGTTTATAATTCTCATACAATTTGTGGATGTCGTAGATTCTAAATTTTATTAAATTATTATAATACACTATGCAATATTTAAATGTTAATTTTACTTTCTCCCTACAGAGTAGATATAAAGTGATGTAACGCTGCGCGAGAAAACGGCGAATTTTCGGCAGAAAAAACACATATTATTGAACCCTGGTAACGAAAAAGTTGATAAATCTAGTTGCTAATTTAGAAAAAAATCCTTTAACACGTGGTGTAGTCAGATTCCATATTTTGTGGGTCATTGATGCCGAAAAATAGAATGACAGCAAACCGTCTGTCTGTTCGTCCGTCCGTTTTTTCGTCTGTGAACAACGCCAGCGGCTAAACTGCTCATCCGATTTCCTCCAAAATTCATATTCCCCAATCGATCTGACTGATGTCGCTGCGTCTTGAATTTGAAACCGATATTTTAATTTTGGGAGGTATTTTATATGAAGCCCCTGGGACATTTTTCAGGTTTTCCACAAAATGTCTCACTTTGTTTTGATTAAATTTTGATGTTGGATAATGTAAAGTTTGTTTGGGAGAATGATGCAGTCTTCATTTATGTTGAAGACTGATTGTTTGAAAATTGCAAATTTCAAAATTTTTTCGGAGTCTTCCTACACTTAAAATATTAAAAATAGAGATTTTTCTCTTTAAGAATTATGTTTCTTAAAGATAGATTTTGCAATAAGGTACTGTGAAATTTTAGGAAAAATTCAGTTCTTTCCGCGTAATTTAGCGAGACAACACGTGCTGTTTCAGCACCACTAGTTTTATTTTCAAAAATATTTATGCGGAATAACGATGGATGACAGCGCAGCCTGTAAACTAACGGTTTACAGAAGTAAAAATAAAACGGAAGGAAGAAATTGTCTTTCAGTAAAATATTTTATATCGTTCATTCCAACATTAACTTTGGTATCAGAGTTACTGAGGCAAGCTGTTGAGTATAGCCTTCTCTAGTATTTTCTCTTCTCCAGAATATTGTGAATCTTTCGAAACGTATTCGATGTAATGAACCGTGCGAAATAGCTCAGGACAACTGTTGTTTCCTCTGTGGTGCCTGTAACCGGGAGGTTCCGGAGTTCGGGTCCCGACAGTCGAGAATTTTCGACTCAACATATCAACATTGTAGTCAGACGCTGTTTGGAGGAAAATGTTAGGTGCCAGCTGTTCTGATCAGTAGTTTTTCGTGATTTATGCTATCAGTTGAGGGTTTTTCTTCTTCTTTTCTTTCCTTTTAATTTTCCCTCTCCAGGTACTCCAAGGCTTTCCTGAGGCGGGAATTTATTCAACATTAGGAATACAAAAATATGGTGCTGCCGATTAGATTTAAGCAGCGGAGTGAGGGCCTGACTTAAGCAGACTATGACTATTTTAATGGCTAACTAAAACTACTATTTAGTCGATTTGGGCTTTGTCTAGTTTTAATCAATAGTTATGGTTCAATGGTATTTTGTAAATTCATTATATTGGCCTTAATTTCTTCTTTTATTTTCATTCACTCTCTCATTCATTCTTAATCTATATTTACAACACATTCACTCACACATGCACACATCGCTTCCCTGCACCATTTACACTTTGGCTCGCCACGGCAGCGCCGACTTCACTCAAGCGTCCGTATCAGTTTGAGGTGAATGCTGAAGTAGTACTCTAACAAACGGGCCATGGATTGCGCGGTATCTGCCCCTTTTCTCGCCTCACACATGAACTACACTTTCGTAAATATCGTGGCCAGGCTGGGGCGGTGTTCCGCTGGCGGAGATACCTGGATGGAAAAACTCACACGCCGACGTGTAGCTCGGCGCCGGATCTCACGTTCCAGCGAGGAGGAACACCGCTACCTCTCAGGGTATACTATTCACACTTCTACGTGAAAATGACCAAACAACAAACGCAACATCTACTTAATGACTTGCAATCAATTTTTAATAGCCGGCACCGTGGCCGAGATCGCTAAAGCAGTGGTGTCGTGGCGATCTCGGACCGCAGGGTCGCTGGTTCGAGTTCCGCCACGGACATGTGTGTGTACAGTCTTTTCACCCCTCACTATCATCATCATCATCATCATGCGTCTTCCATACCCCCAGGGCTAACAACCCTGGGGAGTAAAAATCTGATTCAGTGTAATGCTTATCCCTCCTAATGAACTGCATGCCCAGCATGAGTGCATGGTCCAAAGTGGCCTGTTCGCAAAATATTAATAATAATTTTTGTATCACTCCATTTTTCATCATAAGAGTAATAAAAATTTCGAGTTGTGCTCTGTTTTGCGGATTGTACATCTTAACTAGATGTTGTATAAGTAAAATATTTATACTTATCTTTGTGTTTGATTGGCCGCAGAGTATTTTTTTCTGCAATGCTAAATACGGAATTATTGCGCGTGAAGTATATAACGAAATAATTCAAGCACAAACTCTAGAATGGAATTTAAATTCAGGAGACTAGAGCGAAGGCTGAAAGAAGGGCGTCACCAGCCAATCTTCTCAATGTAATATTTCATTAATTTTATATTCTCTACGCGGACTGGCTCTGTTCTCTTACTGAATAGTTCTATTTCACCATGATAAATGATATATCTATGGTCATGTTGTTGAGAAACGGTGCGGCACTGGTTTTATAGAGTTGGAGCTAGTGTTCGTGAAAGAAGTATTACTGAATTTAAATGTGTAAAACCGATTTCTCCTTGCAGCGACATATTTTTTATTTATTTTAAGTTTTCGGCCTTCTGCAGTGATACAATGCATGTTCTTTGTTAGCCATATCCAACGCATTATGATGTGAGCAACAAGTTGAAATGTTTCCGAAAGACTGAAATGTTTCTGAATTCGAAAATGTTAACTACCTCGAGCTTACTAAGACATATTATCAATACAAATGTAATACAAAAATGATTTTATTCCCGTCAATCAAATAACACAAAAGGATGATGTGAAAACATTTGATGATGAAAAAAGGATGATGTGAAAACAAACAAACGCAGGTTTTAAACAAATTATTGATGTTAATATTTTTAACAAAAATGCTTTCGATGATTGATATTACCTATCCCAAGTATTATATTAATGACTTATGAATTTATTAACTGCGTAGTATAAATTAGCTTCCAATAGGAATGTAACTACAGTAGAAGCAGGCAATATTTTATTTTTCACGCGTTTGAACAGTACTTTCGGGCTTTCTTCAGATGTCTTTTTAAATTTGTTTACAATATGTTTTGCAATCATATCAAAAGTTGTACGTTAGAAGAAATATATTTTGAAAAAAGTACAATATGGCAACTTATAAATTTGATAAAAGTTGAAGATTGAAAGTTGAAAGAACTTTGACCCAATTTTATTTCTTTACTTAGGATCACGGTCAATCAGAAATGTCCATTTTTGAAACCACAAGGGCTGAAAATATCGTTTCACACTTGCCCCACGTTCCACTCCATGCGAGTTCGATGCAATTTTTACTACACCATTGACCACCCATTTACGAGACAGAATACAATCTTCTCTGCTGATTAGTGAATCAGTTACTTTCTACTAGATCTCTGAATTATTAATAAACTGACAAAGCAAAACTACTTTTAATTTCTCCCACTTCGCTCTTCATACATTAAACAGTCTTCTTCTTCTTCTTCTGCTTCTGCTTCTTCTCTGCCTTTAGGTGGTCTTTTCATATCTAGAAATACAAGAACATACTTCGGTGCAGACAATACTACCTTACTCTATGGAGAGCTGAGTTCTTCGAACTTACAAGTGATACTTGTAATCGTGCTCACTCCATTACATGCGTGAATCACACTCTGTCCTGCAAGCCTTCAATCTACTTATCCTCCTTTGTATTCTTCAGTAGAATCTTCATCAATTAAAGGTAATGGTTTTAAACGTACCTCTGAGAAAAAACTATAGGGTAACAGCCGAGTTTCAAATATTGTTGATATCACGTATTGAATGTAAACATTTGAATAGAATAAACGTGAGAAGTTGAACATTTTTATTGATCTTATTAAAAAAAGTTTAAAAAATAGATAAATTATTATATTTCTAGCCAAAGCAAATGTGAAATAATTCACATTCGCTTCAGGAAAAACTAGAACTGTAATAACACCATATGGGGTTGATAGCTAACGGAGATAACTTCCTAGGAGGTATAACGTATGTCTCCAACGAACAAATTGTGTTGGAATCTCAACAAGCCATAAACCAACTTATTTTTCGGAATTACTAAAACATGTTACCCGTTACAATTAGGTAACACTAGATCAGTATCGGCTGAAATATTGAGGCTTGCTATAGGTTTATTTAAATTAAGTAATGTATTCTCCATTATTTGATATGCGAACGAAGTAAATAATATATCAACCTTTTGATGTAGAGGAGGGTGTATTTCTGAATTCCTGTACTTGTAAAATCAGTATAAGGAGAATACTTATATTCTAAGAACTTGTAGATTAATTAGAACTAAGAACTAGTAGTAACACTATATTTTAGAACATTAGGATTTGCAGCATAAATGAAAGGCGAAAAATTGTAATTCTAATTTAATTATTGAGAGGATAAAAATAAAAGAAAAGTGAAAATTCCTCGATTTTTCATTAATCTGCTTGACAATAATTACGCAATCATAACACTATGTATGAGTGATATTATACCTGTCTCCCATCGTAAGTTTCAATGCAGCTTTTGGTTTGAATGAATAGAAGTACAGTACCTGTCTGGAAACGTATAAAGGATTCAGTGGTAATATGTTACCCACGTCTAGGGTTCGTCTGTCGCATTTGTTGTTCGTCTGCCACTTTCGTAAAGGTAATTAGTAATAAGTTGGAGTAACGAAATAACCCTGTATACGTGTATGTATATGGTAAGTACGCCCCCCTCCCCCAACACACACACAAAAAAAACTTCTTTTGCTCTCAATCATAGAAACTGATACTCTACTATGCATGCTGATAAAAGTATAAAGTACCATTCGAGCGAAGCAAAAATAATTGCATGACTTAAATGAAATGTGTGTTCAAGGTCACATTAGTACATGAAAAAAAGCATGCCTAAAATGCCACAACCCTGTATTCCAAGAACACGGATTATACATATGCTTTTCATGCAGTTAATGCATTATAAGTGAAACCAACTTGCTCTTTACTTTAAATAATTAGTCCCTTATATTCTGTTTTTTTTATTCTATACTTTGGGGTAATAGATTACCCCACTATCGATCTACCGGCATTCGTTTACACTTTCCAGGATTAATACCTGCTTACCTCGAATTCAGAATTTGTGACGCATTTCCCATGCAGTTATTTACCACTATGCCACAAATTGAGTGAACGACTTTCTAACTAATAAGATGAATATATAGAAGAGACCAAAATCGGTTGCGGTAAGTACAAAAGCAACACCGACCGATCGAAGAAACGAACGAACAAGCTGATCTCTAACTTAGGTTCAATCCTGGCCAGATGGCTGACATTTGATTCATGAGCCTGAACATTGACAGGTTTGAAGTCGATTCAACTAATGAAACGTTTGATACTAAAAGTCAATGGATTGTAATCGAGCCGACTATAACAGTATATTTCTGATCTCTTCTATGCTGCGATTTTCGTAATTTTGCCCCTGACAGGAATCAGCTGTTGACGGTTTCATCCAATCGGGAGCTTGAACGTCACCATTGTGACGTCACGTTAGCGAAATAGAAGCTCCCGATTGGATGGCAGCGAAACAGCTGATTCCTGTCAGGGGCAAAGTTAAAAAAATCGCAGTATAGGCGAATGCTGAAGCAACTCAATACAATGGGCCACGAGCCGCGTGTGACCTTCCCATTTCCTGACCCCAGTTCCGACATGAACGTCGAGGTGGAGGTAAGGCCCATGCCTTTCCCCTGAAAACCGGAAACGCAGGCGATATTGATGAGATACCTCATGAGGAGTCTACCGTTCAGGCCGCTAGAATCCTCCTCTAGACTGCGGTTGAATTTGACCTATTTAGCTCGCTAATGTTCGAAATCCTCCATAGGCGGGTTTCGAACTCTGGGACCTCCTGGTTAGAGTCACTGGACATGCAACAGTTCTTGTATCTTGTTACTCATCCCGTCCCATACACTCTTCGAGAAATGGCCACAATTTCTCATTAATACGATCGATGTGACGTCAAGCGTCTCGTCTCGCGGAATCTGGACATTAGAAACAGTAAGGAGTCACAGCGGTCACTAGCACACCAGTATCAGGCGTTCCTTTTATGGCCGGACCGTCTTCGTATGCCCCCACCACACACAGATACACACATGTTCATCCAGGAAGCCCAGTAGCTTGGAGAAATGGCCACAGTTTCTCATTAATACGATGTGACGTCAAGCATCTCCTCTCGCGGAAACTGGACACCAGTAACAGTAAGGAGTAACAGCGGTCACTAGCACGCCAGTAACAGGCGTTCCTCTTATGTCTTCGTACGACCCCCCCCCCCCTCACACACACACACACGTACATCCAGGAAGCCCGGTAGCTTGGAGGAATTGCCACAATTTCTCATTAATACGACCGATGTGACATCAAGCATCTCGTCTCAGGAATCTGGAGTGGTCGGTCACTAGTACATCAGCAACAGGCGTTCCTCTTATGCCCGGACCCGTCTCCGCCTGTCCCACCCTCTCACACACGTTCATTCAGGAAGCCAGGTAGCTACGGCACCGCGCCAGGCGAAAAGGGTTTGAAGCTACCGCCAGCGCCTCTACAAAAGGATCCCGCCCCACCCCTCGGGAGCCGAGACCCCCGCCCGCCCCCCGGGGGGCCGCCGCGAGACCCCCTTCCCCCGTCCCCCGCCCCCCCTTTCAAATGCAAAGGAAAAACCAAGCTGCACTTTTTACCGCTCCTGACATCCCTTCCTGTATATATTATTATTCATGTAGGTCGGTGGCAGTGTGAGGAAAAGGGTTGGCCCTGCTGAGGCCGCCGCCGCCGCCGCTGCTGGGTTAGTTAGCGAGCGCAGGACGGCGGGCGGAGAGACCAAGTCAAAGCGAGGACCGCCGTGTGGAGAACACGCGGAGTCGAGCGGTGGGGTGGCAGCGGGATGCAGATATGTGTCGTCCCAGGTCATGTCGTCTGTTAGTTTCGAGGTGAAAAAACACGATCCTAGGCAAAGTACTGATGTGCACTATCACGTTCAGTAGACTCAGTTGTACATACTCAGAATGTCGGATATTTTGTCTTTATCGAATGGAAGAATTGGAATGGAACAACACCCCAAGTAGAATGGTACTGTGGTTTCACGGTGGAAGTGTTTTGACAAGAGTTCCACAGCGAAAGTGCTTGTCAGTTTTTTTTTTCTCCGTTACGTTTTTCAAGACTGTGAGTCACATAAATATTCCGGTCTGCTCGCCGCAATTTTTGAGATTATTTTCTTGATAGAGTGGTACGAAGATTGAAATCGGATGTGTAAACGATATGTAACGTGTTTCCGCACCAAAGGTTACCTTCTGATGTGTCACCGGGCAAAGTGATTTACATTAATCGTGTGACTGCGACTGCTTCTGTTCCGAAGAACAATGAATTGTTGATAAAGTCCTTCGAACGTGTGGAATTGCAACGCGGAAGAATCGCAAATGAAGTCGGCCGACTCTTCTTCTGTCACTTCTGTTGTGATAGTGTTTTGAATAGCAATTTCCACAGTTACAGTGCTCGACCGATGGTTGCTCGGTTAAGATTTTTACCTTGCCAATCGATTCCTAGTAATTGAAATGTCCGGACCTCTGCCACAATGTCACAGATATATTTGTCCAGCTACAATAAAGTTCGAGCTTATGTTTTCTCATGCGGGTACGTAGTCTTGTATTGACAGTTTTTACTATCCTGTGGTTTAGGACAAGAGTTTAACATCAGTCGTGTGAAAGAAGACGAACGAAGTTAATGTTCACGAAGGCCAATCAAAGCAGGTACATTGTTGAAGGACTACCCAAGAAGGATCGCTCGGAGAGATGCCAGCTGAATGTATGCAGGTACGTGTCGCAACGGGACGATATCAGGTCTTGTGACCTGTGGAACGTGTTTTGAATACTCAGTTCCACAGTTAAGGCATTCATCCGAAGATTTTTAAAATTTTGTTTTTTATATTTGTTGCGTCTTCGTAATGACGCAACGGGCTTCGTAACCCTCGTTGGATATTGAGCAATTATTGTTGTTGTTGTTATTATTATTATTATTATTCCACTACATCACGACTAGAGATGTTATGAGTCGGCTCAAAATAAAATCTACTCCAGGTTGCAACGAGCTACCTAAGGAGCAGATCTAGGGACTATTGGTGCCTCTACAACACTGCGCAAAATGCGGGCTATTCCAAATAAAGCAATTTCTTGCACTTCCCAGACTTTTGCTTTACCTGGGAGTTTAGCCAAGTTCTTACACAAATTTTGCGGACCAAATCCCAGAGCTCCGATGACTATCGGTACGATTTGTGCTTTTACGCCCCGCATTCGGCTGATCTCGATTTCCATACTCAACTTATTATAATTACAACAAAACATTATTAGTAGTAGTAGTAATCCTCCGTTGCTTTCATCCGTAAGTTGTGAAGAGCGCTGTCAGTTACCATCTCCGTATACGCGCCTCTCTCTTGTGCATTCCGACGTCACTACCCAGCGGCTGGAATTGGGAAGGAATTAGGATAGACGTATGGTTTACGTCAGGTAGGGTTTAGACCTTGTGATGCAGCCAAAATCATTTTATTGGAACAAGTTTCACATGAGATTGTCCGGGAATCGAACCCGGATCTCATTGGTGAAAAGCGAACGATTTCACTCTTAACCAGGAGCCAGCCATATTCCTTAGTCATCGTTTTCCCTGTAGACATCACGCCCATTTGTTCGTGATTAATTGATTTTTTCCACCTCTTCTCGCCGCGATGTTTCGGATTGTTCGGGTCGTACGATGCTTGAAAACTGTTGTGCAAATAAAATCAGTGTTTCGTGTCTATTCATCGACAATTTAACTCTTATAGTTGCGAGGGAACTGGTTTATATCAATCGTAGGGTATATAACTGCTTCTGCTCTGAGGAATAATGTATAATTGTTTACAAAGTTCTACCTAAATCGGAACAACCTCACGAACGGAGTCAGCCGGTGATATACTCTTTAAGATATAGAAATCTGTGAAGTGATGACAATGTTGTCAAACAATGCTTGTCAGTTCCCCGGTGATAGCTTTCCGATTAGATAATTGTACAGTTCAACCCTCGAATAATTGCTTGGGCTACAGATATAGCTCAGTCGTTTTATTTTTGCTGTCTCACAGCCTCAACTGAGTTTAGAGTCGTAGTAGTATCAGATGACATGTCACTCTTGCCATCCAGTCTACTTCTGAACTTTTCATTTCCAGCATGTGGTTGTCAAATAGTTTTAAAGTTGATTAGTCGACAGTTGTAGCCCGGGCAAGTTCTGCAGTTCTAGGTGGGGATTCCACGCGGAAGTTTGACTTGTGGGAAATCTGGAAGACGATATATTATTGTTCGAGTCATAAACTGTTATCATACACTACAATGACATATTATTGAATGAACAATGTTGAATTGTCAAAGGAAATAAAATAGTTCTTGTATTAATAAACATCACATATCCCCATCCATGAGACAATACAAACTTAAATGCCATACGATGAAGTTGAATTACTTTCACATTATGTTTTTTAAAAATTGTTTTGCGTCTTGTTCACAACTTTGGCTTTTCGTCATTTTCATGAGTGTTGAGCCGATAAATAGATAAAAACGATATTCAAATAAACATTTTCAGATAACAGAGTAGTTTTTCAGAAAGTTTGTACGAAACTCGTAATGACTAAAAAAATGTTCTAATCGTAATGCTTGTCACCGAGCATTAGCTCAAAGCCAATTTTAATAAATGATAGTTAATGTAATTATTTAAGATTTGGACTGTATAATTTTAAAGAACCTGTAACAAGTATTGTACCACAGTTTCTGGGTTGATTTCTGGGTCCAGCTTCCCCGATCCTTGAGCAAATGCTGAGATGGTCCCTTGTTTTGCTTCTGGACGTAATTGTAACTTCATTATTTGTGCACGTCTTCTCAATTTCAGTGGGAAATATAGTTATTCAAATTATAGTTTTCCGTATTATCGCGGCAAAAAGTATTATTCTTTCATGAAGAACATGAGGATTCAGGGCAGGAATTTATAGCTAATTTAGCTTTGAAAATATATTTTATTATATAGGAGCGAAAATTTTGTCAACAAAACTTGAAAAAAAAACGCTCTTTTCTGTATTCAAACTTCGACTAGAATAGGGTTTAGGATAGAGATCACAGAATTATGAAAACGTGCGCAAAATTCACTTCTCCCCGTAGCTCGTCACACACAGTTTTTAACTGTTTTTGACGTAAATAAATAAATAAACCAATCTACTTCATTTTATTTCGGCTTCTTATGTAACCTGCGAGAGCACTTAAGTTGTGACTTGAGGCCGCGAGTACTGCAGGTGTGAACTCTCGTTCGTCCCAGGTGTTTCTCACTCTTGACCCCATTTCTTGGTAATGGTTTTCCCTGTTGCTGCTACAAGTAATTTCGATTACGAGTAATCGAAATCCTCCGACCGCTAGTTGCCCGAAAGTCCCATGTGCCACAGGTTGATCTGCCACTATTTTTATACATTCTGTCACTATTTGTTTTATTTTTTTGTATCACCATTTGTTCTTTCACTATTTTATTATATAGGAGCGAATATTTTGTCAACAAAACTCGAAAAAAAACCCTCTCTTTTCTGTATTCAAATTCGACTAGAATATGGTTTAGGATAGAGATCACAGAATTATGAAAACGTGCACAAAATTCACTTCTCCCCGTAGCTCGTCACACACAGTTTTTAACTGTTTTTGACGTAAATAAATAAAATAAATAAATTTGAAACTGTGGAGCAGGTCTTACCTATTACAGTTGCAGACGATGGGTTCGGCCATTTACAAAGTAATTCTTACAATTTTTTTCAGTTGGAAAAATTACACTTTCAAAAGTTGGATTAACTATGCTAAGCTAGAAGTTCGAAAAAATTTTACCGAAAGTTATATAATATTCATATTTGTCTCAATTCACTACAATTTTCTACAATCATTTTATATTGCAACAAGTCAAATCAATGTACGGAAACACTGTTATTCTGAAGGAAATGCTATTTTGAAAGAATAAAGATACGTAACTCTTGGCTAGAATTTATAAAATAGAACAAACATTCTGAACGTTGACGTTCTGACGTTGACTAAACGTTGACGTTCTGAACTTTCAGAACAGAAGACGTTCAGAACTTTCAGAAGAATAGATTTAATATATTTCATAAATATATTTCTCAGATTATCGTAATGGAGGCAAAGTTTGATTATGTGCTCTAATGCTTCTTGCTGTTCTAAGTTACATAGCTGGCATCTCTCCATTTCTGTAATTCTGTACAGTATATCATTACATCTTAAAAGAACTGTGTCGGCCGGCCATTCACATCTGTGCTAACATCCGAATTTGTGCCAAGTCCAGAGAAAACTCTTAAGTGGGGTTAACAGGTTAGCATGTTAGTATTTTATGTAAGAGGCTGTATTTTGAATTCTGGATCGTAATAACATCTTCGTCGAATATTAGTTTTGCATAGTCTTTAAGCAATTGCGGAGTGGCTCTTTCAATAAAGCTCGAATTTTCGATGTCCATTGTTTTGTCTGCCACTATTGTTTATACATTCTGTCATTATTTGTTCAATATTGTTGTATCAGTATTTGTTCTGTCACTATTTATCATTGTCACTGTTTGCTCCAAACTCTGATTAGGGAAGGGAATAGTATGGCGTATACACGGGCATTTTACGACTTGACGTGCCAATGAGCGAAATGATTTGCACAAGTTTTGCATTCTGGAACCCAGGAAAACCTGCATAGATAGTATTACCTCTCCGAGATATAGTTTTAACGATAAATAAATTAAAATTAAATTATATCATGTGACATTTGCTTTTCTAAATGGCAAAGTGCTGAATTGCGTTTGCAAGGCTCCATCAAAGCTGGCCTAATACTGAAGTCTAATTTACCACGTCGGCCGGTGAGAATACGTACATGTAGTAGTAGTAGTAGTAGTAGTAGTAGTATTAGCGAGATTCTTTACATCAGACGCCGCTTCTCGCATCCTAGCCGCCACGTCTTTCGATCTTCCCAATCTTCCTCTTGAAGATCTCGTTCCTTCATTGCCTTTTCTATCTCCTTTCTCCATGTTTTTCTTAGTCTGCCACGTTTCCTGTTTCTTTGAGGTAACAATTTCAAACTTTTCTTAGGCCACCAACTTTCCGTCATCCTTTGGATATGACCATACCACCTCAATCTTTTAGCATCAACTACATCCATTATATCAATATTAATACCCATTTGATTGTTTATGTCAACATGGGGTACTTTATCCAGGAGTGTAAGGCCACAACAGCGTCTCCAGTAATTCATTTCCATTGATTTTAATTTTTGTTCTTCGCTCTCATTAAGAATCCAGACTTCTGAGCCATATGTACATACGCTTTCAACCAATAATTTCTGAATTCTTATCTTTGTTTTACATGTATCCCACAATAACGAGGCCGAATCACGCCTTACGTCACTTTCGTTGTGATTGTGGTTTTGATTAGCGAGCTCCTCACTTAAGGTGCTTGTCCGATTGTTGCTAGGCTAACATTTTTATAGAGTGAACTCCTAGGAATTGAAATGTCCCCGCCTTTATTTTACACTTCGCCCCTGACATCTGCTCAGCTAGTATGAAGTCCGGGTAATATGGAACTTAGTTGTGTAAAAGACAGAGCTACATATTCACAAACCACTAGTTCACATCATGTCGTCGTTGAGGGCAAAATGGTTAATATCAATAGTGTGGCATGTGTCGTTTAATTTTGCCTGAAAGAGTTCACGCAGTTCTGACAAAGGAGAAAGAGGTATTGCAACACAAGAAGAATCGCTCTGTGAGATGTCCGTGTGATGCGAGAACGTCACAGTGACGATGCCATATCGCGTGTCATGTCCGTGATGAAAGTGTTCCGTCTAGAAATCTATATGATCGTGATCACTACGAACCGGTGTTCAATTGTTAAATATCGATCTAGACACGATAAGGCGTGATTAATTGCATTGATACAAAAAATGAGCCTTGTGTTCAATTTTTCTGAATTGTTATGGAAATTGGTATATTTTTTGTTTTTAAAATTAGTAAAATGTAAGATGTTCAGTTCTACGAAAAAATAATTGTGTATTGAAACGTGGCAGAAAATTTAAAATTCACTGTCTTGTATCTGTGAATATTCTTCGAATGATAAATGTCTAGTTTCCTATGGTGTATTGATTCCAATCAATATTAAATGGACATATAATTAGGGTGTAATAATATTAAGTCATCAATACGTTTTGCTGTTGGTATGTGTACCAAATATCGTTAGAATTGGTATCGTGGCACTACCTGTTATGTAAAAGCAATAATTTATTCAACGCGTTAAATTGGGATAATTGAAGTGCTCAATTCACCATCAAATGAAGAACGTTTCTGAATGGTAGTAGGGTGAGTATGCATGAGTAGTAGGGTAAATACGAAGTGATCAGATAATGTGCAATCACCCAGTCTCTTTAAAAAGAAGTTGAGTGGGGCTGTTGACTAAAACCCTCGTTGTACGTGTAGTAATTCTGATTTTATCAGCACCTGCACATGTTGGGGAGAAGTATTCTCATTGAATTTGAAGTGGAATATAAAATACTTCGGACATCAAAAATGTCGACTTTTCTGAAGTTTGAGATTCTAGGAAAGTGTGTTAAGGGTTTCGACTTATCCATTTGAATTACAGAATTGAGGTTGTCAAGCATCAAATTCATTCCCCAAGTAATGACGAATTTTAGCATTAAATGTTTATCAGGCTGCAATTTATATAATACAAAAGAGGTAGTGAATTTTGTAATTATTGTAATTATACGACCGTCCTTTAATTGTTATTCACATTTTTTGGTCTCATATTATTTGATGTCCTTTGCACACTATGAATGTTGGAATATGGGATATTCTCGGAACTTTTTCACAGATAATTAAATCGATCAACCTATTACTTATTATTTGCATAATGATTTATTGTAGGGCCTACATGTGTATTGTATATTGTCAGGTTTAATTATTTCATTCATCTCTTAAAAATGTCTAAACATATTGAAAAGTGCATAATGTAATAAGACTGTCAATAACGAAAGCCAGATTCCAAAAAATTGTGAATAGTGGATGTTGTGTACTGTCGTAGTAACATTTGTTTAAGTACCTTTGTCGAGATAATTGTAGTGTTTTAAGATAATTTTATGAGAAGTATTACGTCATGACTGAGAAATAAATTATGAAACTTAGCATAGCTTTCGCACATCATTTGCTTCATTAATGAAACACAAACTTGAAGCCGTGGAAAAAAATTTCTGGCTTTAAGCTACGTTCTAGATTACACATTGGCTAAATCAATTTGCAAAGTAAATATTTTGCATTATTTCTTAAAGCGTTGAACATTGCAATATACGTAAAACTATGTTTTATTGTACCCTCTCAGTTTCTTTGAGTAAGAGAATATTAACTGTAAAAGGAAAATGTTGAGAATGGTTTATTCATTTAATTTTACGCCCGAGACATAACAAATAGCACAGCTCAATCATAAGTATGTGAAAATAGTTTGTGAGACAATGCAGTAGTCCTTTTTTAATGAACGAAATAGATTTTGTACGAAAATATTTTCTGACTATATTTGAAATGCGAGAAAAACTCAGGCTGCTTTTGTAACGGGACAGAAAATGATTTTCTAACAGTTCATTTTTCTCTTAACTTGCTCACTTAGTAAACGATTTTTGATCAGGTGTGCAAATTGCATGATTCATGAGGTTAACAATTTTTAATAGAAACTTTCAAGTAGAG
The DNA here is from genome assembly GCA_031308135.1 of Acheta domesticus. Lineage (NCBI taxonomy): Eukaryota > Metazoa > Arthropoda > Insecta > Orthoptera > Gryllidae > Acheta > Acheta domesticus. The sequence goes on from JAHLJT010005437.1 coordinate 50,472,048, forward strand.
ATTGTCTTGTATGAAATAGCGTCATTTTTTTAATATTTTATTTTCGTATTTTTAGTACCTCCCGTCCGTATTGGCAATGTTTCCAATTTTTACGTTCACCTTAAATGAATTTCGACACAGGAATATGAAGAATTGAATTTTTTAAAGTCACCGTATGGTGACCGACCTATGCTTACTCATAAGTACAAGTTGTTTACTATTTTTACGGGGATTCAGAATTAGAAATCTGTTTATTTACTTCATACGCTTTATTTACAGTTAGTTCTAAAAGCACTTTAATGAATTACGTAGTAAGTACGCGAAATTAATTTATTACGCGTAATTAATTAATTTATTATTAAGCGTAATTAATTTATAATTACAACGCTCATGTTACCCAGTGGCAACTCAACTGAATTTAAAACAAAGAGCTAACGGTGTGTATCTTGATAGTCGTCTGCTTTCTTCGCCATTGACCAACAGTTTAAGCGCTAGGAGGTGGGGATGGCCGATCCCCGGTGACCGAGATCGCTAAGAACGTTGTGTCTTAGCGATCTCGGAGCGAAGGATCGCGGGTTCGAGTCCCACCTCGGGCATGGTTGCATTTGCGTTCGTCCTTTCACCCCCTATCATCACCATATCATCTTCTCAGTTACCATAACGTTAAACCCAATAGTAGTCACTAATGGCGTAAATGTTGATGCGACCTTAAATAAAAAGAATAAAATAAAAAAAATAATGAAAAAGTTGGGATGGTTCTCAAACTTCTGTTGGTATCTGGAACTATAAGTGGCTCTTCAGTGCTCTTTCAAACATTACGAAGAATTACATTAGAAAAATACTGAGGCATTCACTGAAGAGCTCAGTAATTTTGGCAGAAACCTGTGTAAAATTTCTATGTTAGAATGTCTCGCAGAATACTGTAGGTCGAAATTGTTATTAAATGCATTTTGAGCAAAAAAATCCTGTTTTAGAGTGACAAAGGAATGTATGTGTGAAGGTGTTGAAAGAATCAAAAGAAGTCCTGTTTTACACTGATAATAAAAATAAATTAAACATATGTCTTATTTCGTTCATTTCATTTATTGAGTAGACCAAGTAATCCTAATTTAGTGGACTATGTGGCTTTGAATAAATGAAAACTAAGGTTCGTAAGCATTTTAAGGTAAATAATATCATTGGATATTGGTGTAAACAGTTAAGTTGCAAAACTCCAAGTTGCGTTACAAAATACCTTGCCTGTAGAATATATGTTAATAAAACAATGAGTTTTTATTCATTCACTATTCTCGCGACGGAGCGGGAGTCCCTGATAGAATTAAATCTCCAAAACTGTAATAGGAAGTTCCAAACCTATCATTTTGTTAATTTACGAAATGTAATTTGAACCCCAAGTGTTGCCTGATTGTCCTTCAATTTCCTCCCTGTCCCCAAAATGTCCTCTGCACGTCATATAAAAACTCGTGTCCACACGTTAATCACCTTCCTCCACAAAACTTGTGTTTGTAAAGCAGAGGAAGGCCAGTTTTGGAGGGAATAGAACGTACTGTTAACGATTTATGCGTGATAATTTGCGAAGCAATATTTCGTTTTGTATCTCAAAATCTGCAAACTTGAATATTTTTCACCTTAAATTTCTTGTATGCAAAGCTGAAATATAAATCTCAATTTGTTAGTAGCTCACATGGTGTTTTGTTGATGGTTTCTTACAAATTACCGAAAATCATCTACCCTTAGTGTATTGTATATAAAAAGGATTCTTCTTTCATATTCCTTTTCTTCAGATTGCTGTTTTCTGCGCTAAAACAAACGTAAGGAAAGACGTTGTGTTGAAGTAATTATCAACATATATTGTGATCTTTTCCGATTATCCCTCCATATAATTTATTAAAGACAATGGGTTTTGTACGAAAAGTTGGCATCAACACAATCCATAAATGAGCTAATGGTGTTCAGTACTGCCATCAAGCAATTAATATTACTACAATGAAATGCTACACTTATTAAATTTTAATGAAGTTAAAATATAATATCAAAAAATAACCAGTGGGAATGGAAGCATTGTTGTAAACATTACAAAATGACGCTGAACATTCAGCTAAATAAAATATGCGTACACTAAGACCGAAATGTTTGCTCGTGTACAAACACTGGTATTAGGATAGGATTAAGGATTTGTAACTTATAGACTCTGAAATCAACATTGGAGGATATTTAAGAATTTTACTCATATTCTCGTACATTAGAGAACACAATGAAGATACTTATCACATAGAATTTGAACATTCTATTTTACCCAAACATTCCGAAAACAATGAAATTTTTGTTTCATAGTTAACGTAGTTAAATGACAATGACTCCTTTTTGATGATAGCGATACGTCTTAAAGTGTGAGGCGTCAGAGGGGAAGTAAAACAATTTCGAACTTTTATTTGATGATAATGAATTTTATTGAAAATTAATGATTTTATGATTTTTATTTGATCATGGTTAATCGAATCTGCTGTCTGAGACACCTTCTTCTTTGATACCAATAAAAGTAGGGTTGCAATGATTTAAATCGTCTTATTTTAATCATTAATTTAAATCAAGTAAAAAATCACGATGTAAATCACAGAAAACTTTTATTGATTAAATTTTTGATATTAAAAGAAAATATTACATATAATTAGTTATAATCTTTTATCATACATTTTTCGCTTGCTGTAACACTTGTATCGATATAACATTAACTCTTAATATGTAATCAGTAACACATTTATTCAGTTTTGGCTTTGGAGCATGTGACTTAAACATTCAAACTTAAAATACTACTTGCTAATTCAATATTTTATGTAAAAATACAAGCTTTGCAGTTTTTTCGATGCCCAACTTATTTTTGATCTTTGACTGGACGAAACCAAAAGTAGAAAATGTGTGTTCAACGCAATATTTATTATATGCTAATTATACTTGAAACTAATGTGGTTTAAATCATAAAAATCTATTTTATTGATTTTTTTTAATAGGATTGTTTTGCAACCCTCAATAAAAGTAGTTATTACATCTTTCTCGAGTTTTAAAAGCAATTACCACAAACAATATGAATAATGGACGTGATGTGAGCAATTTTTCTCACCTTGAGCAGTTTCTAAATTTGTTTACTTCGCAGTGCAATGACGTGATTTTCGTATGAATAAAATCGATAATTGCTTCAAATACTAAGTGTTTACTTCGAATTTTCGGAGCAAATTCAGTAGGTGAATCAAATTGTATTGTAGGGGTGTAAACAAAATTAGCGACTGTTGTGAGCTTGTAATGTTAGAGATGAGTGATTATGTTGTGGAAGATAATCGATAATTTCGTGTTCAAAAGATGTGCAAGATAAGAATTACGAATGAAAGTAATTATAAAACTTGTAGTTTCCATGTCGGAATTGTTCAGATGACGTCCAATTATTTTATTAGTGAATGTAATGAAACCAAAAGTGAGATTACTTTTTGGGTTAATCAACGAAATACAAAATACTCGTCCCCAATACCCAACACTCGTCAGCTATTGTTCCTTATTATGTGCATTCTTTATTATGTTCTTCAACTTAACCTAACACGATTGGCAGCATCAGAACAAGCATGCGACGCGCAGTATCGTAGATAAATAAAACTGACGAAAATCGGCCAATCGCATCAGACTAGTTAGGGAGCCTTTACTCAGAAAGGGAAATTAAACATTTCGAGTTTGAGGAAGCTTTTTAGTCATACGAGAATATGCAATTGCTCCTGAAATGTAGTAGTTCCTACTTGTATTGATGAGCAAATTGCTCTGGAGTTTTTTCTCATTTTTACTTCTCATATTTACTTTCAGTTTTTGAGATCTCCGGTTACCGTGAAATTTATTAATTTCATTATTATTAACTCTACTACAATTAGTACGAGAGCTATGCGTGCACACGTTATCGAGGTTATGTTGATAATTATTCTGATGAAAAGCAACAAGGGAAAAGTTAGCTACTGCCTCTGGTGGTTGAGTCGTTTGTTTTGCGGGGGTACTATTTCACATGCAAGTCGTGCTTCGCACAATTTTAAATGCTTCAACCTTATCTTTTAATGATATTGTTAAATCTTGCAGAGATTTCACCATGCTAAACAGATAATCTTGACTCGCGCCAAGGTCAGTTACATTGACGTCACCATAGGAATAAGGATATCGTTAGATCTTGCAGAGGTTTTGTCAGATAATCTTGACTCGCGTCAAGGCCAGTTACGGTGACGACACCTTAGGAATAAGAATACCGTTAGATCTTGGAGAGATTTCATCGGGATAATCAAGAAATCTTCACTCGCAGCAACGTCAGATAGGCTGGCATCATCATAGCATGATAACCGGGGATATTGTTAGATCTTGCAGAAGTCCACAGAGACACCGTGTTTGAATACAAAACAAAAGAGACTTCTTCCAGGGAGGTCGTGTTCATGTTCAGAAATATTTACTATTATTGTCACAAATGTAACTTCATTATTTGTGCAAGTCTTCCAATTTTTTTGTGAGAAATATAGTTATTCAAATTATCGTTCTCCATATTGTCGCGGCAAAAGTATTATTCTTTTATGAAGAATATGATGAGGGTTAAGAGCACAAATTTACAGCTAATTTGCCTTTGAAAATAGATTTTATTACAAGGAGCGAATTTTTTTTTTCCAACGAAACTTGAAAAAACGCTCTTTTTTTCTATATTCGAAATTCGACTAGAATATGGATTAAGATAGAGATCACAGAATTATGAAAACGTGCACAGAACTCATTTCTCCCCATAGCTCGTCACTCGCAGTTTTGAACTCTGTTTGACGTAAATAAATTGTTCTACTTCAGCTATGTCAGAATTTAATCTCTTTGAGTCCGAAGAATTAAAAACTTTTACTGTATAAAATTTTTGTTGTGCCTACGATAATTAGGAGAAGCACATATCGATTAAAGAACCCTCCAACACACACAATACATCCGTATGACATAGAATAGTTGATAGTTGCTGAATGTGACGTCGCCGACGCTGTAAACTCTTTTTAGAGTATTTTCCTTTGTTGAAAGTTTCTGAATGTAAGTTTAGCTTACATTCAGGAATTACTTAGTGGTTATTTGCATTGAACTTAATAATGAATCGTATCTGATAATGTTATACTTCCGTTCAAAAATTCCCAGCATCTGGCCCGTTATGGTGTTGCGTGTTACTTCCATACGGGATGCGAACGGATAATATTGTAATTTCAAAATTGTTATCATCATAAAAAGTACGCATGTATGGATGATGCAAATAGAATTTAGCACAGCTACATTTTTACGTTGTGTTTTTTTTCCGCTAATGTGCATAAAAATGCACGTAAGGGAGCTGTTTTTCAGCGATGTTCTTTAATCTTAATATATAAGATCATTCTCAATAACATCCAAAAATTCTGTCGCAAAATCTACGACTACATTTGATTCTTATTCGAGTTTGCCTAACTTCAATATTTTTGTCCTCGAATTTTTGAAGAGTTTAAAACTCCTCAAACTGATTTGTATTCACTTTTACTTCAACGATTTTTCTATAAATTTCATTTTAGCCGGATAGATATCAACAATAAAAGGCGTCTGTTTTTTTATGTTCTGTAATACGTATGAAATAAGTACTGTAATACGGATGAAACACTTAAATTCTTATGAATAATTTCAAAGCAGCACCACAAGTTAAATTCAAAATTCAAATCGAATAATTTGACAACTTGAAGGCAATGTTTTAAATAAGTGAATAATTACCACTGCTTAATTATGTACTAGTGCAATAAAATGCACTAAAGAACCCAGTATCGTCATAAAATGTTTAATTTCTACGTACTTTTAATTCGCAGACATACGAGTATTTCAAATAGAGTTATAAAATAAAATACGAAAATAATACATTCCAAAAATTATATTATATTTAAAAAGCAATGAGAGTTTGAAATGATAAAATAATATTAAAGTATTGGAACCACTAATAAAACAACAAATCACGTGTATCTTTTATACAACGATTATACTTCTATATTATTCGTCTTTTAATCCCATAAGTTTAATGGTGTCGAGAAAATTACTTCGTTTTCCATTTCAAGATATTTCTAAAATATATTTGTGTGTTTACATTACTCAAATGCTGCTGCCTTCTTGAAAATCAAAATATTCGTTCCTTGTAAGGCAGAAACGCATTCAATTTCTCATTACTATCTCACATAAAATTTAACGTTTGCTTCTTTCTTTTCATTTAAGTCTGCGAAAGTGACTGAACGTGAGTCTATAAAGTAAAGAAAATTAACCGAAAAAATCATTTAGAGGGGAACGAAAACATCTCGTAGAAATGTTTACTTTTTATTTCGAATCACATATTTTTCTGTTTCTCCATTAGGAAAAGTACATAGTTATTGACTCTGAATTTTCTGAAAACAGTCTGATTTGCTTCGTTCCATTTGAGGAGTAATTTGTTACCGAGATTGCAGCGTAAAAAATAAATACAATCTGGTTTATCAAGAAAGGGATTTTTTTGGTTTTTCTTATCAAACGCAGGCGTAATGAAGCAATTCGACCTTTCTATATTCGATAATTTTCTCATAAGTGAAAATCTGTCAATAGCAAGCAAGATATAAAGAAGTGTAAATCATTTATTTTAATAATAATTAAATCCTTAATTTTGAATGCGTGTCAGTTTTCAGTTTTTGAATTTCTTCACACCACAGCATTTTGTTCGTTTCAGTGTTTATACATTTCATCCAACCAAACTCGGTTCTAGAAATATGTTGGTTAATACCCATTAGAGTAAACTTTTAACTATCATGTAAATGAATACATTTGTAATGTTTGAGTTCCATTCACGACAGTTTGCAAAAAGACTCAATTTTTACATGAATAAATGAAATTTTCTTAACGTAACTAGAACGTTTATTAATGTTCGGAAAATATTAATTGGCCAAAGTCGGAATTTATGATTACAGTACAATAACGATAGATGACACTTATTGTTTTCGCCTTCGATTTTTATTCTTCATGATGTCATTTTTCCTTCGACAGCCGTTAAAATTGATGAAATAAATAAATAAATCTGCTGGTAAAATGTTCTTGGTATTCAAGTAATATTAGAAGTTGCGATATTTTTAAAAAACAATCTTATTTTCGTTTTAATGATAACCGGTTTTAAATCTCGTAGCGATGAAGAATTGTGACACATTGTAAAGATGGATGTGATAATTCGAATTGGAAAATAAAATAGTCGTAATCATGATAAATTTTCAGACAGTTTATAAGTGTCGTAAGATATCATTGGAAATTGGAGTATAATCGATCGAAGCTGTTATTTCGATTTTGATAAACAATTTAGTATTGTATTAAGATATTTTAATAAGAATCTCGTGCAAAGCTATATCCACTTTACATATAACACCAATATGCAATAATTTTCTTTAATTTCTTTACTTCAAGTTCCTTTCCGCTCATAATCAATTTTTATCACATGGATGTTGTAGTATAAACCATATACCAGTTAAAAATCTTTGTTTTTGAACAGCGTTTTGGAAATACATATTGTTCTCTTCTTTAGATGTCTAAAAGAATCTGTTAATTTAAACTTTTTTAATAATTAATAGAATCAAAATTTTCGGAACGCCAATTTAATTCTCACTAAGATTTGTTGTAAATTTCGTATTAAAATTTACAAATAATTTTACTATTCTTTTATACTAATATATGTGGACCTTTTCATTAATAATAATAAAAGCATTGCAATGGCACATTGTTCAGTTTGTCCAAATGTCTCTTCACTTCATTACTCCTTAACAACCTCGAGTCCTTTTTCGTCAGAGTTCCGCCGTCGCAAGCAGAGCAACTGTCTCTGAGACAGTGACAGTGCTTTGTTAATTATTTTTTAACGACAAAAACAGTTAAAAGTGTGAGAGCTATTGGAAGAAGAGAAATCTATCCGCGGTTTCTGATGCTCCGGAATCTCTGTCCTGACTCACAGAATGTATACGTATGTAGCAACAAGCCTTTTGGCATGCACTGGTATTACTACATTCCAGCCGATGTGATAAAGACTAGGGATAATCTTCATAATCCGTTCAATGATTTGGATTTGCTTTTAGTGTTCTACATGAAGGAATCGACTTACTGCACGGAGAAAATGAAGGACGATTATTTGAATGTCTACATTCCCGGCAGCTCAAGGAAACATGCACCGATAGCCAAGCTTCATTTATGGTAAAAACAGTTTGTCCGTTTGGGGAGATGAGAAGATGGTAATGAAAACTCGTACGTTTTTTTTTAATCCATAGATGGCGTTGTAGCATATTGTTGTCAATTGGTTGATTTCGGCTATTACGATCATTGTTGTTTTGAATTTGATATTCTTTCAAATATCAGTTTTGCTGTCTTTCTAATATAATTGTCCAAACTTTTTATTTTATCGAAGTCTATTTTAAAAATTAAACAATGTAGCACAGAATATTTTTTCACTTAGTTATTGCTTGAAGTACTTTATATCTTAGACAAGTCTCATGGCGTGAACAATCACAAACTACAAATGATGCTTCTTGTTCAGTTTCGGTGTCCATTTCTTCAATTCCTAATACATTTTTTAACCAATCTAACTTTTTTATTTCAATCCATTGTTTACCGAATTGTTGTCCCAAAAGATTTGTAACATCTCCCTTCATTCTATGACTTTTGATTGTTTTAGAGCAACTTCTGGAAGTTGAATAATGAAACGCTTGTCTTCTTAATTAAATTTTCCTATTTTCTTTCTGTCTTTCAAATCTAAAATGTACAATGAATTTTATTACATAATTGTCTATCCCACCCCTTTAATTCGTTTTCTCGAAAATTAAATTTAATGACTTAGCGCGATTATTTTTTTCTCTAGTAAAGGAGCCTTTGTTAAATAAATGATACTGAACAAGTGTCGATTTTGATAGAAACCGCTTGTTTCATTTGCTTTTTTTTAATACGACAGGTGGTGATTTAGGAACATGTCATGGTGAGCGTCGAATAACTCTTGCGATTGAACAATTCAAAACAATCGAAGACATTTTGCTCTGAACCTCCACAAATATTGGTGGCGGTTCAAAAATCGGTGAGGCGAGGGAGAAGACTAACAAACGAGTAAATAGAAGATAATACACAAGGACCCTTCTTAGTTAAATAAATGAATGATACCGAACAGATTTCGATTTCGATAGGAACGGCTTCTTTCGCTTGCTTTTTAAATATGACAGATGCTGATTTAGGAACGTTTCTTAGCAACCATTGAATAACTCTTCTGATCAAACAATACAAAAAAAATCAAAGATGACCTCGTGACCTTTTGTCCTGAACCTTCACAAAATATTAAATTGGTGAGGCAAGGGGAGAAGACTTTAACGAACGAGTAAGTAGGAGCTAATGCGCAAGGCTGCCAACCGAGCGGACAACGAGCGTTTCTCTCGCTCAGCGGGCAGCGACCGGTCTTTGAACGTGCATCGCTGCCCGGCCTTAGCCGCAGGCATGGCCATCGGTCATCGTGGCCCATGCATCACCCCGCTCGTCCGGTCGGCCCCAGAATGACCGGTCGAGTCACGCGTGTTAGCACACGGAAGGCGCGTGTATGTACACACGGGAACACGTCACGCCCCTGCTTTCGAGAAGCAGGCGTCTTTTAGTCTGGTGAACATTGCTTTGTAATGCAGTGTCAGCTTTAAACTTGAGGTTTTAGGATACTAGTGAAATTATTGTGTGAGTAAGACTTGTAACTAGGAATGAGCGATTAGTAAATAACTAATCGATTTTCTAGATTAATATGCATCGATTAATCGTTCCGAATTAATCGACTAATCTTGTATAATCGATTGATTTTTCACATTTTTGTATAATGCGTAAAACCGTTCATTTTTAATTTGCAATTAATTAATCGTTCAGGAACTTAACTTATTTTAAGAAAACCTGTCACGATAATTGCAAATCATGCTCAATTTTCTGTCTTATTAAATTGAATTTATTAAGCTTTATGTGCTTAAGTCAAATTTAGTTGTTATCTTTTTCGAAAACATTTTGATATAATATTCTCAATAACAGATCTTTAAATGAACAATATCGGACAGAAAAATAAACTACATGCATTAATGTGTAGAGCCGAGGAATTTCATTGCTAAAATTCAAAAGTAGATTTTACTTGTCTTTAAAATTAATATTTGAATTAAAATAATCGAGCAGGAAAAATTAATCGATGTGTACATTAATCGGTGTTAAAATAATCGATTCCAATTTTTCGATTAATCGTACAAAATAATCGATTATTGTACTAATCGCCATTAAATCGCCCATCTCTACTTGCAACACAATGTGTATGCAAGTAGAGTTTGACTTACTGTTATGCCTTGTGTGCTACTTCTGATTCATTAAATACCTGTTTTACATACACATACAACGGTACAGAAGTACTATATTATATATTTTTATATTATTGTTTGTTTTTCATTTTTGTGTTCTATTTAGCATATTTTCTTTAACTTCTTAAATTTCTTAAATTTGAGAAATTTTTATTTCGTTAACTTAAAATTCCTTTATTTAGTATATTTAACCTCCGAAGGTAATTTAGTATATAATTCAAATGATATGATAGAGCATTGGCAATTGATAAGTGCGGGCATACAGCGGGTCAAGCGCCGACAACAGCAAAATCGACTTTTAGTCGTACATTCCGATGTATACCTCCTCCCTGGTGACTCAGAATATGTTTAATCGAAATGTGGACAGCAAGCTCGAAAGCTCAATGCTCGGCATAGAAAAGAAAAAGTATATTTTTAACAATGGATTTGATGTCTGGTTCCTTGTGTTGGGTTATAAATGAAATAGATCTTGATCATTCTGATACCTTTGTGGTTGCGCAAAGTTAAGCGGAACAACGGAATACGTGCACACTTTTTTCTTGCGTGGCATGCAGCATGACCTCAAGTTGGTTAAATGCTGCTTCTGTACACTTTGCTTACCGGTGCTTGTCCAAATATTCACCGTGCGTTTCAGTGCTTGTTCCTGTAAAAGAGACGTATAATTATCTCATAACGGTTTGACCCAAATCTTTCGATAACTACTGTCAATCAAAGGTGTGGATGGTTTTTCAATATTCGGAGCTTGTAATACAAGCATGTATAAAGGACCGGCCTATCTTCGTATACAAGCTCTAGCTACTGACTCGTGGGATACATTAGTGTGGGACATTCCATGCGTCAAATCATCGTAATCCATCTAATATTATTTTTAAAATCCCTTGTCATTTTTTCCGCTTAAATTGTTAAGGCCGAAAAGGTACTAAACCTTCCTGTGAAAACCCGATCGAAGTCGGTTTAGTCATTCCAGAGACTACCATGGGCCGTCATACAAACCGACAAAAATCTCAGAATGGGTTTTGCCTCATAGAGTAAAGCGTGAGACTTCATTCACATCAAATACTTAAAATCGTAAAAAACATGTTTCAAATGCAAGGGATTGCGACATCACCCAAATCGATCGAGGAATGTAAAATTTGGTAAATATGCTTTGTGCGTTTTATGCGCTAGGTTTGTTCACTGACTGCCGGACGGACGTTGTGCCACTGTCACGTCCGGTATCAAGAAACCAGGAAATAACAATTCTGTCTAAATAACGTAATAAAGCAGTGTACTAGAGGAGCCAGAAAAATCCACTTTTCCACAATCGGGGCCAGAAAAAGGTGGTTTTCTGCCGTCTGAGGTGGCTTAGGGCATCAATTTTCACTGCAGTGCCACTGACCGAGAGGTTCTAGGGTTCAAGTCGCGATGGTGATAGGATTTTCTGTTCTTGTTACATAGGTCGAATTCTGCCACTGTGTGAAAGAGAATTCTAGCGGCTGGCTGCTGTAATCAGTAGATTTCCTTCGTTTCTCTGATCAAGTAGTACCCTAACAAACGGATCACGGACTGTGCACTATCTTTCCTTCCTCTCCCTTGTCCTAACCTCATCCCTTACTTACACATGCACTACTCTACCACAAAGGTCGGGAGATCCCTCTCGTGGGAGAAACCTGATTGGGAAAATAGCGCAAGCCGACATGTAGGTTGGCGCGGGATCTGCCCATCCAGCAGGGGAATATCCGTGATTTAAAGCACGCCCTACACTAACGGAACTAATGGCCATAGCAATTGACGCACCCGAAAATACGAAATAATCAGTAACGTTCCCTATAGTACAGTGTTGTCAAGGTCGATGCCACGAGCGGGAGTCCATGGTACGAGTGCCACGACGAAATCGCCCCTCCACGCAGTTCATTACTCCACCACCAGAGACAACACCATTCCTATAGTAAAACGGCGGAGTTACTAATAGTTCCCTTTCCCAACGCTAGTTGCGCAGAGAAGCTCGTGGCATGGCACGATGCCACATCGCATGCCACTGCCACCAGTAGCAGACCTTGACATCACTACTGTAGTACGTAGGAGTGTACAAGAAAGTTTAAAAAAAAATGCCGACCTTCAATCTACCAACCGACCTCAGCTCCCGGCCCTCAAAATTAGCAGCTGCAGCCTTCCCGGCGCTCGTGCCCTCTTGCAGGCGACGCCCAGTAGAGCCCCTTGGAGTGGCGTGGCGTGTTGTGTGCGTGTGTTCGTACACACGCCCGCCGCAAGCCGCCTGGGCCAGCCTTCGGCCATTAACACCTCACCCGGGTGATGGATGGCGCGCGCTGACCGGTGGTCGCCTTTGGGTGAAGGGGAAGGGGGAGGGGCGCGATCACCCCGCCTCCCGGCCGTCCGCCCGCCCCGTTCTCGCGCCCTGCCGGGTGGCCAGTCAGGCATGCGGCCGCACGATATTAACTTCTCCTTAGACTCTACTTTGGGTTCCGAGGTTCCTGGTTATAACTAGAGACCGGATTTTTATGTAATTTCATATTTTTTGTCTTTCTACTTACCGTTCTCAAAATTGTAATCTTGACAAAACATTGCCCTCCTAACACAATATCAAATTTTTTCGTTACATATTTTTACATATTTAGTACTATATTACATATTTTATATATTTTTCTGTTTTCACAATATAATTTCTAATTTTATTAATTTTCTTCAATTTAATTCCATATTTTTTGTGAAAAGATTTTTTTTCAGCAATTTTCCCTACATTATTGTGGATATCTATGTGTACAAAATATCATTGACACCGCGTTTTGTGATCTGTAACATTAATTTCCGAGAAAAATTTACGATCGCCGACGTAATTCTTCGATGAAGATGCTACAGTGTATGTTTACTGGTCGTGCTTTTCACCAGTTTGTGCAATGGCGTCTATTGCGATTAGTCCGGCTGCTAAACTACGGTCCTGGATTACAATAAATGAAGCTTTTACTACTAACGAGAAAGTTGTATGGTGTAAAGTAAGCCGTTTTTCTAAATGTAATTTCTTGCCATGTAAATGTTTTTTAATTAGAGAAATTTAATATTACATATTACATCGGATTTTACATTTTTATTACATATTCTTACTGTTTTCATTACATATTTATGTAAATATTTTGACGTTTAATACTACATATTTTTCCGGACTCTGGTTATAACGTTTTTTGTGTCCTCGGTGTAGATGCCTGAGTCTCGGCGGACATTCCTGAAGAAGTCCATTTTGGGGTAAGGTTTGATTGATTCGGTTTCATGGAGCGTCAACCTCTACGGTCAGTACTCCCGTAAATGTATTCCATGTTTTATCACTGGAGATGGTGATGATATTCCCTCGTTGGAAGGAGATATCTTATGCCGACCTACAAGTCGGCTTGCGGGGGTTTCCCCGACCAGGTATCTCCTAACACGGGTCTCCTATCACAAGCTCTAAGTTCCCGTCTAGTCTCGCGACGTGTGGTAGTGAACTGTATGTAAATGTGGGTTTGTGAGTAAAAGGTGACAGGACAAGGAAAGATCTCACGTGGTCAATGGCCCATTGTTAGAGTACTACTCCGGCATGTGTGTGGTGTTAATGGGAGAAACGACCGATCAGAGCAGCCGTACGCCAGAAATGACCTCAGAAAAGCGGCTGAATTCGACCTACCTATCAGTTAGTATTGAAAATCCTGCCACCGTCGGGACTGTAACCCTTGGACCTTCTGGTCAGAGGATGTGGAGTGGGATCAGTTGATGCCCTGAGGCTCCTAATTTGATTTGGGGTAAGGTCAGAGTCTTGCCAGAACATTTCCTTCAGGAGAACAAACAGCCCGCAATCAATCATTTCTCATTCGGATTACGTCCTCTCCCTTTCCACGCATACACACCCGCACGTACACTTACATGCACGTACAAATACATGTACGCACACTTGCACGTACATGTACACGTACGCATCCGTACACACACTTGCACGTACACATACGCGTCCGTACACGCACTTTCACGCACGTACACGCCCTTACACGCACGTACGCGTACGCACACGTACACCCACGTACACGCAAACATAATCGTACTATATTACCGCTCCCGTTAGAAGCCCAGATGGTAACTTAAGAGTTTGTCTCTGTTGGGGTTCTCATTTGGAGCTAGGAATTTTTTCGAAGATATCGACGTTATTTACTATTAACAAAGTTTTCTGCCAACTTTGGATTTCACGTTTAAAAAAAATGTCTGTGCACTGCATCGTTACTACTACACCCGTCGGCAAGTACACTCTTTGCTCGTCATCTACGCCGGACACACACACTTGCACGTACAGCTATTTTTTTTCTAGCGTGTCCCCTGGGATTCGCGAGTAAAAGGGGAACCTGAAAGTGGTGGGGAGGGAGCCAGGAAACGATTTGCGCGTGACTGCCTATACGAAAAACATTAGCCTACCGCTCCGCACGTGCTAGCGAACTTGCTTGAAAATTAAGTTGCTTTAGTGTCTTCGTTCTGTAGTGGAGATACACCAAATTCACGTGATGGCCGGCTTTGCTGCAAACATCTTAATCTTTTCCACTGTTCCCCGTTTCCTCACTATCATAACTAGCATTACTATCGTTTGCGCCGTTTCCGGTCAAAATAACCATTCTTGATATAGTGCATTAAATAATTTTGCGGCGAATCACTCTCATTTAAACCCTCGAGAGCAGATTCCACGTTCTCTTTAGTAGAAGCTCCTTTTGCTCTCTTTAGTAGAAGTTCAAAATGAACACAATTCTCTCAGTTCAATAGAATTCATTTTCTCATTAACCCTGCGAATGCGTCTTTCCGAAACACCCGTAGCATCAGCCCCTCCCTTAAGAACTGCTATGACATTTTTAACACAATTTGCTTCTCTCTTCATAAATTGATGTACTTTGGCATCTACTTTACGAGTCTGGCTATGAAGGCCTTCCTTACGCAACTTGCTCTGATCCGAACGCATTGCAATAATCAATAACAGAATAATAATCACTTAAAACACAACTTTCGAATCACGTACGAATACTTCATTCTAATAGGAAACGCAACTGGAAGCTTGCTCTTCGCACATACGAAAAGTCAGGGTAAGTGTTTACACAACTGGAGTAGGGCTGCCAAGACGTGCTGGGAAGGGACGTGCTTCCCCCTAAACGGCTATGATTGAGGAAGCAACTCTTCCGGCAGACCACGTCCTTGAGCGGCCACGCTAAAATAATACTACTGTACTACATTATCGCTAACGTTGAGAGACAAGTCGGTAGCTTAGAGTGTGTATCGGCTGGGATGGTTTTCAGTTGAAGTTATACCTGGTTGAGGGAAAACTCCCGCAGCTGATGTGTCTTTCGGCCCCGAATCCTACGATTCAGTGAGGTGAAACAGTGCCACCTTTTGGGATGTAAAGTGCACTATGTCTGCGTCACTAATGACTAACGAACGTAACTTATCGTAATAAAAAAGCAAAATATATACATATTTATGTATTATTTTTTTTCAAAATATGTAAGGAAAGATAAATATATATTTTACAAAATTCATTATAGTGTTTAAAAATAACTGTATATATGCACTTTTCGAGCACAGAACATTGTTGTTCAGGCCCTGAGCCCTCAGGATTCGGAGCGAGAAAAGAAAGTTAGGACGTCTACAGAAGTTATTGTACACTGGTCGTCACCAAATATGTGTTTTATCCGAAATACAAAATTCGTTCGTAGTATAAACAATGTTTACGAGGGACCTGTGCTCAATTGAGTAGTAGTAGTAGTAGCAGTAGCAGTAGTAACCAGTGATGAATCCAGGCTGGTGGAGGAGGGAACATACCCCCCCCCCCTATTCTTGAAAAAACAATAAAGACAGTAAAAAGAAATTGTAAAAAAAAAAGACATTTGTTAGTCTTCGATCGCTACACATGGGTCATACAAACACAGAGTTGAAATTACTTCTGCTTCACAAACATCCGCACACCCTTGATTCGGAGTACGCGGTTTCTAAGAAGGAGAGGGGAATAACTTAGAATAAGGTCAGTGTAGGTCCAGTGGCCAGAGAATCGCAGTAGCGTTACATTGCTTAGTAAGAAAGATAATTCCAGTATTATTGCAAACTTGCTTCTAAAATGTTCCGCTTCGAAGTATAAATATAATAAAATATAACGAAACATGTAAAAATATGTAAAAAATACGTTTATGTACCAAAATGTGTATGTTTGTAAAATAAGTATGGTTCTAATTAATTCAGAATTACGTCTTGTTACGTCTCGAATTATTTTCTTAATTCAGAAAAGTCTATTGCCATGTTGTCAAGATCGATGCCACGAGCAGGAGTGCCACGACGAAATCGCCCTCCAAGCAGTTCATTACCCCACCACCAGAGACAACGCCATTCCTACTGTAAAACGGCGGGGTTACTAATACTTCCCTTTCCCGACGCTAGTCCCGCAGAGAAGCTTGTGCCACGACGCGTGTCACTGCCACCAGTAGAAGACCTTAACACCAATGGTCTATTAAATGCAAGTATCTTGTTCCTATACAAATATGTATTTACATGAAAATCTGCTCCCTGCTAATAACCATAGCGGAAGACACGAACTGGAAAAAAAGTTAATACATTTTTAGCAAGGATTTGCGTCAGTTATTAATGATTTAAGTCTTTGTTCCCCGAAATTCTAACCTACACTCCCAGACCTTCTGCAGCCGCGTGTGCCAAGAGTTATAACTTATTGTATACAATATCCCTTTTACACTCGACTCGTATTCCGAAGTTTTATGAGTAATGTTAAATGCGGTTTTTTTTTTATCTATGGAATATAATATATACAATACGTATTCAATAAATTTTCCTAAATCATTGATTTATAACAAAATTATTTTGTTATAAATCAATGATTTAGGAAAATTTATTGAATACGTATTGTATATATTTATTCCATAGATAAAAAAAAAACCGCATTTAACATTACTCATAAAACTTCGGAATACGAGTCGAGTGTAAAAGGGATATTGTATACAATAAGTTATAACTCTTGGCACACGCGGCTGCAGACGGTCTGGGAGTGTAGGTTAGAATTTCGGGGAACAAAGACTTAAATCATTAATAACTGACGCAAATCCTTGCTAAAAATGTATTAACTTTTTTTCCAGTTCGTGTCTTCCGCTATGGTTATTAGCAGGGGAGCAGATTTTCATGTAAATACATATTTGTATAGGAACAAGATACTTGCATTTAATAGACCATTGGTGTTAAGGTCTTCTACTGGTGGCAGGTGACACGCGTCGTGGCACAAGCTTCTCTGCGGGACTAGCGTCGGGAAAGGGAAGTATTAGTAACCCCGCCGTTTTAACAGTAGGAATGGCGTTGTCTCTGGTGGTGGGGTAATGAACTGCTTGGAGGGCGATTTCGTCGTGGCACTCCTGCTCGTGGCATCGATCTTGACAACATGGCAATAGACTTTTCTG
Organism: Acheta domesticus; assembly: GCA_031308135.1. Classification (NCBI taxonomy): domain Eukaryota; kingdom Metazoa; phylum Arthropoda; class Insecta; order Orthoptera; family Gryllidae; genus Acheta; species Acheta domesticus. The sequence goes on from JAHLJT010005437.1 coordinate 50,489,869, forward strand.
AATTAAGAAAATAATTCGAGACGTAACAAGACGTAATTCTGAATTAATTAGAACCATACTTATTTTACAAACATACACATTTTTGGTACATAAACGTATTTTTTTACATATTTTTACATGTTTCGTTATATTTATTATATTTATACTTCGAAGCGGAAACATTTTAGAAGCAAAGTTTGCAATAATACTGGAATTATCCTTTCTTACTAAGCAATGTAACGCTACTGCGATTCTCTCTGGCCACTGGACTACACTGACCTTATTCTAAGTTATTCCCCTCTCCTTCTTAGAAACCGCGTACTCCGAATCAAGGGTGTGCGGATGTTTGTGAAGCAGAAGTAATTTCAACTCTGTGTTGTATGACCCATGTGTAGCGATCGAAGACTAACAAATGTCTTTCTGTTTTTTACAATTATCTTTTTTACTGTCTTTATTGTTTTTTCAAGAATAGGGGGGGGGGGTATGTTCCTCCTCCACCAGCCTGGATTCATCACTGGTTACTACTGCTACTGCTACTACTACTACTACTCAATTGAGCACAGGTCCCTCGTAAACATTGTTTTATACTAACGAACGAATTTTGTATTTCGGATAAAACACATATTTGGTGACGACCAGTGTACAATAACTTCTGTAGCGTTCCTAACTTTCTTTGTCTCGCTCCGAATCCTGAGGGCTCGAGGGACAACTGAACACAATGTTCTTAGTGCTCGAAAGTGAATATATACAGTATTTTTAAACACTATAATGAATTTTGTAAAATATATATGTTATCTTCCTTACATATTTTTGAAAAAAATAATACATAAATATGTATCTATTTTGCTTTTTATTACGATAAGTTCGTTCGTTAGTCATTAGTGACGCAGACATAGTGCACTTACATCCCAAAAGGTGGCACTGTTTCACCTCACTGAATCGTAGGATTCGGGGCCGAAAGACACATCAGCTGCGGGAGTTTTCCCTCAACCAGGTATAACTTCAACTGAAAACCATCCCAGCCGATACACACTCTAAGCTACCGACTTGTCTCTCAACGTTAGCGATAATGTAGTACAGTAGTATTATTTTAGCGTGGCCGCTCAAGGACGTGGTCTGCCGGAAGAGTTGCTTCCTCAATCATAGCCGTTTAGAGGGGGAAGCACAGTCCCTTCCCAGCACGTCTTGGCAGCCCTACTCCAGTTGTGTAAACCACTTACCCTGACTTTGTATGTGCGAAGAGCAAGCTTCCAGTTGCGTTTTCTATTCGAATGAAGTATTCGTACGTGATTCGAAAGTTGTGTTTAAGTGATTATTATTCTGTTATTGATTATTGCAATGCGTTCGGATCAGAGCAAGTTGCGTAAGGAAGGCCTTCATAGCAGACTCGTAAAGTAGATGCCAAAGTACATCAATTTATGAAGAGAGAAGCAAATTGTGTTAAAAAATGTCATAGCAGTTCTTAAGGGAGGGGCTGATGCTACGGGTGTTTCGGAAAGACGCATTCGCAGGGTTAATGAGAAAATGAATTCTATTGAACTGAGAGAATTGTGTTCATTTTGAACTTCTACTAAAGAGAGCAAAAGGAGCTTCTACTAAAGAGAACGTGGAATCTGCTCTCGAGGGTTTAAATGAGAGTGATTCGCCGCAAAATTATTTAATGCACTATACAAGAATGGTTATTTTGACCGGAAACGGCGCAAACGATAGTAATGCTAGTTATGATAGTGAGGAAACGGGGAACAGTGGAAAAGATTAAGATGTTTGCAGCAAAGCCGGCCATCACGTGAATTTGGTGTATCTCCACTACAGAACGAAGACACTAAAGCAACTTAATTTTCAAGCAAGTTCGCTAGCACGTGCGGAGCGGTAGGCTAATGTTTTTCGTATAGGCAGTCACGCGCAAATCGTTTCCTGGCTCCCTCCCCACCACTTTCAGGTTCCCTTTTACTCGCGAATCCCAGGGGACACGCTAGAAAAAAAATAGCTGTACGTGCAAGTGTGTGTGTCCGGCGTAGATGACGAGCAAAGAGTGTTACTTGCCGACGGGTGGTAGTAGTAACGATGCAGTGCACAGACATTTTTTTAAACGTGAAATCCAAAGTTGGCAGAAACTTTGTTAATAGTAAATAACGTCGATATCTTCGAAAAAATTCCTAGCTCCAAATGAGAACCCCAACAGAGACAAACTCTTAAGTACCATCTGGGCTTCTAACGGGAGCGGTAATATAGTACGATTATGTTTGCGTGTACGTGGGTGTACGTGTGCGTACGCGTACGTGCGTGTAAGGGCGTGTACGTGCGTGAAAGTGCGGTACGGACGCGTATGTGTACGTGCAAGTGTGTGTACGGATGCGTACGTGTACATGTACGTGCAAGTGTGCGTACATGTATTGTACGTGCATGTAAGTGTACGTGCGGGTGTGTATGCGTGGAAAGGGATGAGGACGTAATCCGAATGAGAAATGATTGATTGCGGGCTGTTTGTTCTCCTGAAGGAAATGTTCTGGCAAGACTCTGACCTTACCCCAAATCAAATTAGGAGCCTCAGGGCATCAACTGATCCCACTCCACATCCTCTGACCAGAAGGTCCAAGGGTTACAGTCCCGACGGTTGGCAGGATTTTCAATACTAACTGATAGGTAGGTCGAATTCAGCCGCTTTTCTGAGGTCATTTCTGGCGTACGGCTGCTCTGATCGGTCGTTTCTCCCATTAACACCACACACATGCGGAGTAGTACTCTAACAATGGGCCATTGACCACGTGAGATCTTTCCTTGTCCTGTCACCTTTACTCACAAACCCACATTACATACAGTTCACTACCACACGTCGCGAGACTAGACGGGAACTTAGAGCTTGTGATAGGAGACCCGTGTTAGGAGATACCTGGTCGGGGAAACCCCCGCAAGCCGACTTGTAGGTCGGCAGAAGATATCTCCTTCCAACGAGGGAATATCATCACCATCTCCAGTGATAAAACATGGAATACATTTATCGGGCGAGGGCCTTTATGTGTTTACTGACCGTAGAGGTGACGCTGACATGAAACCGAATCAATCAAACCTTACCCCAAAAGGGACTCTTCGGAATGTCCGCCGAGACTCAGGCATCTACACCGAGGACACAAAAAACGTAACCCAGAGTCCGGAAAAATATGTAGTTTAAACGTCAAAATATTTACATAAATATGTAATGAAAACAGTAAGAATATGTAATAAAAATGTAAAATCCGAGTGTAATATGTAATATTAAATTTCTCTAATTAAAAAAAATTTACATGGCAAGTAAATTACATTTAGAAAAACCGGCTTACTTTACACCATACAACTTTCTCGTAGTAGTAAAAGCTTCATTTATTGTAATCCAGGACCGTAGTTTAGCAGCCGGACTAATCCAATAGACGCATTGCACAAACTGGTGAAAAGCACGACCAG